>JAHVYB010000024.1:5115-166233 GCA_020623695.1 Calonectria henricotiae
CCCCCCCCGAAAAGACAATCAAAGATACTCACTGGGGTGCCCCTCGGCCGCTTATTGTTGTGCAAAACACCACAAAGGGTTTTAAAGGGGCAAAAACGAATTGTCCCCCCCTGAACGGCCCCAAGAGTTTGAATCCCCCGGGTCTTGGGGTAAATTTGTGAGTCCGGTTTTCCCCCGCCTTGAACGGGGGTTTCCCCCCCCCCCCCCCCCCCAAACCAATATTGGCCCGTGTGATTTAAGTACTTGGATACACGGCCCAAACACCTACCGGCAAATAATATCCTACTATCCTCAGTTAATGATGGCATATCTCTAAGTAGATGGCTTGTTGTGTCCAATACACCGTCACCAGCATTCAATGGCTTTTGCATTAGCTGTACATTGTCATTGGCCCGTTTCCTTAAAATCACCCAGTCCGTGTGCCTAGAGTGGCTCGGGCTGGGGGCTGAGGATTGATACGTAGATGCAGTGTCTGTTGAGACTAGAGCGAATCGCCCCTCGCAACTTGGAACTTTTTCATGGTATTTTATTGCAAGAAATATATCAGATATATTGCGTTTTTCGGGTTTCCGCCATATCCATGGCTCTCTCTTTCGAAATCCTAGTGAATCGATGCTTGCACGAACTTGTCCTCATCTATCAACATAGTTTCCGAACAGGAGAGGCTATCAAGGCTTATGGTCAGTGCCCCGAAGGAGGGTGGATTGGATCTTCTTCTATACTGCAGCTGTGTATAATGCAACTTGACTAGCGAGACGTGTCTATGGAGAATCGAGCCACATCAGTTGGCGAGAGTGCTTTCAGCCGTTCTTTAGCACAAACTGCCGCGGAGAGAGGCATAGGGGTGCCAGACGTCGTTCTTGTGCTTATATGAGTAGTCGGCAATACCTCGAATTGGAAGAACGCGCTTCACCTTTAGTAGGCCTGACGCTTCCATCTCGAAGTAGGGGAAGCCTCCTTTGCTGGCCCTTTTGTTACGTTCATCCGCATTCTTCATCACATGGTCAGCAGAGTCGATTACCCCCTGATGTACTTAGACCACGTCTCGCGGCAAGGCGGATTACTAGGATGGTGTAGCTTGGTTTGGTTTGGGGTTCTATTTCATCCGTGCCTCCCTGAACCCGGGGATAAATATTCTGTGCGAGTTCGAGCCGTAGTGCATGGATGGTATGTCCACTGCCATGCTATACTCTATCAACCAACATCACATTCCTTGCCATAGTTCTATCTCACCATTTTTCCACCTCAATGGCCCCAAATAACCGGTTTACTGATATTGCACTACCAGTATGGGGGTCAAGCAAAGGCTCTCTCATAAATTTGCACCATAGCGAGCAGACTTCGAGGCGCTGCCTTGCCCAAGCGTTAAGCCTGACGTCCATGCAGAAACCTTCTGCACGTGTGCATCTTTCCCTTGTCTTCTTATCTCTTGTGTGACGACGCATCGCTGGCTGGGTCTGGTGAAGGCAGCTTTGGACGTGCAAATGAGGCCCAGCTGGATGAAGGAGGAGCCAAGGCAAGGATTTCTGGAAAGGAAAAAGAAACGTTTTGTCACTACTGCCAAGTTTCCCGCTAGAGGCAAAAAAGGTATCATGTCCTCGTTTCGGCGACACGCAGCCGACCTTGTGTCCAGCTGTATTCTATGCCACCAGACAGGATGCATGCAGTTGACGAATCACAAAATCCTTCTAGCCACGGGCCGATGAGGAAAAAGCAACGAATACAGCGGAGCTGTTCTAAAATGGCGAGTGACTGCTGCAGGCTGACAGTAACGGGTCCTCGACCGATGCAGGACTAGGGGATGAACAGGGCCTGGGTTGTATTTTGACAACGTCCATTGGTCGCCTCGTTGAGGCTTTCAAGAAGGCAATTGACCGACTTTACGTAAAGTCAGGCTATAGAATTTCGATCTTGTGCGCAATTATTACTGGAACCGGCAATTTTAATATTCGCAGGAACTAAGCTCGTTTGAAGAACCGATGGGCAGTACCAGCCAACTCTAGAGGATCTATTTTATGCTGAAAGGTGGTTTGCGAACATCAAAGCCCAAATATGGGGCTTATTATTCACTCAGACCTCCACTTGAGATATCGACAGTTTGTTCTATTTTGCGTTTCCATCACTGAATTGTCCACTTATGTCATCATGACAAGTAATCAGCTCAACTGTCCTATTCAACAACTTCCCAAGTTGTCGCTTATTCTGTTCTCAGTAGTGGCTAGGGCTTCACATCATCCACAAAGACGAATTATAATTAAAAAATAAAATAAAATGACAGTGCAGAGCTATAGCAAGGGACGGGAACATTAAAATTTAGTCGTATTGTATAGCATTGTCTCTTTGTCTCTTTTTCTAACGCAGCTTGGGACAGCACCTGAGATACGGTAACCATAAAGGGACGCGTCAAAGCGCCAGACTCAGACGGCAGAATGCCCGTTGTACCAAGTTCAACTGGAGTAATAGCTTGGCATGATATTGGTCAATATGTACTAGAGCTGGGCTAACCTTTTAGCCATGTGTCAAGGAGTTCCCCGAAGGTCAAATATATATATTCGGTGTCCAATACAACACAAGATATAATTGATGAGGTCAAATGAATTCCAGCCATCAGAACAGACAAGTGCATGGCAAATTATACTTGCAGTGGCAGACACAATCTGTTGAGAATGAGTTCTGACCTGGCCAGAACTCTGTCAATTTATCTTTTCTAGCTCGCCGATTCAAACTTTTAATCTGTATTGAGCGGTCAAAGCTTCTCTGGCCACAGATTGCTTTAACGGCGGCGGAATCCACCAAAGCCCGAGTTGCTATCAGAGCTCTCGGTGCTTTCGCTCTCCTCCTCATCATCATCGCCACCAGAGTCCTCATCCTCATCCTCATCGGTATCTTCATCAGCGTCCTCGTTGGTGTCCTCGTTCTCATCACCAGAGTCCTCTTCGTCATCACCAGACTCATCCTCTTCGTCGTTGCTGTCCGAGCTGCCATCATCACTGTCACTGGAGCTATCATCGCTGCCCGAGGATGGGGTAGACTCGGAAGAGCCAGTCGCAGCAGCGTTCGAGACACCAGAGGAACCGGTGCTAGTACCAGAGCCAGATGCATCGCACTCGCCAACCTCTTCGGGCTCACTTCCGTTGGTAACACCCTCGAAGTCCATGCATTGGGTATCAACATTGGTGATGCTAATGCCAGAGATGCTGGCAGTGTCACCCATATTGGAGTTGATTCCAACAAGGATGCTGCCATCGCTAGCCGAACCACCGGAAATCTGGACGTGACGGTCAGACATGTCATCGCAGTTACCACAGCTGCGATAAAGCTTACCGAAGTCGGAGACGGTAAAGTCATTGATAATAACAGTACCACCACCGTTATGCTGGACTACCTTGTCATCAGCGCCAGTAGCGCCACCGCCGTTGATAGTAGTGGTCTGGTCATCGTTCTAGAGCTTAATAGAGAAGGCATCCTCACAAACAACATCCCACCAGACGTTAGTAAGGGTATAGCCACCGTTGCAGTGAACACCCTCGATCTGGTTGGGGCCTGCGAACAAACTTTAGGTTAGTTGGGATTCTAGTCATGCAAACATCGTGGGAGTCGGGCATACCAATAATGACGTTGGAGAGCGAAGCCCCAGACTCCAAGATGAAAACAGCATCCGAGTCACCGCCCTCCTCCTGGCCAGTGCAGGAAACACCACGGTCGTACATAACATTACCACCGTCAAAGGATTCACCGGCAGCAATGGTCATGGCCGAATCGAGGACGCTGCTTCCAGATGCCTCGGGCTGGCGCTTGGCCAAGTTGGCTCCGGGAGCCTTGGTGGTTTGCGGCTAGGCCGGGATAGCGTGAGCGACGGTGCCAAGGGCCAAAGAGGCCGCCATGATCATCCTGTACTGCATTTTGTAGGTAGGAAAAAAGAGAATGTTGAGCTGAAATAATGAGCTATGGTCCCAAGTCTTGCTGGAAGTTGAGATAGGAAATGAATGGCGAAGCGCAACTTGTCAGAAAGCGAGAGAAACCAGTGAAGATGGAGATTCAAAGAACGAGAGCTTGGCAGACAGCCGTTGAGCATTTATAGAATCGCATATCATCATCTGTCAACGATTGCGTTTCCCTCGTTTCGGCAAACATCTGCCTCCCAGAGACTGGTTACGCAATCCAGTGTTGGGTGCAATAGACGCCTTCGGTGAAGTTGCCCAACCACCATGTCAGGTCAGCTGTGTGGACCTGAAACTTCTGGGTTTTTCAGTCTATCCAATTCTGGTATAAGCCCTTATACAAGGCCTCACAAGTTCCAAAAGCCACCTACCAGACAAGCCCTTGGGGTAAATCTCCGTAGGGACGAAAGAAATACGCGTATGCCAACCAGGTACCCCCACATACAATGGCACCCTCTAAAACATCAGCCGACGTGGGGTGGCCGGGAATAACCAATGATTATTTCCAAGTATGAAACCTATCTCGACGAAAATTCATCAAGTAAGATTAAAAGTAATCTAATATTTTAGCTAACGTCTTGGGCCAAGGCAATTTTACACCTAAAAGCTACACACATTATCAGAATGCCGGCTTTCGTGAGTGCCCAGAGAAGTTTTTGATGTCGAAAAGCAACACCGGCGATAAGTCCACTTTTATCAATATCCCAAGAATAATACGAGCATTTACACGTATATAAGAGGCGGAGAAAGAGGATTTCTGGGGTATCACCCTTGAAGAACCGGCAGCATGGGTGCCACGACCCTGCTACTGATATATCACTGAGTAATATCAGTCTCTAACTCATTCATCTAAATCGGCCGCCGCGTCATGGCTTTTTGCATTCGTCAAGGAGGCCAGAGATTTTGGCCTGCTATCACCATCACATCATGACCTTCAAATAAGTGAGCCAAGTACAAAACTCCATTGACGTATTTTGAATTCACCGAGTTTTTCTTCCAGATGAGGGGAATACACCCCGTCTTCTAATTGAAGCGCAGTGATTTATTGGGAGGATTTCATCTGTTTGCGCAGTCACCGTTTCAGGAACAGGGCGTAGGCGGGCCAGCTCGGAAGTCGGCCGTCTTTTTGCACTCACTGTGAAGTGTTGCAAGTGGGCCATCCCGGAATTCGGTCCTCCAAATACACGGCGTAGAATGCCGGAAAAGTCTCCAGGCCCAGTAAAATAGTGACGACTCGACGAACCTAACGTCGCACTTGTGCATGCATCGGGAAATGCGGCAGATAATTAAGTTATGAGATGCTCAAGGAATAAAATGTACCCCAAGACCGATACAGTAATGGCTTCTTTAATTTGGAACAAAGGGTCAAAAGCTGGTGAGTATATGGTTAGGTTGCCGATGGAGTAAGGCCTCTAATGGCGTCTGCAGTGTAGAGGTGCCAACGCCCCACCATCTTGAGGAGGAATATGACATTCGAGAAAATACAATTATATATTCAGCAATTTATATTTCGCAAATGTCATCCCAGGGAAAACGGGACTGTAATCATATTGCCACAACCAGTTAGCAGAAAAGTATTTAACGCGACCGCCTACCCTGGAGTTGAGACAATATCGTTCAAGGCCATAAAGGGGCCGACCAAGGGGCGTCCTGGGTCCTTCGTTTATGGATTTCAACAGCAACTAATCCAGAAGAAACTACCCCGAAATTGGAGCCGTTGAAGACAGAATCCTATCTCCAACGAAGTGTGTCGCAAAAATGACAAACATAACAATTGTTGAGGTAAGGGTTTCATGGGCGCCAAGACTAGAGACTAGCCAAATTGACTTTATTGAAAATAAATAAGAGAATTTTGATAGCCAAAAAAATATCTCAGGAAAACTAATAGACTTCAGGATGCGAGTAACTCGAGCCACAGCCACGTATAGGTACGCGAGTACGTGAGCTGCAAAATAGAGGTTAGGAGAATATTGGAGGGGTCCTTTGGGAATGTTATGTATGTGTCAAAGACCTTCCAAGTTTTGATAACGCGGACATCGTGGCATTATATGCATAACCTAGACATGGTGGCGGGTGATTTGTCATGTTCTAATATAAATGGCTCATGACTGTGGATTTACGAACAAAAGAATGTGGGATACGTGTCGTTTTGTAAGTTGACAAAATAGAGAAACTAGGCTAGCTATGAGCAGATGCACGTGAGCTTTGTTATTCATAATACAGGTTACGAGGATACGGGCTGTCTTGAAAGATGATGGATCTTTCTACTGCCAAGATGTGATCAAGTAAGCCAAGTGAGAAAATTTTGCCTGTTCATAAAAGGATAGAGATTGGATCATGGCAAATTGCAACGCAACCAAGATCTGGGATGGTGTGTCGAAACGCCCGCATGTCTTGGCCATGAACTGGCTTTGGGCTTTCGGCGAACTTCGGTCTACGGAAGAGGCAACGGGCTTGGGGCGCTGACACAATCAGTTGCTGTGATTGGAGAACGTGATCGGGACAAGCAGAGCCAAGAATACAGGAGTTGGCCAAGAGATAGGTTGTGGGGCTGTGTGGAATATATTTCACGTGAGCTTGGTTAGTTTGTCCGCTGAGTGCCCCAAGGGAGCAGCCAGACAAAAAGCGCAGTCAGACCAAAAGCGCACAGCTGCCTAGATGGGCGTAGGCTATGGATAGAAAGCAAGAGGTCGCCTCCAGGCTGAAAAGAGTTGTGCCTAACTGTAACCCCGCTGCGGGCACATTATCAATGGTAGCTCTGCGGCGAGGCGCACAAGTGAGTGCATAATAGACTTATTGCGCAGAGCGAGTGGACACTTTGGTGCGCGGTCAGGTGTCACGCGCGGCGCAGCCACTTTCAGCTGAAAGAAAACTGCATGAGGCCAGGGATGTGATTCTTTCCATTTTCCAGAACGGAGACGGCAGATGCCCGTTTGGTTGGAAAGCACCAAAGCAGACAATGGCAATAACTGAAGCCGGCAGGTCCAAGACAGTGGCGGGTGCTAGGCTCGATTCAGTGACCGAGCCGAGTACCGAGATGGCGTCGAGTTCGTCATGGAGGCATCAAGGAAGAACAGTGGCCGAGAGGGAGACGACCAACGTGCTCGCAGGGCTGTCTGCAGGTGGCTTGTGGATGACCTGCGAATGGGCTGTGGATGGCCTGTGAAGGGTATGCCGAGCACCTGCGGAGCACGGCGAAGAGCCCCTTGGCAAAGCTCGAGAAGGGAGGCGAAATGGGCGCCAAGAGGCGCGAATCGACGGTGGTTCTGGTGATAATGGTCGGGTTGGGCCAAGGCCGACATAGGCTGGATGTTGGGTGCGGAACAGATTGGCCATGATGCCACAGCTCGCAGCCAGGAGAGTCGGCCGAATGCCCACACAGAGCATCAATAACCCAGGTTGGTCCAGGGTCTTCTGACGCCAAGCACCGAGGTCATCCTGCCAAGAGAGCGAGGGAGCGCCAAGGCCTTAAGTAGTGAAGAGGGTCGATAACGTTCGTCGCTCTGTTGGGACACCCCATGCTGGGGTTGAAGAGATCGAGGACAAACCAGTGCCTGCACGTGGAGCAATCGGGGATATTATTGGTGGTGTGGGCGCAGGCCGGGATTAATTATGATGCCAAGGGCCGGGGTACGTATCGATTTCAACGACATGCCAACATTGCCATTGGCTGCACGCCACAACCAACCAACATCAACGGTGCACACGAGTTTCCAGCACAGTCACAGCCGCACACAACAACCATGCTCATAACAACCATGCTCATAACAACCATGGCCATAACCACACGTGCATCCCCCTTGCCCCGGGACACGATCGCCGCCAAGGGGAAGCGAAGGTTGGGCCGGCCGCCATGCTGCATCCGGATCACCAATGGCCCAAACGGTCGTGTGCCTCGCTAGTTGGTTAGAGAGGTCCGACTATTACTCAACGCGTAATTTTCGTACTCTCTGCAACTGCGCCGTCCATCGTCTCCCGTGTCAGGCTAGAGTCCCGGACGCCCTGTCGAATGGCGCAATTCTGAAGGCAGGCCCCTCCCCCAGGCGATGGCGGTGGCGTCGTCGTCCTTCCGAGGCACACACAGACTGTGAAATGCTAATGCTAATGCTAATTCTGCAGCCATGTACGTGCTCGTTTGCCCCCGTAGTTCAACACTGTTAAGCTCGACTGTCGTGTGATCGAGGCCGCTGCCGTCGATCTTGCCGCCAAGGCCTCATGCTGCTCCCGCCGGGCCTGCCTCAATCCCAGATGTTGTATCCCGCCCCAGGCTGACTCTTGGCCCCCCGGCGTCTCCATCCAACAAGCTTGCGGGACTCGAGCACGAGCAAATCCTCCACCAAAAACGGAGCATCTCAACCCACCCCCTGCCCTCTCGTCCAAATGAGTTGACCGAACCCGCGCCGAGTCCCCCTGGACTTCCACCAATGTTCCGCCGGGTAAGCCCACCAGTTGCTGCTGCCAAGCTCTCCGCCCCGCTCTTCCACTTCCGCCGTTGCTCTAGGTTGCACACCATTGCCTGAATGGCTCGACCAAGCATAATTATAAGCTTGTTCGCCAAGACCTGCCATCTCCGCTACTGCACCGTCGCGTCTCGTTGTTATAAGACCCTTCATCGCATCATGTCTGCGCCACCAGTTCTCTGAGAGAGACCAAGCCCAACTCGTCTTTTATTCTCTACCTTCCTTTCGAGAAGACGATTGTTTTCCCTGTTGGAGGACTACAGCACTTCTTGCGTCTCTTGTTGGGTCATCCCATAATAGCCGTCACAATGACTTTTCACCAGTACGACTACATTTTAGCCATAGGTGTTATTTTCGCCTTCCTGGACGCTTGGAACATTGGTAAGATGACTTGCCTCCTTCCAATTGATACCAGAACATTTCCAGCCTTGAGCCAATTTCACATGCATGGCAACTTGCAATCACCACTTGATATCACACGCCTACACACTCCCACCTCACCTCTCATCACCCCCTTAGGCTCTATCCAATGCTAACCACTCAACAGGTGCCAACGATGTCGCCAATTCCTGGTCCACGTCGGTCTCGTCCCGATCACTTACCAACATCCAGGCCATGACACTGGGTGCGATTCTAGAGTTTGCAGGATCCGTTGGTGTCGGTGCTCGTGTCGCCGACACCATCCGAACCAAGGTCGTCGACATCGACCTGTTTGAGAACGACCCCGCCCTCCTGATGCTCGGAATGATGTGTGCCGTCGTCGCCTCCTCCATCTACCTCACCCTCTGTACCAGAATCGGTCTTCCTGTCTCGACTACTCACTCCATCATGGGCGGTGTTATTGGAATGGGTATCGCTCTCGTTGGCGCCGACGGCATTCACTGGGCCCGATTAGACAAGGGCATCAGCGAGGGTGTCGTCTCCGTTTTCCTCGCCTGGATCATCGCACCCGGTCTGTCTGGTGCCTTTGGCTCCATCATTTTCCTCATCACCAAGTATGGTGTCATGCTCCGCAGCAACCCAGTCTTGAAGGGTCTTTTCCTGGTCCCTGTCTACTTTGGTATCACTGCCTCGCTTCTCACCATGCTTGTTGTCTGGAAGGGTGGCAGCGTCAAGGTTTCTTTCTCTAGCAGCGATGCCAAGATGGCCGGTTTCATCATCGGAGTTGGCGCTGCTTGGGCACTCCTCATCACCATCTTCCTTGTTCCTTGGCTTTACCGCCTCGTTGTCAAAGATGACTGGCAGCTGCGCTGGTGGCACATCGCCCAGGGTCCTCTTCTGCTCAAGCGTCCCGACCCCCCTGCCCAACCCGAGGGCGCTGTTGGTGGTATCCAGGATTTCTACGCCGGCCATCTCACCCGCGAGGAGCTCAATGATCTCCGCCGTGCCGGTCGCCAGGGCAGCGATGAATTCGAGCGTGCCAATGAAGTTAATGAGGAGAACAAGCAAGTCTCGCGCAGCGATTCCCCTAACGAGGTTGTGGAGCCTGTCCAGCCAAGGCCTAAGAAGAGCCTTGTCGGCCCCAAGCCCGAGGGCCCCAACTACAGCCCTGCCGTCCTCTTCTGGTGGCTCAAGTTGTGTTTTCTCAACGGTGTCGACCAGGACATTGTCAACCTGCAGAACAAGAAGGGTATACTGAGTGGCGATTTGGATGAGATCCACGCCAACGTCCCCCACTACGACAACCACGCGGAGTACCTCTACACCTTCCTCCAAGTCATGACCGCCTGTACCGCCTCGTTTACCCACGGAGCCAACGATGTTTCCAATGCCATTGCTCCTTTTGCCACCATCTACCAGATTTGGAAGACCGAGGAACTTGCTGGAAGCAAGTCCGATGTCCCCATCTGGATTCTGTAAGTCAACCCCATTGGCCTCTCTTTTTAATCCCCAGGTTTGCTGACCGTGGACCCCAGCTGCTTCGGTGGTGCCGGTATTGCTCTCGGTATCTGGACCTACGGATACAACATCATGCGCAACTTGGGTAACCGCCTGACTCTCCACTCTCCCTCTCGAGGTTTCTCCATGGAGCTGGGTTCCGCCATCACTGTTATTCTGGCTACCCGTCTCAGTATGTTTCTCCGTCACTCAATTTCAAGGTTTCTTTGCTAACCGCAATATCAGAGCTCCCCGTTTCCACCACCCAGTGCATCACTGGTGCCACTGTTGGTGTCGGTCTCTGCTCCGGCACTTGGCGCTCCATCAACTGGCGCATGGTTGCTTGGATCTACATGGGTTGGATGATTACTCTGCCCGTTGCCGGTATCTTCGCCGGCTGCCTCTGTGGTGTCATCGTCAACGCTCCTCGCTGGGGCTACGCTAATTAAGAGACTTGTAAAAGACTGGGGTTATTCGGAACATATCATTTCTTGGTGGAGGTGACGGAACGTTTTAGATCGGTCCTTCCTTACTGTATATTGAGGCCGGGCTCGTGTCGGGCACAGCCTCACGTATTTTTTTGCAACTAATTTCATTAACGTCTAATACAATAAAATGCCAATACCCAGACATGTTCATGACTCTGCGTTCTAATCTCATAAAAACGCAATATTGTAAATCACGTATGAGTAACAGTGAAAAGAATGATACCCTGCTGTCACCATGGGCCAGACATTCTCTAAAAGAGTTAAAAATGGAAATATGCATATATAAAGTGGCTTGATAATCTATGGAACAAGCCTCTTCTATCCTTCAACATCCTATAAAATGGGTTTACAGCTGTGAGAAAAGTTGTTTCATGCCCGCCCAATTCTCCTCGCCAGACAATATGATATCCTTCGGTAGAGTGAGAAAGCTAAGCTCATTCCCACTCTTTGGACGCAACTCAATACCCCAAGCAAGGTCTACATCAGCAACATCAGTCATCCAGTCAACACTACCGCCAGCAGCCTGGTAGATGGTCGAGCAAAGCGGGCCGTGCTTGAATGTCAAACCATTGACGCCACGAATGGCTTGCGCAACACCCCCAGCGATCTGCATCTGGGTGTCCAGATTCTTTACCTTGGCACTGCAGCTATATCCATAAGGAAGTAGAATTAACTGGCTGAATGAGTGCCAGTCAATATAAGACTTGATGCCGGTACTATTCGAAATTGACATGGCATGATCCATAAGTGCGCGGGTTTCCGGCGCGTCTCCAGGAGTATGGCCGCGATAATCTTCATCGCAAACCTTTTGGGATGACCCAGGGCCATCCCATTGATACGGCCAATTGCGATTGATATCGGTGCCAACGCACCAATTGTCAGGATGCGGCTGACGATTTTTGCGCCAAAGACGGTCCCAAACGGTGGTGAAGACAAACCCTGGAAGCCCTACATTAGAATATCCTTGAGGAAAAGAGCGTGGTCAATCTTCTTGGCTCACCATCGGGATTCACAATCGGAATCACATGTATGTCATGGCTTTCTAGTGTCCTGTGGACAATTGGATCGTTGTTTCTATAACCCGCAATTATTTGGTAGGTCATGTATTCAACCGTCTGCAGGTACAGAATTATTTCAGCAGGTAACCTTTACCCAAAGGTATTTTCCGAATCTCCTTACCGGCGTTGCGATCCACTCACGAGCGTGAACAGTCCCGTGCCAAATGATGGCAGGGTTTTTCCCAGGACCGTTGGAACCCCAGAGATGGATGCCGCGGATCGGCCGGTTCTCGACAGAGTGCCCGGCGTCAAAGATCTTTGAGTTTCCGGGGAGTGCCGCATGGAGATCTTCTAGAAATTGCAAGTGCTGTTCGAAGTTGTGGTACGACTGGAAGTATGAGTGATTTGGCAATGCGGCGATCATACTTCTGCTCTTGACGGTGGCTAGGGTCAAGTCAGCATACAGGGGGATATCAAGCGTTATTAATGGTTCCAACAAACGTTTGTATGGCTCAAATTCCCCCTCTTTAGCAAAGTCGGCACCCAAGTCTTCGCTTACAACCGTAGCCTTTATCCCGGTGGCTTCAAATGCGGAGAGACTGTCTGGGGCAATGGCAACTTCGAGCTTCTCACGGTGGCCGTGGCAATTCAAAGAAATAAAGTCAATATTTTCCAGCTTATCCATGACTTCTTGGTGGGTGTCGCCAGTGTCGATGCAGAATGCCTTGTAGCCATCGTAAGAAACCCTAGCAGCAACGATAGGCAACGCAAGGGCTATAGCCACGAAGACTTTCATCTTGACGAAGCAGACTATTCTTGTTCACTCGGTTAGAAATCTGTAATCAGAATTTGTTGGCAAGATTCGAGGCCCTGATCTAGTATGAAAAGTTGGTGCCGTTACGGCTTCTTGACAATATGCTAACCAGCTGTCGGCTTCATAAATTCACCCCAAACTAGCACACATGTACAAGTATTTGCAGATCAATGTGCCGTAGTGCTGCTTTTAGGAGACTAGCCCGGTGGTGGAATACGACATAATAGGCCGAACCTGTGGAGGCCACATTGCTGCGAATGCTCCAGTGGTCTATTTGGAATTGTAGGATGGCATTGCAACGTCGATCTGTCCGGTCTAACGCAACAACGCGGTTGACTAGATATCTCCTTACGATATATTACTTATTCAATTGAAACACAATCCCCTGATTTGAGGGATTCCCCTAGTTCATAACATTGGTGTTATTAACATTCCTGTTGGAGCCCTATCATCCAAGGGAATTTTTGCTATACAAGAAATATCAATGCTATAATTACCACAACGATTTTCAAACAGTTTTACATACTCAAGTCTTCATTTCTGTCAATCTGCTTATCTTGAGACCCGAATTTTGCGTTGGCTACTTTCTACCATCACTTTCTACCTTTCATAAAATGTCTAAACTCTCTTCGCGATGCCAGAAGCATCATTAAGAGTGATAACATTCCAGCGCACGAGTCCAATTTCTGTTATGCCATGTCTTTATAACCGGCCATTCCAACTTTGGGGACGTCATGGCAACCTACATTCCGTGCAGATCCTAATTCTTGATCGTGTGTCAATTATATTCCCGTAAATAAATGCCAAGGTTTCCATCAGGCCTTCTTAATCGTAAAGGCATTGTGTCTGCCAACGCTTTACAGCTTCCTACAAGTATATTGGCAAATAACACAGTGGTCCTTCTCCCGTCTTTACGTCACAATTATCCCTAGAAACTACAATGACATGATCAACGAATCAGGCAGTATTCGGGAATTTGCAAATTTATTTTGAACATCATACTTTGGGAAACTTGAAAATTGGTATATATAAACTGGCCTAAGAACCAAATTGTCCTAGATAATCATTTACAAATGCGAATACAGTGCTCCTTTGCTATGCTTTTGGTATTCTACCAAGTCCAGCTGATAGTTTAGATAATGCTCTGACATGTTTAGAAAGAGAACTCGGGGATGCTAATTGTGGAAACGGTCCAAGTCTTTCCACCGTCGCTGGTTGAAAGCGTATAGACGGTCTTGCCGTTGAGAAGAACGGTGTGTGTATAGTTTCCAGTGGAACCATCATACTTGTCTATGTGTCTATGTTAGTCTAACCTGCCACACACAACGAGAGGTGCGGAGTCTTCCCATACAGTGCATGGTCGCTTGATCGCTCTCAGCGCCGTTTCCATCGCCGTTTCCGTATGCGGGGGCCTGAGAAGTATCTATGATAATCATGTCAGCGCTATATCTAGTTGTGAGAGTGTCAAATTACGATAACTAACCCGAAGTCTTCATGAGCGTGTAGGCGTAGAGGTCCCAGCTTGAGGATTGCCAACTGTCGGCAATGAACTGGATCAGGTCGCCGTTGGAAGTACTCATGCCAACCCAGAGGGAGGTAATAGCATCGGTAGAGGCGCCAGACGGAACGACAGGCAGCACGGGGATGGAAAAGGCCTCGCGAATGAAGGAGTTGGACGAGACGGGTCCGGTGCTGAAGGCGGGGCCCATGGCTGCCTCGACGGATGTCAGAGCAGCCACCAGGGCCATGGAGGCAAGCTGTCGGGAGGAGGGCATCGTGGCAGTAGCAGTGTTAAAGTTGCAATGGTCTTTGTTTATTGTTAAGGTTGAATAGAGTCTTGTAACAAAGGTGCCAAGCATCTTATATACAGTATACTACGGTCCCGAACCCATGGTAGTGTATGTAGTATCACTGACAGCCCTTGTGCACTACTTGGGCTCCATCAGTGGGGTTGGTGGTCGACTTCATCTTGTTTTGGTTGGTGGATTATCTCCTCAAGCACGCCCATGCCAAGAATTGAAACAACTTCCACGCAAACGGATAGAAGGCAAGTGTCCTATTTCAAAATAAAATCCATTTATTATAAAAACCTTTTAGTTCCATTCATCCCGTTTAATTTCGTCAGCCAATCGTGGTAGAGTGAGGAACGCCAGACTAGCAACAGACAAGATGCCGTGTTCCGAGGGCCCACCAGGATCCTCAAAGCCATGACGCGGTGGAAAATAAAGGAATAGGGGACTAGCATGTCCCCTAATACAATTCAGTCTTTTTATTTTATATTTTATTAAATGTTGGTGCATGGTAATTCCGAGTTGAGCGACACCATAATTTTCCTCACGAGAAATCGAGTCTGGCTTAGAATTTACCTCCAACATTAAAACTTGCAACTTGACATGTTCCTGGGATTTCTGATTGCGCTCACTGTATATTTTAGGGGGAAACAAATGCTGTTAATGCAAAGGTTTTTAATAAGCCATGTGCGATTGTATATGACACAAGTACAGCCTTGCTGTAGTCAACAAATATTTTACAACACTATTACCTACTGATCTGGAGGAACATGCGCTGTGCTACAAAATACTGGGTAACAAAATTCTTCAATTACTTTCTTTAAATACATACTCCTATTTTATAGAGCATGGACGATTATTCTATCAGACAATATCTGCTATCAGTCCAACATTTATTTATAGATACGTACCCTCGTTTTCAGTACGAGTGACCGATAGGTAACTTCACAGTCTGTTCTAAATGGCCTTTAGAAGTATTGTGCTTGGCATGAATTACTAGCCTGTTTTTTTATTGGAGGTAGTGTATATCATAAGGGAAATGCATTGTTTCTGACCTATTTGAAGGCAGTATAAAATATATGATATATCCATGATCGCCAAACTTATCCTTCCGCAGATTTCTTGCTATCCGTAGATTTGAATAGCTGGTCATAGTTTGTAGTAAAAGTTATCCGGGCCTTCATATTTCATATCAAGAAAGAATTTGACAACTTTTGCCCTGGAGTGACTGCTATAGTAAAACATGTCGAAGCGGAATTGAGAGATGAGTCATGTTGCCGATGCCCCGCGAACGGCGGAAATGGCTATTGGCATGCACAATTTGAGTATGATTACGATAAATTAGGCCAGTACCGAAATTCGGAGACGTGACTAACTGGAAGGATCCCGTGACGTATATCAAGGTTGCAAATGAGACGTAAATCCTCTACCCCTCACTCACACCAAACACAAACGCAATAATGGATCTGCCTTTTACCACTCTCGACGTGTTTACTGAAACGCCTTTCAAAGGCAATCCCCTTGCGGTGGTGACCATCCCGCCCGGCGTAGCCTTGACGCAGGCTCAGAAGCAGGCCATCGCCAGGGAATTCAACTTTTCCGAGACTGTCTTTGTGCATGATGTCGACAACTTGGCGGAGACTGGTGAGCGGCGCTTCGATATTTTTACTACAACGGCGGAACTACCCTTTGCGGGACACCCAACAATTGGGACGGCCACATTCCTTCACCCGCGTGGTGTGAGGACCTTGATTGCAAAAGCAGGGCCAATCGCAATTGAGTCGGCAGGCGATGGTGCTCTCCGGGCTGCCATTCCGCACAATTTGCACTTGCACCAGCGGCCTCTGCCCGGTCTCGATTCCAGCTCTTTCCCGGAGTCGTTGGTTGAAGTCGCAAAAGCGGAGCAGGGGGCAAGGCTCTTCAGCATCGTCAAGGGTATGACATTTGTGCTTGTTGAAGCACCGTCGCTCCACGTTCTAGGCGCTGCTAGAATAGCTGCCATGCCCGAGCTGTCGGACGACCACTTGGATGAAGGCTGGCGCGAAGGCTGGGTCACACGCCGATACTATTTTGTCCGCCTTGGTAGCAGGAAGGTTGGTGAGAGGACTGTGTACAGCATCAGAACCCGGTTGATCAAAATCAATATGGAGGACCCGGCCACAGGCAGCGCTGCATGCGCACTGTCGGCCTACCTGAGCCTGCACGTGTTCAAAGAAAACTCAATTACCTTTGAGATCACCCAGGGGGTTGAAATGGGACGAGAAAGCTCCATTCTGGTCGACGTCGAAGTTGGAACGGGTCCGGGTGGGGAGAGACAAATGGAGGCATTGCACCTCGGAGGCAAAGCAGTTCCAGTCATGAGTGGCACCATCACTGCTCGGCCACAAGCTGAATGACTCGTGAATAGGTCGAAATTATGGAATTTAGTGACTCTATTTGCTTACTTTTTTATTCCTTCTGCCAGAAAATTGTGAGAGGTTGTTGACAAGGAGGCGGATACAGGCTGCGGAAAGTCCGTGGAATCTCCGTCTGGGCGGAATCTAAGGATACCAGCCTTTCTATAAATTTCCCTACAGTTTTTACAATAAAATCAGTCAGAAATAAAACAGAAATAGTTGTAAAATATCGGTATCATTATTTTATCAATTAATTACACACTCTGAGATGCAAAGCCATGGCCGGAAATGATAGTAACACGTCGCCGCTTGCCACTCTCAATTCGGCCACCCTGGGTGTAACCATTCCAGAAGTCACTCTTCCTAATGGACTCAAGGTTCAAACTGAAACGGTTGGGTATGTGATTTGTCCATTTTTTCTAAAATTTGATTTATGGGGGGTCAATCAGGCTTATGAACCCGGTGCTGTAGAGCGCTCTTGATTAACATCAAAGCCTATCCCTTTGAGTGCGGTAAGACTGCACATCCGTACCGGACCCACACCGGCATCATGGAGACTTCTGAGACCAGGCAAATTTGGTGAAGTTCTTTGTACCGTTCTCATGCTAGTACGATATCATTGGTCAATGTCTTCACGGGTACGGAAGTGTAGTCTTACCGCACTCAAAGGGATAACAAAGCCTACGCCGCGAAGGATATTCAGACACCGTCACAACTCGAAACGCAAATATAGTCAGCTATACCATTACTGTATAAGGTGGGCATGTTTTATTTGTTCACTCCAGAGGAATGGATGGCTTGAAGCAACGAAGGGCGGAAGTTCGTTGGGGAAAAGTACCTCGAGCTCAAAGAGCACATCTAATTCCTGCTACGATTGCCTGTAGGGTACATGGAAAGAAAAATACTCTCTCTAATTAAGAAGCAAGTTGTAGAGTCGAAGGGGGCTTTCTTTATTATTGTGGTTTCATGAGAGGCCAAAACATATAGAAATCGATCAATTGGCCAAGACAGTGGCATACTTTTACTTCATATTTCGGTTCGCCGACCAGTGTTCGAACTCGCAATAGCATATTAGGACCTGAAAATACTTATACATGCACTGACATGTGCCCATTCGTTGAGGACAATAGCCCGGCGGATCATCCACCCGAGAAGCCATCTTTAGCTCCGGCTTGTCTTCCGACGCCCCCGCATCGGGCAGCGCGGCGGGGCTGTTTTCGGCGTTTTCTTGTTGGGCAAACCGGCCGGCATGTCCTGGCTCCGACAACCATGGTCGGGCAACGGTAGACGATGATTGAAGGGGCAGACTTTGCGGGATCCGGGATCAATTGTCGGGCGACGTGGAGAATGCGAGAGTGCATCAATCGGCACGGCCTCGCTGGTGGTGATGGAGCTTGTGACTGCGTATCCACAGGGCTTGGATTGCGTCATGGGCATGTTGGAGCATGTTATCGACGTGGTTGTTGCATTGTTTTGTGTCGTGATTTGGCCGATTGATTGTGAGCCCTTCTTCCAAGACGAGCAGGCCATTTATGAATTATTTACACAAGCAATAACAAATCATGACCAGTTTTTGCCTGGGAGCCCATCTAGAGTTGACAAACCAGGTCACAAGGCATGGAACGGACCCCCAAACCCCGCGGGCTAGTTAGTCTCCGCTGCATCGTTGGGGTTGTTCTCCAACTACGAATGCAAGATTGATGGCGTAAAACCGACAGGGTGCGTGATTGCCATGGGTCGTAGGCGTGTGTGTCTGAGCTGGGCCAGATTGGAGAGGCAATTCCAACTCTTGGCATACATACCCAAATCAACTCGTCCTTATCCGTCTTCAACCTCATCACAACGGATACCTTTTCCGTCTGCTCTCCGTCTCTTCGTCTTCCACGGAAACTTACCCCGCTCGCTCACCTTGCGAAAAAAGGAGCCGTTGCATTCATCTCCACACATGCGCTAGGGATAACCAAAAAAAAAAAGAGGACTGGACTGACAACCGCCTCGTTCCCCCAAAGCTTGATTGCCTTGCTCACCCCCACGGTGGATACCGTTTGATTGACGCTCCGGCGTCGGTGGGCGGTCTTTTTGCTGGCATCATCAGGAAAAGCACCGGACGCAATTGGTCTATTTTTTTATTTTTTATTTTTTTTCTGGAGCGGACTTCTCTCCGGAAACCATGATTCGTGTAGGCAACCCGTTGGGACTGGGCTTCCGGCGTCATATATGCCGGGGCGTGGCCCCTCGGTCAGTCTTTTCCTCGTCCCGTTGTTACTCTGCTACACGTCCCCTTCTGTACCAAACCGCCGCCAACATGGTCAAGCTGCTCTACCCCACGTCGCTCAAGCTCGACGTCCAGAGCATCGACGGCTTCTCCGTCGAGCTCCAGCCCTACGATGTCAAGCAGCTCATCCCCGAGGAGCACACCGACGCCGAAGTGCTCGTGACGTGGACCAACAGCGCCGAGAACCTCAAGGACGCCGCCGGCCGGCTCAAGAAGCTGCGCTGGATCCAGTCGCTGGCCGCGGGCCCCAACGACGTGCTCGGGGCCGGCTTCGACGCCTCCAAGATCACCATCACGACCGGCTCGGGCCTGCACGACCACACCGTCGCCGAGCACACGCTGGGCCTGCTGCTCAACGCCGCCCGCCGCTTCTACGAGATGCGCGATTATCAGCTCCAGTCCAAGTGGCCCCAGCACCTCGGCGGCCCGCAGCCTGACCGCCCGGCGGGAGCCTTTACGACGCTGCGCGACGCCCGCGTGCTCGTCTGGGGTTTTGGCAACATCGCAAAGGCCCTGACACCGCACCTGCGGGGCCTGGGCGCCCAGGTCCAGGGCGTGGCCCGCAGCGCCGGCGTGCGTGGCGGCATCCAGATCTACGGCGAGGATAAGCTGGCCGAGCTGCTGCCCCAGACCGACGCCCTGGTCATGATCCTGCCGGGCTCCGATTCGACGCGCCACGCCCTCAACGCCGAGCGCCTCAAGCTGCTGCCCAAGCACGCCTGGGTCGTCAACGTCGGCCGCGGCACCGCCATCGACGAGGACGCGCTGGCCGACGCGCTGGAGAAGCGCGAGATTGGCGGCGCCGCCCTCGACGTCTTCGAGGTTGAGCCCTTGCCCGAGTCGAGCCGCCTGTGGAAGGCCCCCAACGTCGTCGTGTCGCCTCACGCCGCCGGTGGACGACCTCAGGGATCCGAGACGCTGATTGCCGAGAACCTGAGACGGTTCCAGGCCGGACAGCAGCTGAAGAATGTCATTTAGGGCGATGAACAAAACCAAACTACAGGGAAATATTGGGGCTATATAGAGTACAATGAATGAATGAATGAAGAATAAGAAAGAAAATAAAAAGTTGATTAAAAAAATTAGATAAAAGCTGCGCGTGTGTTGCTGTCTAGTGTGAGTGAGTGTGAGCGAATGCGCCGTCATGAGATCAATTTCATCTCACGCATCAAATCACACTCAGTAACCGACCCCGCCCCCGCATCGGCCAGTCCCATCATCCCCAGGGTGCCCCCAGAGGGTACATCCAAAGGGTGCATCCATGATATGCGACGAACGAGTGAGTGTGCAAGTCTTGGAGATGGTGCCTTGCATCTCAATACCACCCACCCAGGCGATTGAGTTTCATATTTATTTCTCTTTTCAAAAGTCACCAAATCAAATTATTATTCGGGTTATGGTGTCAGGAGGTATGGCCTCGATGATTTATATCACATTATTCTAGTCTAGAAGAACCCCTCGTCTACACCGCCACCATGTCCATCTAAATTTTATATCCTGCTCCCACGCCTTATAAACATCCTTCTCTCGGGTATTATTGCTCACTCCTCCCTTGAAATTTTTCTGCGACTCGCCGCCAAATTACATTTTGACGGCCTTGGGCTTCCACAGGCACCAGGCAACGGCGATGCACGTCTTGAGGAACGCGGCAATCCAGAGCGGGCCAGCAAACCCAACCCACGACTTGGACAGGAATCCTCCGCCAACAGCACCAGCGAACAGCAGCACGGCGCCCACAGACCGCCGGTTCCGGTCGGCGTTGTCGGTGACGGGGGCCGTGAACAACTTCGCGTCGCTCATCAGGTCGCAGTACAGGCTGGTCAGCACCACGGTTGGTATGCTGTTGTACTTGAGCACGCGGCTGGCGACAATTTGGCCGGCGCTCTGAAAGGCCAGCAGCGTAATGGGGGCAAAGTCGGTCCAGGGGAACGAGTCGCGCACCGTCTCGATGATGTTGCCGTCCTGGTGGATCGTCTCGCGGCCCTGGGGCTTGTTGTGCACGGCGCCCGTCGTGGCCAGCAGCGCCACGATGCCCGTGGTGACGCCCTGGATGAGGAACGAGGCGGCCAGCACCCAGCGTTTCTGCGGGCCAAAGTGGCGGTGGAAGCTGGAGAAGAAGAGGGCGCCCAGCGCGAAGCAGACGATGGCGAGGAAACACCGCGACCACGCCTTGCCGGGGAGGTTTTCGGGTTGGCCGCTGACGCCGAGACCAACGAAGATTGTGTTTCCTAATTTTCGGGCCAGGTTAGTAATTGGTTCGATGAAACAAATAAAAAGACACCAAAGGAAGAGATGGAGAGATGGAGAGATTACTTACCAGTTTGCATACTAACGAAACATCCATACATGTTGAATGCAGCGCTGTCGACCAGACCTGCAATCAAGAAGCACACCAACAGCAGCAGATCGCCCCATCGGGTGTCGACGTCGGCGATCCATCGAGGCGACGACCCGACCTTGGTTGTGGCCGCATCCTTGCCTGCACCCTTGCCTGCATCAGGCCCTTCACTGGGCGGAACTGAAGAATCTGCCATTTTTCTCCCCCTGAGCAATGAGAATCCGGTTGGCAAGAAGTCGCGTTGTCTGAGATGGCTGCGCAAGAAGAAAGAGTAAAGTCGTCTCGACTTTTTGTGAAATGACTCAATCAATCCCTAATCAAGGGAATTTTTTTTTTCTCGCCTTGGCCCATGAGACAAAGGGAGCCATCAAAAAGGGACGAACGAACGCCCTCCATTCACAATTGCGTGCTCGACATGGCTGTCAACGCTGTGTGGGGCCTTGTCCCAAGCTCCCGTGCCGGTTTATCCAGGAGCGTCATCTTGGAGTGCAGTTGTCGTATTCTCGGCTCGTCGGCCGCTGGTTCGTCGTCGTGTGCAGGCCAATTTGTATTTTAGTCGGCAATGACGTCTGTCTGTCTGTCTGTCTGTCTGTCTGTCTGTCTGTCTGTGGCATTATTCCCATGTCCATCACTGCCATTCCAAGCCCATAGTATATTGAACACACGAAACCCGCTTCCTCCCCCATCCTTTGCCTCTTCTTCTCCTCCTCATTTAGCCCCCTCAACCCGTGCACCCTCCAAAAAATTGCCAAGCGTCACGCGATGCCAAGACGGCTGGCGGCGTGGAGAAGGGGGGGGCCATTTCATCGCTCATGCCAACATGCTAATAAAGCCACGGATTGCGCAAAAGTAACACTCCCTCGTCTTGTGCAACAGCTGTTTTCTTGGCTCCTTGGCTGTTCAAATAAGAGACCAAGGTGGCGCCCACCAAAACCCTTAGCCGCTTTCCATGAAAAATTTCGTCATGACCTTGGTTCGCCATTAGCTCTTTTCAACGTGCTATGCTGTGCAACCTAATCTATGCCCTTGAATTCCCCCGCCATATCCAATTTTAGGGACTTAGTTACTCAACAATGCAGACTATGAACCCAACGACTTTTGTGCTCAAGGGTCAGATGGTGACAATTTTTTAGTTATCTAGAGTTTTTATTTATTTATTTTAATCGCCAACTATTATTTCGTGCCCGTGGAATTGCTATCCTCACTAAAACTGTCTTTTCCATGTAATGGGATGCAAACCAGGCTCTCACTCATGGTTGACACACCGGATAGTCATTGAAAATAGAGTGGCGCAGTGCTGCCTGGCCTCTATTTGCACAGCCTCCTTTAATCCAGCCAGATCCGGCCAGATCCAGCCAGATCCAGCCAGATCCAGCCACACAACACCTTGTCTGTAGACCAAGGCATCTCAATTTAAAACATATTTCTTCTTTACTATTTTTGATGTTAGATTTTACACAAAAGGGGAATATCTTCATCCAAACCCCGACAACATCAATCCCACTATGGCAGACAATACTACAATATTCAGCTACAGGCCACTATCACCAAACGAACGCGAAATTCGGCTGCTAAAATTTGAGGGAAACACTTCCAATGGGCCCATGGGGGTTTCCATGAGGGTTTGCTACCTCTCCAAAGATCTGAAATACAATGCCCTATCTTATGAATGGGGCAGTACCAATTCCGACCGACAGATTTTCATCAACGACCGTGTCTTCTACATCCGACATAATTTGTGCAGTTTTCTCAACGTCTTATCCAAAAGCAAGTACCGAGATGACTTGTTTTTTGTTGATGCAATTTCCATAAACCAACACGACATCTTCGAGCGCAATGGTCAAGTAAAGTGTATGGGTGATATTTACCGACAAGCAAACAATGTGCTTGCCTGGATCGGCGCTGGAACAGCCCAGAGCGATTTAATATTTGACCTGTGCAATACTCATTTTCTTTCCACAGTAAATACCGATGATAAGCTACCAGGGAAAAAGAACTTGGAGTCTATTGACTTCAACACACCCGATGGAGAGGCATTGGACTCTATATACCAACGCTCATATTGGTCAAGGCTATGGATCATCCAGGAACTATTCCTGGCACCAGAAGTAATTATATTCTGTGGATACAAATCTGTTCCTTGGACTATTTTCAAAAAGCTGCCAAAATCGAACAAAGGTGTTTTCATCCAGGGAGGCTTCAGTGGAGTTGATCTAGTTCTCGGGAGCACGCCAACCGGGAGACACGCGAGAGAAATTCTAAGCCAACTCAGCAACAAGGAAGGGAATGGCAATGGGATTACAGATAAGAAGCTTCACGAATTGGTCAAGAAATTTGGTCGCTCCCAATGTTCCGACATTCGTGATCGGGTCTACGGGCTGCTGGGTCTTGTCCGCGCACACGACAAAAATGAGCGAGGTCTCGAGGTTGTTGCAGATTACGCAGCAACAGCAGCAGAGCTATTTGTCCGGCTGCTCAGCACAGTACAACGTGACGTGCCATTCGACCATCTACTGGATCTCTTCAACATACTGGACCTACACCACGATCAAAAAAGCATGGCCCTAGTAAGCATTCCGAACACCGTTTCCGATCTCAAATTCGAACTCAAGTTTACGCACTTCGGGCACTTGAGGCATTCATCCCCTGATTCGAGTGCGTGTGAGTGGTGCCATCAATTCGACAAGAGTCAACCCATATACATTCCGACGGCCCGGCAGAAACAAGAGCTGGACAACTATCTCTTCTCCCAAATCATACTAGGTACCCCACAAAGTAGCATGGCTTCGCATGGAGTCGGGCCCTGGAACTCTTTAGGGCCCTACGACAGCTGTGTGGCCGAGTGGAAAACTGGTGAAGGTGACGACATATTTCTCTTGGAAGGGTCAACTATCCTCTTGGTGCGAAAGCAAGAACCAACTGTCCAACAAGCATCCCCTTTTGCATGGGGGGTACTTGCAAACACGAAAAAGAAGGACAGCATTCGAAAAGCGGCCGCGTTTTCCAGACTTTGTGCGTCATCGTTGCCTCACCTGCGTTCCTCAAAAGTTCGATCAGAGACTCCCGACAGATGGGTAGAAGTTGCTCATGTGGAATTCAGCTTGCGGCAGATTGTATTTCTTCTCAGCAATGCCGGCCAGCACAACGAATACTGGAAATATCTGTAGATGATGCATGTAGGCTATGGAATCATGAGCCAGGCTATGTTCGTGCACAGGGTTCGTATGTTGATGTGTTTTTATGCGGAGGTCAGATTCGATGAGGTTTGGCGCCAAAGAAAGGTGGGAAATTGATATGCGCTGTGGCCATACGTTTTAATGCAGTAATATAAGCCCGGGTAGTGTCGATCTACTCGGCAAGTCCGACCGCTTTTGCGCAAGTCATATCATACTGCCGGTCAAAATCAAAATCAAAACCAACCAGCATAAAGTGCGGATGGTCCCAGCCTTGAACTTCCATTGTATCCTTCCGAAGCGAGGACTCGCTGCATAAAGGTTCCCATGCAGCGAAATTTGACTTGACAAGCTCCTCAATCAACTGCTCTGACTTCCCGGAAGATGCTACACCTTTAAACTCAAAGTAGCTGCAGACCCCGAGCCATACATTAGCCCAAGTGATGGGCTCAACCTCATTTGCAATATTATACGCTGGTCCACCGATTCAGAGCTCGTTGCTCAAGACCGCGAAAATCTCCATTTTAGATAGCTGATCTTGCAATGTATCCGAGTGTTGGACGTGATAGCTCTTGGATGTGCCAGGAAATGGTACCTCGGTACCTTGGCCGTTTATTTCTCGATAGATGGAAAGGTATAAAACAATGTCTTACCTTGGGTCATGTTCTTCTGATTGCTTCTAGGAAGAAACCCAACGATTCCATCTGGTCTGACCTCGGCAAAGGACCACTCATCAGATCCGGATCGTGACTGGGCTTCCGAAGCATCGTACTGCGAATATTAAAAATCCTCGTCACGCCAGGGATAGGTGATTCGCGACAGGTCCTCTCGTAATGGGACGGCAATCGTCACCTTATCGGGGGATTCAAAGTCGTAGCCTTTACCGCCGGTCTGAAGTATCATCATCGCGCGCAATTCGAGGGCGACAGCTTCAATCGCCATGATGGAATTCTTTAGCAACTGGTGTTGACTCGTTTGAGTTCTGCACGATCGCCATTGCCGATGTATGCTTGATTTTAAAACGTTGGCAAGAATTCAATAACGGAATCATGATATTAGTATAGGTTCTTGCCCGTGAAAATAAAGACATGGGTGGCATTCTTCTCACAATGCTTCTATTTGGGTCAGGCCTGGCATATATATTGAGGTTTTGGAGGGGAAGAAGATAGAACTATATGGTTAATATCGAGGTGCAATATTCACATGGGCATAAAAGACTTTGAGTCGATGAGGAAAGAAATCTAATACGATTGCCATGCATATACATGCGTCGTTGGGGGCATTTTGCTACCCTTTTAGTCTAGTCATACATAATAAAGCCGCCACCTAAAAACGCCGTGCTATCGTCCTGCGAAGATAAACCCCTACTAAGCACCCTTCTAGGGTGGTAATTCTAATGGAAGAAACGAAATAATACTAATGAAACCAGAAAAGAAGAGAATTTATGGGTGCATTTATTGCCGTCGTGTGGAAACCCTCATGCTGGCGAGGGAAGAGCACACCTTGCTCAGAGTTCCACGCCTAGCAGGGCGGTCCTCCTCGGCCACCACGGTGCTGTTCAGGGACCAATCGGAAACAAAGCTGCGGTCATCGTCGACGTACAAAGTCTCGACGGTGACAGTGGAGCCATAGTTGAAGTGCCGGCCATCGTAAACGCGCTGTGTGAGGTCCTTCTTCGCCGGGATTGGCTGGGGAAGGTCAGTCAACTCGGCAAGGCGGGGGCGGCCGTTGTCAGTCTTGGGGAAGAGCCGGTGTGAAATTTGAGAGAGCGACTTCCTCTTCTTCAAAGGCTTTGGGAGTGCAGGCAGAGACTTGTTGACAGAGCTGGATCGGATGCATGTGTCCTCAATACCACCCAAAATCTCTTGGCTCACGGGGCCTTCGGCCACGAGGCCAACTTGGATGATGGTGGTCTCCTGTGTCTCTTCTGTCGCTGTGCTGGCCCGAGAGAGGTCGTTTTCGTGAATTGGAGACAGACAGGGGTTGCTGGCAGTGGAAGTGGATTGGTCTTCCGCCTCTGGTGACGGGTAGGACGAGGCAAACGACGCCAGAGGCGCCTTCTTGGATTGGTGTAGAGACTTGGCCAGTTGGCTGTTGAACTTGTTGCGGAGAAATTCACCATTCTGGGGGCACTTCTGGGCTACAGGAGACAGTGATGGCTCAGAAACTTCCGGCTCTGCAGAAGGCTGGGGTTGGCGTGTTGGTTCGTCGTAGACAATGGTCAGCTCAAGAGACTCCTTGTCCTCGTTGATGCTCGACTCGGCAGCAGAGTTGGTGTTTGGAGAGGCTTCGTCGGTCACCTTCTTGTCGGAACGAGTAACAGGCATACAGAAAAAGAAAAATGAAACCCAAGAGGGCTTTTCGTTGTTGTTTGTGGCGGTGGCCGGCATGATGTAATGATGTAGAGCAGAGGTGCTTGAGCAAAAGATATTATATCGACTGCAATTGGCTAGTAACGCGATGTAAAGCGGGAGAGAGCCAGGAGTAAAGATTGTGATGAATGAAAGTGGATATACGCAAACCTTCAAGGCGCGGTCAAGTTGGAAATAGAATTGAAGCTGTAGAGAGCGGTGCAGAAACCAGAACAATGCGGGATGAAAGGGCCATTTAAGAATAAACAAAGAGTTCATCACCAGAGCCGCAAAAGATCCAAGCATTCGGCGAAAAAGTGTTCCCACAGTTCACCGGAAACCCCTAGCGTGGAAGCTATGACAATGCTTGAGGGGGACCATCTCAGCCCAAGGACCAGGGGTGGCTAATGAGCGTTTGACCCCTACAATCCCCATCCAATGCTACACGCTATGATCTGTTTATCTCGTTTTTCAGCGGGCCAATATGCCCAAGGCTGAGATTCTCCATGTTTTAGCGCCCATCTTTTTTCCGCACCAGGCCGGCGCAGTCTCGGTGAAAATGGTTGGAGAAGTGCCGACCGCAAAACGGCGACGAGCGTCCAGACAACGCGCGCAGTGTAGTTGGTTGAATTGGCCCATGGTGAGTGTACTGAGCAAGTATGGGAATTTGATATCAGGGAATACCTCCGCTGTGGCAAAGAATGATGAGCACTCTCCAGCCCGCCCACAAAAGAGGCATTGACGAGAGCCCCAGAACGCGCTGCAAGAAACATGCATGCATGATTGTTGTGCTGGGGCATCTACAGCGCATCACCACCTTAAAACTTAGCGTCGTAATTTCGATTAATAAGGGCCCAAAGCTCTGACGGGGCGCCGGCGCGTTGTCTTTAACTAGCAGACTAGCAGCTACCCAACTCCGGCCCGGCCGTTCCAAATGAATGATGAACGGATCGACTCCAGGAGAGGAGAGGCACTCGTCAATCTAGACGATTGAAAGAAATTACCATTGGCTTGTCATTGTTATTTTTAGCTGTGGTATTTTCCGATATTTATCTTCAACGCGTCGAGATGCAACTTTTCCATGCCGTCGCAACTGGTTCGCCTCCCGAATTATTATGTCTGCCCAGACCAAAACCCCAGCTCCTTTATCCAAGCAAAATTAAAGTCTTGGCATGTGCAGCAGACGGGATCAGGCGATGAGCAACACTCACCAATGGCACGTTTCAACAGCCAGTCCAACCATTGCTCCCGTCGACCCGTAGGCTTGGGGGACGTGTTCGGACGGACCGATCTGCAGCGCACGGAATCATTTCCCGACCTTCTAGCGCCAACTGAGAATTGGACACGGGCCTTCAAACTGGATCCCTAATTTCTTCCAGCCAGACAACCGTTGCCGTCTAGCTTTTGACAAAAGCAAAGAAAATACGGCTCTTTTGCTCCTTTTGCTTTTTTTGCTGTTGCGTCCCATAGCCAAACCTGTGCGGCTGAATAGAATTGAACAGGTTGGGCATGGATTTCGTCCCCATGGCCCACCAAGAGGAATGGTTGCAGGCAGAATGAGAACTGACAACTGAAAATGACGCCCAAAGGTGTTCATCCGCATTGATCATGATCGCGATTCTTTCTTCTTTTGTTCTTGTCATTTTATTATGACAAGGCTTTATTGGTTTCTTTTTTTTTTTTTTTTTCCCACTAGGGTTGTGTCATGGAACCGAAAATATTTTTCCATTGCAGCTTCAGATTGGGAAACAGGGTGGCGTAGTGGATGTTTGTGTGTGTAGGGTACCTCAACTGCTTTTGCCCATAAGCAGAAATGTTTTGTCCCAAATCGATGGCAGAACAAAAATACTGGGCTATTTGATGTGACACAACCATTTAAAACACTTTTATATATATACTATAAGTTCCCGTGAAGCTTCTGTAAACAATCCTAGTGTATGACTGGTTGCCATGATTTAGGAATTATCTATTTGACTATCATTAAGCTCCAATCCGAATCCTGCCCCACCCCATCTGCTCCAGGTAGAGATAGAGTATAGATACGGATTTACACAATGATGAGCTTGCTCCATTTACATTTCGTTGATGGGAATGCAGTAGTTCTAAACTTAAGCGTTTGCTGCATCGGGTTTTGGGTTCAGCAAACCTGCAGGCGAATAGCAAAGCCCAAAGCTTCTCATTTAGCTAGTATTATTTTTACATGGTACGTCTTGAATTTACGACAAAGGATTATCCAGAAATGTCCATCCAACCCCCAAAACCACAAGGCTCAAACTCCAAGCTCCATGAAATTGGGTAATTATACCCGACACCAAATTCATCTTTTGATCCTCCAGAATGCCCGAGTTGGAATTTTGGCGGCAGCTTGAGGATGCAGAATGCTAATGCTAGAAAATCCATCAATTTAAACTAATACGAATAACCAAACAACTTTGTCGCATTGCGACTCAGCTATTGTGTGGTAGTTTGAAAACTTCCATTCAAGGACAACCAAGAAAAGAAAAGAAGGTAACTAATTTGTAGAAAGTCTCGCCGCTCGGGGCTTCATTGTAGGCTGGCAGCCGCGAAAGGAGGGAGCCAAATATTGATGTGGCGTCTGGTCTAGACTGAGCTGTTGTGTCTTGGTCTCAGCTAAAGTGATGGTGCGACTTTTCTATTGGCGGGCGATTTGACGAGGCGCGTCACGTTGATGCATAGCGGCAGCCTTAGGCTCTGTGCGGCTGGGATTCAGCAGGATCATATATTAAGCATTGCAGGCTACTCTCATGGCTTCGTGCCAGGTCAGGGCGACCATGTCTTCTCCACTGGCACGGACGACGGTGACGGTCGTTGAGAACACGGCGACTCGAACGTCAACTGATGCCCAAAGTGGCCTTTTGGATTTCATAGTCCCCGGTTCATCAAGAGTTGTTGCTGTATTCTCTGTGATTCCGTTCTGCTTAATCTTTCTCGTCTTTTGTGGCTGGTTTTTCTTTGCGGCAAGATCCAGACGCGGACCTGGGCGGCTGCATGACGAAGTAAGGTGGAAGCCCAAGTTTCTAAGATGGCAACCCCTCTTGATACTGTCCGGTGTTGTAGTCGCGCTCATCATTTTACTCGAGTCTGCTAAGCTAGCTATCCCGGACCAACAAACGGCCCCAGCAGCCGCCAGTACAACTGCAGCTTCAACGTCAAACTTTTACGAGCCAGCCGCTTCAACAGCAACAACCATCTCCGAGTTGCTGCAAAATACCGTGGGGTTGCTATCGTCAGAATCGATGCCCACCGACCCCTCAGTTTCGGAAGCAACTCGGGTCTTGGATGATAGAGACGTATCCTCCACGAAAATTGACGAGGCGCCGCCTCCGACTGGCGGCTGGCTCTCTATTCAGGATGGCCCATCTCCATCGGAAACAGGTGCGCCCCCCTCGAATGTCGGCTGGCTTTCAGATCCTGACGATGAATCCGGATCCGTGTCCGGGGCTCCGCCCCCATCAGTTGGCTGGCTCTCACTTAACAAAGACTCGTCCCTCTCCTCCAGTACTGTCTACTTCATTGGAACCTTTCTTCCTATTCTTATTGCCTCCCTATTATCCATCCCCTGGAAGATTCTATCACTTGAAGTCACCAGTCTGGAACCCTTTGCCCAATTAGCATCACCAGGTGGGGGAAAGGCATCGGAGACTTTAGCCCTTCACGATGGCGGGGGTCTGAACCCCTTCACCGCGCTATTTGGAAAGCGGCCGTCCGTGACCCTATCCCTGCTTTTAAAATACGGCTCAACCCTTCTGATCCCTTTGGCTGCTGAGAGCATTCACCTCCGCCTAGAGGGCAATTGCCACCAGGATTGGAGACAGAAGTGCACCGCAACGTTGGCGTCGTCTCATGCTATTATCCGTGTCGCACAAGCGGTTCTAGCACTCATGGGATTTATCGCCATCGGCTTGATGTTTCTGCTACGCAAGGAAACTTATGGTGTTAGCTTCGACCCCCGCAGCATCCTGGGAATCGCTAGGCTCTCCATGAGCCCGCCAATTCTGGCACTGATTCGCGGGCTGACTCTGGGACCCAATGGCATGTATTCCTCCTCTGCCGTTGCCGATGCTCTTGGCGATAGAAAGTTTGCCCTTGGTTATACCATTCATCCTTCAGGGCAGCAAACTTACGGCTTCATCATGCTCAACAATGAGGCCGAAGCTCATAGTCTGACAACGACGAAGTCTGAATTCGATGCTTTGACCCAGGTCTCCCCGTCGCCGCAGCATCAAGTTAATCAATGGACTCGGAAGCGATCCGTAAATTTGCTCTTGGTTAAAATTTTCGGATTTTCTATTTTCATCCTGGGCCTCTCAATTCTAATTTTGTATTATCGATACACCGACAAAGATAGCGGCTTTGAGACATTCATGAATTCCCAGAATACCTTTGGGGTCCGGTTTCTGTTTACTGTTTTTGGAGTCATCATTAGTTTTGGATGGGGCCACATCTTTAATGGTAAGTGGATATTTTACAAGGGAACATTTGAACGTAGAAACAAGTGGTCTCCTTTACTAATGTAATGCCCTTTGTAGAATTGGCAAAAGCATCTCCCGCCTGGGAAATGTCTCGGCGCCCAACAAAACCAGAACGCTGTATTCAAATGCCGCTATCGCCTAACCCATACACCGGCTTGGTTGCTTACGTTTCAATTGGCCACTCACTGTTATCGCTCGTTTCTTTCGTCGCCATGTTGAGCGACGTTTTGCCGATACTACTGGCAAACATCCCCTTCAACAATGCTATAACGTGGAATACATTTAATATTTGCACTTGGATGACTGTTGCGTTCCTGTTCACCACGCTCATCACGCTCATCTGTATCGGCGTATCCATTATGCTCAATCCGCCGAGTTCCGAATTTCCCTTCCAGCCTGCCGATTTGGGTACGATCTCAGCTGTTATGTACATGGTTTGTCGGTCAAGCATTTTGCAAAATCAGCTGTGCGACTTTTTGGAGCACGGAAGAGTGGAGATTGAAACGTATATGAGAGCACTCAACTGCAAGTATCGCCTTATCAGCGTTTTGGATAGTTCTCAAAAACCACACGTCATGATCAAGGTTGTTTCGTCGGTATAATGCGTTGGAATGAATGTTCATGATTGTGGGATTTTATGATATGAATAGGCAACTGGCTACTAATGTAAACTTCTAGGTCTAATTTTTGCACCGTCATTAAACATCTTAAATATAACTGTTGCGTAGCGTTATTTGGTAATCTTCAAAATAATATTTCACAGTGGTGCGCTATAATCTTGCCCCATTTTTCTTCTCTTTTTTTTTTTGGCCGGGGGGGGGGGTGCAATGGAGACATTGAAAATTAATTACGACATTGAAAAGCAAGGAGAGGAGGGGGGAAATGTAAAGATATAATATAGAAATGTGAAAATGGCAAAAAAAGAAATCGGATGGCGTGGTGAGACATTATGCTCCCGGCAGGGCTTGAACCTGCGACCTTCGCATGACCAAGACTTTCAAATTGAAGTATTAGTACGAAGCTCTAACCAACTGAGCTACGGAAGCCGTCCAATTGAATTGAGCAGCAGCACCGCTAAGGTGATTTGTCAGTCTTAGAGATTCACAGTGGAAGAATCCTAGCAAAATACAATGCCGGAGTTTATTTCTGTGAGTTCATGGTACCTCATCTGAAGCCGAGCCTCTCATTTAGTTCGATAGCCTCAAAGTACCGTATAGACCTATTTTAATCGCAAAGAATCATGGGTTATGTCCAAGTCTAGTTATCGGGTGTGAAATGGGAAATCTATGGTCGCTTCACCATCCAGGGTACTAAATCTTCGGGGGCACATTTCAGTTTTGTTCATGTGCGAGCGCTTTTGGGATCAACGCCACAAGGAGCCTTGTGGGGATACCCATGTGACTGTGCTGGCCCCGGCAAAGCGAATGGAGTCCCCCTTTTTCGCTTTCGGGTAGCGGCCACCCTGCTTGTTGTATGGATGTTGAGATGGCCGTGCCACGAAGGAATGTCCAGGGGTGTATATGACGGACAGGCCAGAACGTGGTGACAGGGTTTCAAGGACCAAATCGAAGAGCGGGACTGGCCGATTCCAGGCAGCCCGGAGATGCATGCTCCGTCGCGGGGGCCAAGGATAAACTTTTCCCCTTTCTCCAGTGACATAGTTATCCATGAGACATGTAGATGCAAAGTTGGAACGGTATATCGCAAATGACTGACATTTGATGACCGGTCGCTCCCGAGCTGTTACCGAAGCATATCAGCCATTCCAATCAAACCTTTGACTTAAACGGAGCCGGTAATGTCTCCCGTAAAAATAAGACGAGACTAGGAGAGTCGTCAGTCTATGTCATTGATTACTCTTTTCGCAGCCGCTGTCGCGTGGCCATGCCAAAAAGCGCGTTTGTCCAGACTGTGCCATTTCTGTACTGGAACTCGAGGGGCCAGGTTACGGCTTTGCCAATGGCAAAGTACCAGACGATGCGGCTGTTCTAGCTGGCACGTTTTCAGTGAACGAATATGACCTCGGTGAATTTTACTTTAGATGGGACAGCGCCAGTAGTATCTGCCGGTGCGACCCCTGCAATTGGCGAGGATCACAAGATTTTGTACAAGTGTAGGTTAGAACTTCGTCGTCAACATGAGTTATACTGAAAGCACGCCGTACTGAGTGGTCTACTAGTGACTTACAGACGGGATGGGTAAGGCGTCTATGAGATCCCAACATGGCGGTTCTAAAATCTTCCACGTCCCCTTTCCCGTTTTCGTGAGTAATATTTCATGCTACTGGTGAACATATGGTTCAGTCTAGCTCCAAGAAGCTTTGGTAGTGTTGAAGCTGAGCATGAATTGTACTTGACACGGGAACGGGAACATAGAGTCTGGACGATGTCGTCACTGAGTTAATATGTGTACGGCCATTGACCTTAAAAAATGAACTCACACCACAATAGATATGGGGGCACAAGGTTTTCTCGGCGATTCGCTCTAGTTAGTTTTACCACTCCAAATTCTCTTCAGCTTCCACGTCATGTTGGTGCTTTGCGGTTTAGTTGCCTATATTCACAACTACTCCACATTACGGGTCATTTTCTACAACCCGATCAGAAATTTGACGCTAAATCACACATGCTACCGAAACTGGTTCTGTTTTATCCGCCGATTCCATTGTGGTTGAAGACCCTGGTAGCTTGAGGGTCTGCAGTAGCGGAGGATTCACCTCGGTCTGCGTCTGCTAGTGGAGGTATATATCTATGTACCGTCGTAATTATATAGAGGGGAACAACTTCGCCAAATATTGTCCTATGATTTCATCGAACACTTGTTCTCGGAGCACGCACCTAAAACAAATATTCATCATGAGTTTTCATTATTGTTCCAGAGATGAAACTGGCGACCGTCAGGTGGATAACATACAATCTCCTTCAGATGTAAGTTGGATATTCGCCAACATAAACCTTCACTCGTTATAACGTCACAACTTGTAGACCTCAAGTACTCTCAAAGGCCTACAATAACATTGTGAAGCGGACAATGAATGGCCTTTGGGAATCAGTGCTGCAAGCTCAACCATTAAAGACAAGAATTTCGACGTTGCGAGCTTTAATGACTGCAGTGCTCGTAGGATTGAGCTTTCAAAAGGTTCCATCCTCCCTGTTCACCACCCCGCAGCCACTACTCTCGAAAGCGCTGTTGAGCATCACTATTTGGAACAGGGTATTAGTGAAGAGTTCTTTAATCTGCCCTATACAGTCGCGACTTGCGATCCGAGTGATTTTACTGTGAAGAATGGATACATCCTGCGCCCTTGGTTATATCATAGACACACGGAGCTCCTTATTGCGGCAACCTAATACAATGAAGATAAAGTTCTTCGTGCTCGAACATTGCATAATATTGTGAAGAATATTCAACGCATTATGAATCCAAAAAAAACAGTCTTTTGGAACAGAGAAGATCCTGCATGGCAGAAGATCGTTGTTTGCCTGGTTTTTGACGGCGTTGAGCACGCTGACTAAAGTGTTCTGGATTTACTCTCAGCGATTGGCGTATACAAAAATGGTGTGATGAAGAGTGATGTTGCTGGGAACGAAACAGTGGCCCGCATTTTCGAATACACAAGCCCAGTCTCTGTTACGGCAGACCAGCGACTTGTTCGGTCACAGCAAGGCGGCGACCAGGGACTCCCTCATGTTCAATATCTTTTTTGCTTCAAACAAAATAACAGTAAGAAAATCAACTCACACCGCTGGGATCTTAATGCCTTTGGCTGGATGTTAAACCCGAGATATGCATCCTTCTAGATGCTGGCACAAAACCCAACCACGGATTTTTGTTAGCTCTCTGGGAAGGCTTTTATAACGATAAGACATTGGGTGGTGCGTGCGGCGAGGTTCATCCTATGCTTGGAAAATGTGGCAAGAAGCTTCTCAATCCTCTGGTAGCCAAACCAATTTTCGAATATTTTGAACAAGCCTCTCTAAAGTTCTTTTGGATATATAACCGTTCTTCCTGGCGCATTTTCTGCTTTAGGTACCGATCTATTCAAGGATACCCTTTAAAACAATCGCAGAACTCCTTGGCCCGCGTCGGCGGTGGCTCAATGGATCCTTTGCTGCAACGCTATATGCATTGATTCATTTTGGTACGTTGTACAAGAAAACACACGGCCTCATGCCACTATTCTTTCTCCATGTACAGCTGGTCTATATCGCCGCCAACCAGGTTTTCACCTGGTTCTCGCTTGCTTCAATGTACCTGGCAACATCTATACTAATGGATTTGGTTGGTAATCCGAAGCCTTCATCATACTATCACGGATGGCCGTTTGGGGTCACAGTCACCCTAGCCATCAATTCCCTGTTAAAAACATTTTACATTGTGTTTATAATTCTGCAATGTGTCCTCGCACTGGGAAGCCGACCAAAAGACGGCAGATTTGCGTGTTCTATCTAGTTTGCTTCCATTGGACCAGCGCAAGGGTACATCATTTCCTTATCGGTTTACCTGATTTATAACTCTATCAAAGATCAATTAGAGAAGCAAAATGCGCCAGCTTCTGGCGACTCCTTACGTCCAACTAACAAACTACCGGGGACTTCCGACAATAGGATTTCATACTACTTTAAAGTTTATGCGACATGATGATTATAAATTATGTAGAGAATTGATATTCATAGTAACAGCTATTGATATTCGTAGTAACAAGGTCATATATAGGGCGGAAAATAAATATTCTAAGAAAAATCCTTGCATTTGCTTAGCAAAAGATTAGCTTAAAAATAATTTCTCCTTTATATCACTATAGACAGCAGCGTAAGATTGCTATTGATAGGAGCAAAAGGCTGCTATTGACTGCAGCAAAAGGCTGCCACTGACTGCAGCAGAAGGTTGCTATTGACTGCAGTAGAAGGTTATTGCTAGCTGCAGTGGAAGGCTGCTATTAACTGTAGCGGAAGGCTACTACTAATTGTTTTTGGTTAGCTTTTGTAATTATTAAGGAGAGAAAAGGAAATAATTTTTCTTTTTAAGAGAAATTTTTAGCTATACGTGACCTTATTACTATAAATATTAATAGCTGTTACTATGAATATCAATTCTTATTATGTAATTAGAAACAACAAATACAGTCGAGAAAAAAACTTGGTATTTAATTTTGAAAGGTTATATTAACGGCAACATATGATCTGGTGCTCAGGCTATAATAATCGGAGTGGATAATTAGTTGGAAGGGCAAACCCCCAAATTGATATAACTGTTATAGATGCCAGAATCCAACGGGGTGGACTCATCATCCCACCAATTAGTCACTGATCAATGCGTATTTCTTAAAAGAAACATTGTTATCTAAGGGCTAGCCTGTCTGTTCTGTGTTCCGTTTGCCTTATCTTTTTGTGCTTCAGCTGCAGCAGCAGACTTTAGGTCAATCTCGACCTTCTCACCGAATTTAGCGTTGATCTCTTCAAGAGGTAGACCAATTGTCTAACATTGAGATTAGTAAATGTATCTTGTGACTGAGCTGGTTGTCAACTTACTTCGGGGGAGGTAATCCATATGAAGATTGTGCTGATACTCGTTACAACAACAAATATCATGTAGAATTTCCAGCCAATGTTTTTCAATCCTACAGTGACGGGAGAGCTATAGGCAATGGAATTTCCAAAGAAGGATGTGAACACAAGAGTCTAGCCCTCGCTTCTGAGATCTGAACGAGGAAAACAGTCGTTAGCAGGTTATTTGTACTGATCAACCTATTGGGTTGGTAAACTCACAAGTGGGCCAGATTTCGCATCCATAGACGTATGCAGTGCATTCAATCGTCGACGTGAGAATGCACCAAAAATAAAGTAGATGGCTACTGCAGCATTGAGGCCAGGGGCGTTGTCAGTCCCTAAATAGAACTTTTGTAAACAGCCGTGTCACTTAGGATAGCGGCAGACCCAAATCGGCCAACAACTGAATAGTGGGCCAGTTAGCTCAATCAATAAATACTCAGAATGCTTAGAACAAGATCTTACCTAAAAGTTTGACTCTACCAACTCTATCGAGTAAGGAAATATTGAATCCACAACCAATAATGGCGCAAATAGTCCAAACGACTCCCAAGGCAAGTTGCAAGGTAACACCAAATCCTAAGCCACCCATGAGAGTAGGGATGAGGTTGGCATGTGAAGTTATACCGTTACCCTGACCCATGACCCAGAGGAGAATTGAAAATTATGCCCTCTTCAACGGATGCTTTGTTGTGAAGATGTGTTTAAAATCACTCGATACCTGCTTCTCTGTCTCAAATTGAGACCTGATATGAATTGCCTCCGCATGAGCAAGCAATCCATCAGGGTCAGACTTGGTTTTATGAAGTCGAAGCAAGGTGCGAAGAACCTCTTGACCCCGGCCCTTTTCCATAAGCCAACGTGGTGACTCTGGTAAAGCATAGAGCGAAATGAGATGAAGAACGCTCATGCCAGTCAGAACGATGAATATGAAGCGCCACTGGACACTCGATTCAACAAAACTAAAAGCCAGGTTGCAGACAGCACATATAATGTACGCAGTTACAATTCCTACTCCTTGCATGCCCACGAGGGAGCCACGAGCATGAAGAGGGGCGACCTCACTCATGTGCACTGGAGAGTTGGCGAGTACCGTGCCTGGACCGATACCACAGATAACACGGAATGTAGTGAGCATGCCAAGACTAACAGATGCAGCCTGAAGAGGTCCAGAGAGCACGACAATGCCAGCGGCCACGGCATTTCAGAGACGGCGACCGAACCGGTTTGAGATGGGGGCTTGCGCGAGGGACCCGACCATGCAGTCGGCGAGGAATCTAGTAAAGTCATGTCAGCTACCTTTGTACAAGGGGAAATGATGTTTATACACAACCTCCAAGAAGTCCATCTGTTCGCTGAGCGGCATCTTCCACCGACAAAAAGTTGGCGATGAACAACTCCTGGGCCAGTGTCCCAGCAATTGCGTTGGCACTGAAACTATAAAGGAAGCCACCTAGAGCAGCAGTGAAAATCACCTTGAATGTTGTCAGTTACACTTGCCTCTATTCAAGGGGCTAGTATTTTTTTACTTGGTAAGTAATCCAGCTGACTGATTGTGTAATTGCACCCACATTGTCGTTGACGCTGGGATCAGAAGGCGGCTTTGCTGGCAGCACTGTCGTTGACCTCGGAGCCTATGAGCTCCTCGCTCTTTTCATGCTGGTTCTTCTCCGCGAATGAAGACATGTTGTGATTGTCTCGCTGGCAGATCCGAAAGGCTCTATAGAATAGCTCTAAGAGATGTGTGATTATGGCTCGTAGGAGAGCATGAACGGGGGGGTTGATTACATTAGGGTATTAATGTGGAGGAAGAGATTTTGTACACTTGGGTTACGTTGCGCTGCTGCATAGCATTGTAGTGTGCCTCTACGTGGTATTGCAATCATGAAGAGCGATTTCGGGCACCACAACACCCTGTCATGGTTAGGCCCTGGTTATGAACATGCGGGTCTGCATGCCGGGACTCGGTGGGCTGTCCTGTGGAGTTTTCGCGTACGGGAGCGGCGCGCTCGGAGCTAGACATGGATGATGCCTGCAAGCGGGTAGTGGCGATACTGCAAATAGTTAGGATGAAACATTGCAAGGCCTGATGAGTGAGGATCTCGCAGATGTTGGTCGTGTAGATGTTGGTGGTTAACTCTCCATGTCGTCTGTAACGCCTTTTAAGCTCCACAAGAATCCTGCGGGTCACGGCATGATGTGTGCTGGCCCAACATGCAGATGTTGCCGTTGCAGAGGACCCTGCAGAGGACCCTTGCATTCTATGTACGACTGCCGCATTATCCCAGGAATTCACAATATGGATCATGGGCTTGAGGAGCCAACCAATTCTTCAACTGGCCGCCGGTTGATTTGCTCTATTTAAATACCTTATTTGAAATTTTTTAGCCTCTGTCCACTATTTCTGTGCATTTTTTTTCTTTCACATCAGTCATCTTTCCTCAACCAGTTTTCTCGTCTAGTTGATACAATTCTGCACGCCAGAGCACATCCATCATCATGTCTCTCCAAATCCCTGAAATTGAGATTTTCCCCGTCCTTAAAGGCAAGGTTGCACTCATCACAGGCGCCGCCCAGGGTATGGGCAAAGCTACAGCCACAGTCTTCCTCAAAGCCGGTGCCAAAGTCGTAATCTGCGACGTGCAAGAGGAGAAGGGCAACGAGGCGGCCAAGGAGCTGTCTGAACTGGGAGAGGTTTACTTCACCAAGGCAGATATCTCATCCTCAGAAGATGTGGTTGCTCTCATCAAGTTCGTTGTAGAGAAATTTGGCCGTCTGGACTGCGCCGTGAATAACGCTGCGTTGACACCAGACTCAACTCCCTTGAATGACTTTGACGAGACTCACTGGGACAAGCTGATCAGCATCAACCTCACCGGTACCGCACTATGCGTCAAGTACCAGATGAAGCAGTTTATTGCACAGGGGGATGGCGGTGCCATCGTCAACATTGCCAGCGTCAACGCCTTCAAGCCACAGCCCAACATGCCTGCATATACGGCAGCCAAACACGCTTTGGTTGGTTTGACAAAGCACGCAAGCATGGAGGGTGGCCCACACAAGATTCGCGTCAACGCCGTGGCTCCAGGAGCCATCTTTGTAAGTTGTTACAGATGAGTCCCAGGTGGCATTCCGGGTGGGAACTAACTGGTTCATGCAGACGGTGATGGCAGAGAAGGCATTGGAGATTATAGGTACCACTCATGACGAGTTGGCGCCTACTGTCAGCTACCTTGGCCGATTTGGAATGCCACATGAGGTGGCTCAGGGGTCTCTATGGTTGTGTTCGCCAGCAGCTTCCTATGTGACGGGTATCACTCTGCCCATTGATGGTGGCTTCCTGGCCAAATAAGGATTCCATGTACCATGATTGTGGAGTAGGCCATCGTGTAGCGTCAAGTAGTTAATTATAAAAGAGTGAATTGCAACCAATGAGCTCGCTCCCCACTTGCCATATGCGCACACACTATCAACATCCATGCGCAAATACCACGGGCTGATCCCGTATACCGACCGTGGATATACCTTGCGAGGAATCCACGTAATTAATGTTTGTCACGGATGACGGAGCGGAGTTTTAGGGGGTCGGCTATCACCCGTGCACTAGAGAATCCGAAATATGGGCCTGGTGGGGGATCAATGGCTCTGTGTTACATCGTTCAGAGCTTGAGGGGGGAATCTTTGCCCGTTTCGATTTGGAGATTTTCGTAATGTTCTCGCTACCTTATTTAGCCGGAAACTACTTGGAATCTAACTAGTAACTAAAAGAGAGACCACCATTAGCGCTAATTAAGCTACCAGTCATCCAACCAGACTCTGGACTACAAATCTCTTCAGGGTATGCGGCTCTACCTCCAAACTTCTTGCCGAGCTCCTGAACTTCCGCAGTGTCTGAATCTCTGACAGGGACCAGTGGTGGCAGGGGGTTCCATAAGCCTAATTGTTTCTTGACTTCGTCGGGTGCAGTCATGTACATGCTGGTCATGACGGGACCATGGTTGATTGTGTTGACTGTACAATGCTCTGCCAACTCGCGGCACCACACTATTGCCATGGCTTCCATGGACGCTTTGGTACCAGCATAAAGAGTTGTGTGAGGTGTGCCCACCTTTGGGTTGATACTTGACATCATAACGATGCGACCAGATCGATCTGTAGGTAGATATGGCTTACAGACCCCAGTGAGCAGTGCGGGCCCTAAAACGTTGACCCGGTAGATGTGGTCAAATTCGTCTTGCCTGACTGACTCCACAGGTCCAAGATAAAGTACGGCAGCGTTGTGTACGATGATGCTTATTTTCAGAGCCTCACCACCAAAGTTGTCTTAACAGACAGAAATGATGCGTTCGCACTCTTTGCCGAGTTTTACATCTGTATACGGATTATTTTTAGCAATAGAAACCATGCCAACAGTATCGAAAATTAGCATGACTGGGTTGAAAAGCATTCCCGAGTTCCGCGGCCCTTGACACATCCCACCCTCCACTTAGGGCTGAAAAGTGGCATTGCAAAGATCCACTGGCAGCCAACACACAATGCCAATTGCTTAACCCTTACCCCAGGTCTTCCACCGGCTGTTTAGTTGGAGGGACCCTTGGGCGTCGGTAGTCGGTTACACCTGGTATTAAAATCCTTGTTGGTGTTGCCGGTACAGCCAACTTGCATTTCTGAGAGACAACTAAACGGGTAATATCTCGGTTCCGCAGTAAAACAGCGGATCGTGATGCCACATGTATGGATGAAGATTTTCAGCCTCAAAGGATCGTCGCTACTGTTAGCCGCTACATGATAATATGGTCTGACAAGGTTGGTGAGCGTATGTCTTCAATATAAGGGTGTACCACCTGCCGGTCCAACCATATAACGGCCTTAGTTCCAAGGCTAGGGTGTCGGGAAAATGGAACTCATGTTGATTCTGGCATCTCATTCTTCTTGGCGGCTGACGGCGGTTTCTCTCCGTACTTTGCATGTTAAGAACCAAGGATCGCGACGAGATAAAAGAAATAAAGTCCCCTGGGTCTCAAAAGCCCCACGACACTGACATGATTAAGGAGGATGAACTGGAGGGAAGATGGGAAATTGTGATCTAACTACCCAATCCTTGGAGGTTTCCGCAAAAAACCTATCCCTTTCTTATTTTTCGTTTAGTACTCCCCAATGCCAACATTCTCGCCTGCAATCTTTTCGGAGTGGTCCGCTGGTCCACGATTACTCTATTCTAGTCGTGTTCTGTCTGCGCTACATTTTTCTCTATGCAATGCACGGAGCTACATGAATCGCGGGAAAGGGTCCCACGGTCATGGGTATTCTTTGGGCCGAGATTATACTGAGTTATACCCTCATTGGTTTGAGAATATACACTCGCCGATTCATTAGACTCTATCGGCTGGTACGACCTCTGCTTGGTTATTGATGTGGTGAGTATCCGATTTCTTGTTGAAGCATTAAACGAACTAATCTGGACTGTGGCAACTAGATTCTCATGACAGTATTTGCCATCTTGGCAACACTAGCTGCCAACCATGAGGTGGGCCAACATAGGGACTATTTGACCACTGCTCGATTCTCTGGCGCAATGCTATTCTTACTATGTGCTCAATCAATCGTGTCAATGGCTATTGATATGGCCAAGGTGGCTATCGCTGTCTTCCTACTTCGCATTGTTGCAGCGCCTTGATGAGTTAGGCTTGGACTTGATCGCAGACGTTTGGGGAACTTGGGCTAATCTACTGGTATCTATTAGGCAACGAGTATTTCTATGGTTCTGATTGTATCAATGATGATTCTGAGCATCGTGCTTTCCGTTGCTGTTTTTGCGCAATGCACTCCTGTAGAATCAACCTGGAACACGGCGTTGGCGGACAAACGAGTTTGCCATCTGAGCCTGACTGTGGTAGCCTTCATTGATTGTAGTAAGTAACTGGCCGTATGCTCTAAAGTCAGTACCAGATTCTAACACTGGTATTAGCCTATGCAGCCATAATGGACTTTGCCTTAGCAGCCTTCCACTGGGTAGCGCTTCGTGGCTTGAACATGAAACGCAAAGAACGCGTGACAATATGTTTTCCCCTTAGTCTAGGGGTTTTGTGAGTTCGCCTTTGACATCTGCGCGAGTTATTTCGGTTCTCTAATGGATCTTAGTGCCGGTATTTGTGGAATTATTAGAACATCTGGGCTAGAAGCTCCGAGCAACTCCGTGGACTATGTCTGTATGTTGAAGCTACGTTACTCCTCTCGCAATACTTTCTAACAGGTTCATTCTCAGACGCTACCTCGGACTCGGTTATTTGGACTGCCAGCGAAGTCACCACAACTATAGTCTGCGTCACCCTTCCGGCCCTTTGACCATTTTACAACAAGCTTTGTAGACAGGAGTCAAGCTCGGCCAACTATCAACAACACGACGATTCTACATATAGGACGGGGGGCTCTTACCATCTTAACTCGTTTGCGGGCAAGCGAAAAGACGTTGGTCTCGATTACTACAACCACCTAGTCAGCGCTGAAGCATCTAAGACCCAGCACAAGGCCAAAAATGATAGTGATGAGACGATATTGCTGCAGAGTGATGGGAGAAAGATTATGCGCGTCCAAGAAATAAGCGTCTCATTTGAGACGGCAAACTCAGAGAGTGCTGTGCCTGTGAGACAGGTTATCTAATCAAGATGCATTAAGTGCTATGTTAAACCTCTGAGGCACACAATAGCGCTCCATTTTATTAATATTTCACTCAAATATGATGCAAGAAACACAATTACTTTGTTTAAAATATAGCAACATACTTAGATAATAAATAAAACCTATATAGTAATATTCCTAAAGCGCAGAAAACAACCAAATTTCCTCTTGAAGATCCAACGATAGCCCTTGAGATAACCTAGTTCAATTGAGCCCAACCCAAAGTACCAATTTCGAGCACAGATTTAGCCTCGATGAACTTGCATTGTATCGAAAGGAATCGTCCTTGGATAGTAGATATGGTAATTGGTGGTGGTTCATTTATCCGAGTTTTCGATGGTGCGGTCAAGTCTCGGGTTTTTTCTCAACAGATTGGCCTTGGCCAAATTTTCAATGGCCATAACGGAGCGAAGTCTATTTTTATAAAGGTTCTGATCCATACCAATGCATTCAAAGGTGGTTTTAAAAAGAGCAGATTAAGATGGTCAGACTGATATCAGATCACAGTGGCAAATTATTGTTGCTTATACATTACGCCTCGCAATCGTCCAAATCAGATGCCCGAGCATGAATTTTGCCGGATTTCTCGGCCGAAACGACCGACTGCATATGCATATTTCGGGTTTGCGGTAGACCATTGGATCTTGTTTGGTGGCTTCGTGATTTAGATGAAGATTGAATCGAAATTCCAACAACAAGGATATTCTTGCAAGCCTCCCTGGTAATGTGCCAGGAGGGAGTGCGCAGTATGTATTCCTAATAGGGCATCCCCGACACTTCAGTTGGTCAAACGTTGGAGGAACGAATGATTAGAGGGACAATATCTCAAGATTCAATTTATTCATCCAACCAAGGGACAATTGCTTATCCCCTACAACGGTGGCGAGGAAGGAAATCAAGTATGTCATGGTCATCAGGGTGACAGCGATTTTTTGAGCCGAGGTTGGACCCACTTGTTGTCATGATGGCGTCAAACCGCCTCTGCCGGAATTGTTTCCGTTGGGGATTGGACAATCAGCTTCTTCGCGGTAAAGGCGTCGGCCATGCAGCCTCAGTTGGTCGGGGTAAAAGACGAAAGCCAATTGAATCGGATTTTAATGCTCCTATTTATAATGATCCCTGGTTAGCTTGGCTAGCTTAGAAAGGCCCTGGTTCTAGATCCACTGGTGCGCGCGTCCACGACCGGAATAATTCCCCATTAGGATAAAAGTGTCGTGGGAAAGCTGGGGATTGTTGTCACCAGTGGATACGAATCACATTGAACCCGGCCGCGTCTTGTCGGTTATGCTCTCATCTCCTTATCGGCCGGGGAAAATGGGCCAACAGTTAGTTACATCGGGGCAAGTTTTGTTCTTCAACCTTCTGTCGTGTGGGGTGCGGGGTTCTTATTAGTTTGGAGACGCCGCAGCCAAGACTCCCATGTGCCGAGGCTCGACAAGCCCATGCACGAGCTGTTCATTTAATAGCCCAGGTCGTGTTTGGAAATCCATTGCGAACCGCAGAACATGCCCTGGCACACTTTGAGAGCCTCGCAGACTTGCCACAGCCATGGGATCGCCAGAGCTGGCAAAAGAAGACGCCCGGGTTGCCTTCAAAATCCCATCGCGGATGGGGACCAGATCTACGAGGGCGTGCTGTAGATGTCGTTCCCGGAAGGTCCGGTGTATTTTTGAAACGCCTCATTCACGGTGCAACGCCTGTCACATGCACGACACGAAATGCACTTTTGACCCAGAACCCAAAACGCTGTATGTTGTGCATCATCAATGACAAGAGAAGCTTCTTACTCAAATCGCCCACTAGAAATGGAACCGGAAATCCAGCATCGAGTGATAGCCCGGAGACAGTCATCCCTGATGGGATAATCAAGAGCATGTCTGAATGCCCCGAAACTTCGCGGTCGCCGGATTCCGAGGTGTCAACTTCCCAAACCAGCAGCCTCCCTCAAAAACCCACTGGCGATTGGGTGAGCGGCCATATGGATCACATTTATCCATTTATTGAAGTCTCAAACATCTCCAGCATCCCAAAGGAGGACCTACAGCTATTGGAGAGTCGAGGATGTTTTGACATACCTACTCGACATATCCTGGATATAATGATCGAGGAATACTTCCTGCGTATTCATCCCCTTCTTCCCATCGTCAATGAAGCCTCCTTTTGGAGGATGTATCAAACCTCAAGTGGTGGCGAACAGCCCCCATCAACTGCGAAGGTGTCCCTCCTCCTGCTTCAAGCGATCATGGCAGTATCCTGCAGCGTAAGTAAACTAGGTGTAGGCCATGATTGACGATTCTAAGAAATTGCCTAGTTCGTACCCACAAGCGCTCTTGGTCTTTTGGGATTCAAAACCACCCTTGAAGCACAAGCTACATTTTTTAAACGTGCCAAGGTAGGTCCTCTCATACCTTTTTAGATGAACTACGCTGATCTGGGACTCAAGCTGCTATACAACTTCAACTCTGAAAAGCATTCTATTACCATGTCACAGGCTACTCTTCTTCTTTCACAAACCCAACTGACTGATAAAGGTGGTGTTTGTGATAAATCCGGATCAATGTGGCTTACACTGGCAATCCATCACGCCCGAAAAGCGGGGGCACAACGCTATCATTCTGCCCAAATGTCAAGGGAATTTCAAACTGAACAAAGCAGAGCGCTTCAAAATTCATTAAAGAGGCTTTGGTGGTCTTGCATCTTAAGCGACCGTGTCTTGTCATTGGCATCGCGCCAAAGCATCCAGATCACGCCATCCAATTTCGACTTTGATCATAACCCGCCACTTGACATGTCGGACATGGCAGAAGAAATCCATTCTTCTCAAGTCTACGACGTGACTACTAAATCTTCTCTTATAGAAATTCTGATGAAATTACTGGAATTGTCAATCGTGCTAACTGATGTCCTAATGATGGCATTTCCAACTTCTGAAGGTATCGGGCAGCCGACGCAGCGACAAATCACAACGTGCAGACTTTATCTGAGGGGATGGCGCAGTACAATGAGACGCCACCAGCCAGAAGAATCGCACGACCATGAAGAATGCAAAAATCTAGAAACTTCTCAGAAGTCGATAATTCTATTCACTAAGCTGATCGATATTTACTATTAGTACGTCAAAACTGAATAAAAACAGAACCACTCCGATAGACTAATACCCCAGCTCAGTTCCGCCATCGTTGTATTGTGCCATCATGAGCTGTTTTGGAGGTGGAAAACGGCAGCTTCAAGTTTCCCAGAATCTACCTCCAATGGCAACCCTGAGAAATTCCACGAATTGAAACATGCGTTGTCTCAAATTTCAGAGCGCTTGAGCGAACTTATGGAACTGCGTATCGTTAAATGGCTACCAATAAGCGCGTAAGTCAGCGTACATCAATGGAATTCTTTAGATGTTTATTGATTTCAAAAAAAGGCTTGGCTGTACGGCATTTCCAATTGTACTGAAGCTACTCGAGGCAAAATTTCTCTCGGCCAAATCAGACGGCGGCTCTGAGTTCCGAAAGCTCCATAACTTGGTGGGAGCAATGATGGTATACTGCTCCCAATACGAGTGTGCCAACTGGGTTGCCCATGCCATAAGATCCACGGTCCATACATTCAGCTCATGCCCTTCCACAAGCGATGTCCCCAAGACCTACAACCAAAGTAAAACCAACAACTATTGGGCGGATACACTACGCCAAAACCCCCTTTTCTACTTGCATTTGGCCATGGCTTTGGATCTGTGCATTAGCAATGGCCGGCTTTCTAATGAGAATGACCTACCAAACAATATACATTTTAGATTCGAATCAAGAGATTTGGAGCTTCGGAATCAGGTCCAGCATCAGAATGAGAACATTAGACCAGTAAAACGACGGAATATTGACACAGACAGAACGACCCAAACTTGGGATCAAAACATTCTGTTTGGGATCAATACGGAGGAGGAAACCACGTTGACCTCCCTATCTGATGGTGTAGATGGGGAATATGGGATTGAGCTAGATGATATTTTTCATTCTCACCTAGGGGGTATAAATCTGACAGATTATGACTGCAAAGCAGAATTTAGTAACGAGAGCCATGGTGTAGCCGCTTTCGAAGAATCCGGGAATGCCGATGATGTTATACAAAAGGTGTTGGACGAAATAGAAAGTAGACCTGAGATGAAAGTCAGTGAATTGCTAGCGTTGGCAATAAGTTGATAGAATATTCCATTCTTCAATAGGCGGAATAGAGTTGCGGGTTTCCACCAGATAATCAAATGTGAGGACAAAATGAATACCCTGCCACAGTAAACTTATGCAAATTAGAACGATAATTGTAATGGTTTGTCTGGAATCAAACGTATCATACTGAAATTATAATGTGTATATTTCCGACCCCAGAGACAGCGGTAATGGACATTACCATGGTGCAAATCCTTGACAGATCTGACATAATTTACGGAACACATCCTTAGATGTGCGCTATTCCCAGTTGTTATTAGCTGCCCACCAAGGTTTCCCAAGAATACCAGCTTGTTTGATAACGTTAACCTAGACAAACCAAGCAGGTGAAAGTCTAAAAATACAAATGAGCTGAGCTTCTTGACATCTTATCGCAACCAAATAGTTGACAATAAATATATTTACAGATGGGTCATATTATTGTGTTGTGGATTGCCTAAGTATGTTTCTCATCTTGTGTAATTACCCAGAAGTGATTTTATCAAGGTGTATTCATCCCGAGGAGTCATGTTTTCTACCACCAAAAGAGAGTTTTATTTCCACTCGACATCTTGGTTAATAAGCTTAAAGACAGGCTGTTATACCAAAATGTACAAGTGGCACATATATATTCCCTGCCACCACATTAAATCCTATTTGTTGCAGTCTAGAGCCTCTCGGCCGATCTGGCACGTGATATTTGCTTTTTTCGTTGTGTGAGGCCTATTTGACTGTCCACTTCCCTCACCTCAAGGTAATTGTAAAAGCCAATCTCCTTTTGTTTACCAGCTCCAGATGATGAGAGCATCTTATCCCAGCCGGTGCGGTGCTGTTTTTGATCGATTTCTCCCCATTTTTCTCTGAATAGGCGCACACCTGGACTCAAAGCAACATTTGTACAGAGGAAGATAAAGTCGGCAATAGTGAGGCCACAGCCTGAAGAAGGATACTCTGGCTTTCCAACTCCTATCGGTATTGTTAGAGACTCGCATCCGGTACAAGATGTGTATCGCCCAATTTCAAATAACTCCCACACTGTCTCGGTCGCAAAAGAGGTTGAGGGCCCCATATTTACTGATGAACCATGGGAAAGCGTTTCAGCATCTCAGAGAGCGTAAGGAATCAGCCCATCTGGTCCAGCAACGACGTTAACCAAGCCCGGCGCCCAAAAGGGAATGCGGCCTCCGGTTAAAGGTCATATATACCGCTCTCGCAGCTGCGATTATTCTGTTCTTCGCAATTGCAGGCGGGGTTGCTGCAGGTCTCGCGGCTCGGGGCGAACATTCCTGATATCCAACCTCCTGACCCAAGCCCGACAGCCAATACCTTCATGCATCCAAAGTCCCAAATCGCCGCCTCTTGAATAGAAGAGTAAGGACTTTAGAGAAACAAAGGCCTTCCTTATACGATTAGCATTCTTGGGGTCCCATCATTGCTACGTAGTGGGATGAGAAAAGCTCGACATGGGCGTCTGGACATATTATGGGTAACCTACGCCAATTAGACGAGAGCAAAAATCAAAACACCCATATCAGCGAGTTTTACCTGGAACAATACATTCCCTGCTACAATTCACTTCCTGGATCCTAATATCAAATTAATAAAATTCCACTCCAAGGATAACACTCTACAAAATTGGACAATGGACAACCTGAATATGAAAAATAGCATTAAGCTGGATGATGGATCACGGATTTTCGCAGATTAGGGGAACCTTTTTTGGGTTTTGAAAGGTCTTGTCACTTGCAAACCCACATAGACACTATCGATGGAGGGAGATTAACTCAAATCATACAGCAAGAAAATCCGGGATAGGAACTGTTGCTGTTTATGGCCAAACTCGTAATGGACTCTTTTTTGGCACAGGATCTCAGCTGGGAATGATGTGGGAAATAGTAGCGGGCAATATCCCTCGAGGACTTAATTCAAACATTTGTATTCCAGAGGTTTGCTGGTGACCATACTGTTGCATCTTCTCCGAACGCTATTCCTTGCAATATCTTATACACGTCTTGAAGATGAGCATACGAAGTTTCAATATTATAAACTAGATCTGGTGGATCATAAAGACGATTCAATCCAACAGTTGCCGCTGGGCATAGGGGGGTGGGTAAATTGCTAAATTAAGGACCCTAATATCCAGCCCAAAACAATCTTGATTGAAAAGTGAGGCAGGCCCCGGCGGTATAACCCGAAAGTATATAAGACCCATCCGTGAGTCCAAGTGAGCGTATCAATTCGAAAACACCAAGAACATCTTTGACATGCGCCGGGTGTCTAGCATTTGGACTTGGGTCTACCTCGTCTCCATCGTTCGGATCGTACGGCAAAGTTGGGTGTGTTGGGAAGGGTGAAAGGGTGTAAATGATGGAGATGGTTGCAGCCAGCGGCGTATCAGAACCCTCGGCAGCAAATATATGGGTGACAGCGGCTTCAATTAAAGAGGAGTTTAATTGAGTATCTCTCCAAACACCACGATGGATATGCAATTGCCACTGTAGGAGCTCGGAATCTCGACAAGAAACTGGAAGCGATGTCATTGAGTCCCCACCGTGGGTGGAGGGTTCCAATGACTTTGGTGCTTACACTGATATTCTGAAAACGGTTCGTGTCCAAAACATAGGATATGTTCCTCGCGACTTACGCATCGACTGGGCTACTGATATAAGGGCTAACAAGCTTGGCCAACTGCCATTTCATGTTGATCTCATCCGAAGGCATTGTCAGTCTCAACTAAGTGGAAATTCTGTGGGAGACACGTGGTAGAGGCGGTGCAAAATCTCACACTTTGGTCAATTTAGGTGACAGCTTCCAGAATTTGTATGACACCTGCAGCCAGCGCTGCGCTCAATTCAATTTTCAATCAGGATTTTCGAGGTTGAATTGAGGGCATTTACAATTAAATTGAGGGTGCGATTTTTAAATTGAATTGGTTAAATTGATATTATTTGAAACATATGATATTTCACATATCAAAAGTCCAGTATTTTAAACACTCTATAGCCTCCAATGTATTTTAAGGTATTAGAAGAAGCAAGTATATATATAATATGCATAAGGAGGTAAAGTTAATAATATTTAGCAGGCAGCAGGAAATTTAGATATCATATACTATTATACTATTTCCTTTTAGGCAATAACTAAGCAAAAAAATATATCCAGGGTAAGGGAACCAGCAATAACAAAAATCACCTAAAATAGCACATTTTAATAGTAAATACCCTATATTTAATATAATCAATTCAATTATTTTATTTCTGGAATTGAGTTGAATTGAATACTTGTTTCCCTTGCTTGAATTGGTTGAATTGAAATTGAATTGCTGAAAATTGAATTGAGCGCAGCGCTGCCTGCAGCTGAAGATATTCACCACATGTGTGAGCTAATCTTGACTTCGTTGAGGCAATGGCAATGCACTAAATGTCAAAGTGGTTGAGTAAGCGCTTTGTCCGAAGACCACCAATGCAATGCACAGTAGTGGAACGACCTAATATGGAATGGCGGAGACAAAGGATTCAAAATTATAGCATATAGGAATGTTTATGAGAAGCTTTACGTATTGTGAAATGGGTACTTGACATGATCCTATCGTCAGTGATACAATCACATGCAAAGAAACCTCGAATGTGGCCTTCAGTCGACCACGGTCAATTCCCCCTCATTTGCTTTTTCTTCGTGCGTTCTGACTAACTGTGTGTGAATCGGCATTTGCTAGAGAAGGAAAAAACCCCAGCCTAAGAAACTAGTCTCCCAGATTCAGTGGATTCTCTTCCAGATATTCCTCAAAAGTCCGTGGCTTTCCTCTAGCATTGGAAACAGACCACTCAACTTGAGCTTCCGTGTCAGGCCCATAATATCCATACTCTTGTTGATATAACAGCATCTCCACCAGTTCATCCTGTTGTGCAGGGGGCAGGAAAGATCGGAAAACTTCTTGGGGCAACTCAACGTACTTGACGGTTTTGCCCGTCGCGTTGCTGATGATTGCAGCCTGCTCTTCCATTGTGTACTGTTTGGTCGCGCCGCAAAAAGTCTTGCCCTCATATTTGAGTGGCTCGGCGAGGATTGAGGCCACGAACTTCCCCGTATCGCCAGCAATATCCACCAACGGCAGTTTTGACGAGGGCTTGACGGGACGGGCAATAACATAGGTCCCGTCCTTCTCATGGCTGGGTTGCGGCCGCATAATTGTGGCATAATTTTGCATAAACGATCTAGGTGCGTAAAATGCACTCTTCAGTGATGATTTGCTCCGGATGTACTGCTCCACGCCGTGCTTGTCATCGAAGCCCACGACTTTGGTGTATTTGCCACCAGAGACCGCCATCGGCGACGGAAGCGAGCTCCATATGTAGTACCGCACACCTTCTTCAATTGCAACGTCAACCATGTTTTTCCCCTGTTGTAGTTCGGCGTGGGCTGCGCCGTCATAATTGGACCTTGTCATTGCGAAGACAGTGTGGGCACCGCTGAATACCCTTGCAAGCGATGTCTTGTCTGATGGGTCACCTTTAACGACCTGAATCCCTTGAGACAAAAGCTTTGCCGCTCGGGACGAGCTAAGGTCTCGAGTGACCGCGCGTATTGTGTACAAGGCGCTCAGCTCGGGGTCTTGAATGACATGGTTGATGACTGAAGAGCCTTGGTTGCCAGTGGCACCAAAAACGACCAAAACTTTGCTCATTCTTTTTTTCCGGTGAGGTTTTTTTCTTCAAAATCCGAAAATGAAATATGGTTGCACTTGGGAGAGACTAATGAATGTTGGGAGAAACATGTCGGGAAATAAAGAAAGATGGCCACCAGCTTTATGCTTTCAGTAACAAGCCCAGGCCGTCATAAGACTGGGGCGGCACATTCATGTTGGAGTGTCATCGGCGTCGGCAACATTTTGCTAGTGCATTGCACATTTTGGGTATGGTCTGGCTAGTTTAGATTATTGTACTAGTCCAACCCCGGAGGCCACGATATAATGAATGGGATTTTGAGATCAGCATTCCATGCCATCCGCTTCACATCCGCGGTGGTCCTAGCCACGGATTTCCCCGTATTGTCAGCAATATTAGCCAACAACAAGACCAACAAGGACTTGGTAGTATTTGCAATGATAAACGTCTCGTCGTGCTCGTGAGCAGACCACGATTGCATCATGGTGGCAAATTTTAACTCCAAGGAAAGCCTTGGTAATTGTTCCCAAAGTTAACTTTGAAGTGGGAAACAATTGTATGCATTCTTCAACCTCGATTCGTGTATTGTTTGAACTTAAAAATTTATTCAAAGTCGAAAGGCATCTTGAATTAGTACTTGTATGTAGATGCTAACCTCCCTCGGCTGCTCTTAGTCGGTATTTGACATATTAAAACAAGTTAAGATTATCATCGCTGTTACATAAATCCTCCACACGTACCATTTGAAGCCCCTTCAGCATACGTCTCCCAACCAATCTCATTCAGAAGTTGCTCAAACTCCAGAGATTCGAAACCACCACCAGCAACGTCATGCATGGTACATTGGTCAGGTATGGCCTCTTCAACTGCACTTCCATCAGGAACGACATCTCTATTGCGTATAGAACTTGCGGTTTGCCGTTGTTTGGCTCCACATGAGGAAACATTTCCATAGAGCCGTTTTGTCAGAAAATTACAGTGTCATCAAAAGCCATGTTACGATGACTAGCCCCAGGATTGGGATTACACACAGATCTCCCGGGGAGAGACCCAACAGCCCGGCCACTGCCGGCTATCTACAAGGGCATCCCTGGCGACTCATAGTCGGCGAATGGCGTAGTCAGAAGAGTTGAATCCCCTGGGCCATCTGAGTGGGGCTATTAGAGAGTGCTTGGCCCTTCTGCGATGTAGCAAGTAACGGGCCGTTCGGATTATTACGAATTCTCCTCTGACGCTTCGGCAGGAGGGATGGTTTGCTGATTTAACGCGTCCGGGCCACACTTCTTAATCAATCTCCAAAACATTTCCCCTTTGTTTATTTGACTTCTCTCTTTTGACGCACACTCTACCTCGCGACAGCACACATAGTCACAGCAATTGGGAAGACGAAAGTCCTCTGCTTGACATTCCATCTCACTACCATGATGGACCATGGGCGTTCACTTCCTTGATGCATTCATGGCGGACGTGACGACAAATACCGGAAAGTCTTTCATCATTTAAAGATGCTTGGTGCTGTTGCGGGTGGCGCCGGCAATATGAGCGTCTTCTCGGCCGCCCAGCATCAGCTTGGGAGGCGCCTCCACCTACCCAGTGCCTCTAGTGACCGTCCCTTACAGCCCACTACGGGCGGAGTCATTGTTTTCGCTGGCCAAAAGGCCTATCAAATTACAGCATGGAATCCCTCATTTCGGCGCGACAAGTTGTCGCTAGAATCAACCCTTGAAACAGAGGTAGTAGAGGGAGAGGTGGAGGTAAAAACAGACGCAAATTTGACGACAGATTGGGATTTCGAGGGATCGGACCTTGAGAGCGACCTTGGGAGTGACAATGAGAGCGAGGGAGCATCCGAGACCGGTTGCGAAGCTATTGACTCGCGCCATCCAAGAAACATTGAATGCACAGCCATCTCGTTCAGCCCGCTTGGCAGCACTCGCCATATTTCCCACGGGGCGACATCATCGGGATTGGGGGAGAATTTTTCGCAACAGGGCGAGAAAGGAAAATCGCTGGAGATTCCGCGGGACTGCAGCCCCATCGGCAAGTTGGCCGTGGCTTCGGCCACATGGACGGAAGAATGTGACAGCTGCGTCCTCGTCGAGCTCACTGGTGCCAATGCCAGCAACATTCACAATGCCAATACCATCTCGCACGACTCGCTTGGGGGCGGCCTGAGGGTGAGAGTAAGTAAACCCGGGAAGATCAGTAACGTCGCACCGAGCCTCGCCGCCATCGCTGCCGTAGCTGAACATTCAGCCGGCTGTCAGCTGCTTACGACACCTGTTCTGCTCACCTGCTCTAAAAATTATAGCTTATGCATGCAATGTAATAGGAGAAACGGTTGGCGTCGTGGCATGGGCAATGCGCCAGCGCACACGTAGGGGGTTCATGGTGCCCAGTTTTGAGATTGGGTCAACCTGGGTAGTAAAACTGGGGACGCTTGAAAGGGGGATGCAGCGGGCTAATTTTGCAGTTCCCTGGTTATTTATTCACCTCCCAAATGTACAGTTGAATTGACATCATCGCCAATCACAATAAGGGAAGCGAAGAACAATAGTAGCAACGATATGAATACATCATAATTAAGATGTACCAGGCTGACAAGAGCCAGAAATATTCCATGGCGAAAGAGTATGAAAAAAAACAAAGCGCTGCTTTGACCATGTCAACCCCCCGACAGCAGGGGGTCACCAAGCCCACACTCAATGTTTCATTGAATACGACGACACGAGATCCACCCAGTTATTATCAGATTGCTACCCCAACCAGAGTATGATTTTCATTGTGTGACGAGTTATGACTTCATAAATGACAATCACACTCGTGTATACGGGATCTCGCAGTCAGCTTGGATCCCAGACGGGCTGCTGCTCACTTGCTCGCATCGGTTCCCTGCCACATCTTGCTTATGCCATAGTAGTGGGTAAATTTCCCCAGAACTGAGGAATTAAACCCAAGTTTTCATTCCAGCCAAGTCCGAATCGGTAAAATGGGTAAGCAATAGGTTGGAAATCAGAGAGGCCAACGGGTATGTTACGTCCTCCCCTAAATCTATGAGCAGGACCGTAAACCTTTGGCTTTATTGAACCCACTTCTGCAAAGCAACCAGAGAGGCCAAATGGAAATTTACATAAAAATAATAAAGACAGATTCTATTTCCCATTCTTCAGCCTTGATTTCGCAACCAGAGAATAGAAGACAATTGCATGTCCTTACCCTGGAGTGGCGACTACTTGACGGTCGGTGTTCGAGACTCTTTCCCAATACTTCAATACCGGTAATCGGCCCTTCTGTTTGTACGCGAGAGAGGATTAGGGCTGGCTGGAAGATCAGAGAGATGCCGGGAGGACCCGGGACACTCCCGCATTGATTGCTGAGAAGGCCTCGCCTTCTGGATGCTAGCGCAGGTGCCCAGATACCGAACAATCCCACGATATTCATAACTGTTGTGGAGGCCAAGTTGACTTGACTCAATGCCCTACCAATCGCAATTTGGTGCCGGGGTCACTCCTGGGCACTGTAAATTTACCATGGCGTTGCTCCCAGCCCTGCTTAGCGAGGCTCTATAACGTAGCGAAAAGACAGCGAAAAAAAAGCGGCGCAGTGACCATCGCCGCCAATGCGATGGCCTTTTCAGGCTGACCCTGGAAATAGTAATTAGAGATTAGAAGAAACGAGACGAAAGCGAACGACCGACCAAAGGCCAGGCCACTGCTAAAAGTCCGACCACCATCCTGTGTTCATCTGAGGAACGAATTGAAACAGCGCGCGGGCCACCGCTAGAAGGGAGCCAGCTAAACAGAACTAGCCTGTGCAAGTCTAAACTTGGAATGGAGACAGGGAATGGCTCGCCAGTAACATTTCCGTAGTATCCGATTCAATTGAATAATTCATGGCCTCAACTAAGAAAAAAAAATCCTTTCGAAAAAATAACCCAAGGTCCTATGGACTTCCGTTTAGCCGAGGAAGAGAAAAACAATAGGGGGGGGGCCTTAACCGAGTTGACGAAAGAGTGATCGACAAATGAAGCCGAAAAGTTCTCCCCAATTTGGTCTGCCTCAATGCGCTAAGGCCCGCTCAGACTGTAACTAATGGCCATGGGCACCAACGGCCTGTCAACCACGGTCGGGGCACTAACGGTGATGCCGCGAACAACAATGCTAGAGGCAACTGTCGATCGAAAATACGACTTACTGGAAAACCCTGGTATAAGTATCCCTCCATCTTCCCTCCATCAAACGGACTTCCTTCTCCTCATCCCTCTCAGCTCAACAGCAACAGCTTCCTTCATCAGCCACTCCTTTCCAACTCACCAATACACTCATTTCAACGCTCTTTAGCAAAAACCCCAGACACTTTTCAAGATGAAGGCTGTTTTCTTCTCCGCCGTCGCCATGGCCGTCTCGGCCCTTGCCGCCCCTCTGGTTGGCAACCCCGTTGGCAACCCCGTCGAAACTGTCCAGAACACAGTCAGCGACTACAAGCACATCACCGAGATGGCTCCCGTTAGCGTTCCTGATATTCCTGCTGGAGTTCCTGGTATCGAGAAGCGAACCATCTCGACCTCTGTTGAGCTCATCGCCGACCTCAATGTTGCCATCTCCGCCGTCGTTGACGTGTGCGTCTCCATTGGTATGCGCGCTCCCCAACCACCACCTTCAGGCCCAAACTAACATGCTCTAGATGGTCTCGTTGGCCAGGTCTCCGCCGGCGAGCTCTCTCCTGACGATTGTGCTGAGCAGGCTGCTCCTCTCCTGAACAAGATCCTCGAGATCACCACTGGCCTTGTCGGCAACATCTCCCTCGGTGTTGACATTGACATCTCCGTCGCTGCCCACCTCCAGATCATCGTCGACCTCGTTGTCAAGCTGTTCGCCACCATCCTCGTCAGCCTCAGGGGCCTTGTTGTTGCTGTTGGTCTCCGTGTCGAGATCAAGGTCATCATCTCCTCCATCTGCGGGCTCCTCGGCAACCTCCTCAGCCTGATCTGCGGTCTTATTGGCGACATTGTCACCATCCTCACCGGTGCCATCAGCCCTCTCCTCGTCGACATCAGCGTTAGTGTCCTTGGCTCCGTTCTCGGCACGGTCCTCACCCCCGTCCACGGTGTTCTGGTCGGCCTCAACCTCGACATCTCCCTGTAAACGGTTTTGCGCATGGGACAAGGGATGGGAGAATTAATACTAGGTATTAGGACTAGTAAACGTTGAATGTTATTATTTAACTTTCCCCATACTGGATCATGAATGCTAAAAACGGAAGTTTTCGCTTCATTCTTTGTTCCGCGGTGACCAAGTGCCAATTATGAACCCGTGCCTCGTTCTCTATGAAATTTCATAACCCACCGCTGTAAAACGATACAGTGAAAAATACCTCCAGCGTTACTGTAAATTATCAGGTACCAATTTTGTCCATCATGTGTCAGCGACATAATAGAAGAACGTTAGGTGTAGGCTAATTTGGTTGGGCGTCGCTAAATCATCTAGCTAGAACAAATTTGCATAAGCAGTGCTATTACCTACTTTGTCGAATATTAGGCGCCTCTTTAGAGGCACAAGTGCTGAAACTGCCGGCGCATGATTTATATGACCTCGAGTGTCTGTGCGCTCATTTCGAGTTGATGCTCCCGCACGTGGCGATCGCAAGGAGAGGACGGCCCGGGCTCCCTGCTAATCATTGGTTAACTCCACTAGCATGTTCGGATGATACGGCAGCTAGAACAAACGCTTTGACTGAGTTTGGCTTTGCAGCAATACCAGATCGTCCATTCCTTGTGCAACGCGATCTTAGATCTAGGATAAACCTAGAATACAATGCACGCAGCAAAGTATATATTTGCTATGACATATCACATTACTTAATCTCATAGTTGAACTACCCAAGTGTCCTCGTATCCTAGAGTCTCGATGTTGATGTCTCATTGGCTAAACTTGACATGTCATCATGAGACTTTCGTATCCAGATTCGACCACCTGGTACATGGCGCTTTACCCAACCGAATCGTGTCAAACATTGTATTCAGACTCTAATTCTGCAATATCTGACACAGCGTGTGCATGGTGCAACTCTTTGTTGCTATTTTTGGTAATGAATGACCAAAATGTACAATACGTTACCGCCCAGACGGTTAAATCGACGACTCCAATAGCAGACTAGCTACCAACCCAGACCTCATTGTATGTATACCCGTCCATATTTATCTCAGCATTTTTCCAAACACCGACCTAATTCTCCCCTCGGCATAACCTATTCCAAATTTCATTAAAAGGCGTCATTTACAGAGAAATACGTCAGATTACTTGGCGGTCGGGGAAGGACACCCTCATCCAGAGATCAGACTGTGAGAAAATACCACAGTTAAACACCTTCCAAGGGTTGGTTGGATTACACAGCGAAAAGTCAAACCTCCGTAGTAGCTATGGTAGCCGTTAGCTCGCTCACTCCAGTAACAGGAACCGGAACCAGCACGAAGGATTAGGGCAAGTCAACCTACCTCGACGTAAACCTTGTTCAGCTCCATAAGGGCCACCGGCCGACCCAGGCACTGCCATCGACCGTAGCTAAAGATGAGATCCAGAGCACTCTCCATTTCTCTGAGCTCGTCGGATGAAGCCTCGAGCCATCGCTCGGGTCGGAACTCGCCAGCGTCGTCACCCCAAATATCCTTGCGGCGGAAAATACCCCAAGCTCCATAGCCAACACGCGTTCCGCCAGGGATGAATTGGCCCTTCCAGGTGTCGCCCCCAAGGGGGACTTCCTTGGCCATTAGGCCGGCAACCGGGGGGAAGATCCGGAGACCTTCTTTGATGACTGCTTGGAGGTAAGGCAGTTCACGAGCCTCGGCGTCGGAGATAACTTCGGTCGAGAATGTCAATTTGGAAATTTCTTCGCGGAGCTTGTTGTAAGCAGGAGGACAGGAGACAAGATGCAGCATCGTGGAGCGGATGGCAGTGGCTGTCGTGTCAGAGCCGGCAACGCTATGCCACGATGTCAGTTGCGTTCATCAACCGATACAACGCCCGATGGCCAATTTCGTGCAGAAACATGTTAAAACTTACAGCTGAATGAGAATTTCCGACTCTGCTTCGGATTGTGTGAGCCCGTGAGCAACAAAGGAGCCAAGCATGTCCTTCTGGATCTTTTTGTCTGGGCCAAATCTCTCAGCTGCAGCCTCCTTCGCAATGCTGTACAATTCCACTTGTCAGAGATGTGATGGTTTAACTTGGTCCCAACTTACATGCACTTACCCCATCGCCTTGCCAAACCCCATAGGGTCCTTGTCACTCGGCAGAAGGCTTTTGAATAGTGGGTGTCCCAGAAGCTTGGTCATACCAGGAACCGCAGTGGCGACCATGGCCATGGGCAGCGCCTGCTCAGTGGTTTCAATGTAGTCGTAGACATCGGAATCCGTCTCCAAGAAGCCAAAAGGTTTGCCAAATGCCAGGTCCGAAATGACGTCGAGCGTGAAGAACTGGGCTTTGCGACCGAAATCGACAGCCTCCTTTTTCGTGGCGCAATTTCTCAAGAGCCGGATAAGCGCCAAGACGTTTTGGTCTATTTTTGGCTCCAGGTTCTCAACCTCCCTGCCGCCATACTGCCATGCAAGGGACAAACTGTCAGCTTTCTAGAAGCAGTTGATGACGAACCAGCTCACGGCACCTGCAACATTACTGTGGGGGCGAGATGCACTTACTCCAGCAGCCATCTTGGACTTCAGCTCAAAGTGTTTCTCTTCATCTCGCCAAGAGAGGACGTTGTTCTTGGCTGGGTTAAAGCGCATTCCATCGTACCAATTAGATCGCCGGTATTCGCTCCTGACGTTCAGCATGTGCTTCATGAGATCGGGATCGTCGGTAATGAGATCGTTTGGCCCGACACGGGCAATGGAGCCTACCAAAGCTCATGTTAACCATCGAACAAAGCCGTCCAAGTTTTCCAACACAAGGACAGATGCCGTTGGCGTGTAAAACTACTGGTCACAACTCAATTCGAATGCTTGGACATCCGAGCCAGCAGGTCCAGTCAGCATTGATAGCGGCGCTGTCTATCAAATGCAACGCAACTTTTGGCGGTTGCGAAAAAAAGAAAGAAGAGCGAGCAATTGAAGTGAAACTGACCATATTTCTTGTTCACCTCCCAGAACTCGAGATAGCCGCGGCCGCCCGCAACAACCTGAATAAGCCACCATTTGGACAGTGCGGCCTGAATTGGGCCCTTGAACTGCCGCAGTCGCATGTACTGAATCAAAGTCGAGACTACGATCCAAATGACCAAGGCACTGGCCACGAGACCCGCAACCGCGACAGAGGAGCAACGCTCCAGGAATCCTGCAGCTACTAAACCCATTGCTGTTGGGTGGCTCAGTCACCGAAGCGGAGCCTACTGGGACAGCTCTGAGAGGGTGAAGGGGTGTTATTGGATATGCAGGTAGGCCTAATATGACGACGAGAGGGATTAGAAACGGAGAGGGATTAGAAACGGAGAGGGGGGGAGCAAAAAGAGAAGCTGCACGGACCGAGGAACATCAATCAGACGTCGGATCCCATGACATTTTGAACGCGGGGAAACAGACAGTTCCAGACCTTGCCCTTTTATCACTACCGACTGGGATAATCTGTCTTCCTCATGGCCATCGCCCTCTCCTACCCAGACTAACCTGGTCAATCCTGCTCACTGTTACAATCGAGACCGAACCGGCCGGCCCCCCCGGAGCGAGCAAGCGGGTGGACGAGGCACGCAAGCAAGCAAGCAAAGTGCGCTAGAAGCAGACGATGATGGGCGCGGGCAATTCTTTTTTGGAGGCCGTCTAGTTAGCGTAGTGACTAGCAGCGTGTGGGATTAGCTCTCCCGTCACGCCCGCCCGTGGGTCTCCCGGAGCCACAACCCCAAAGCTGCAAACTAGCCAGGGGTCTTCCCGACAGGCGAGAGCGGGAGCCAGGAGCCTGTTTGCGCGTGTTGGGTGCTAACTAGTGTGTGCATCATGTAATGTACGTGTGCGACGAGTCGACGACTGCTGTCTGCTCCAGAGTACTTGACGATATGGGCCAATTGGACTGACACGGACGAGCCTGGTCTTGTCCGTTGGCCCCAACTTAATCCACGGCTTGCGGCGACCGGTGCGCGCTGCTCAGGTTTGTGCCTAGCGCGGCCGCAGGATGCAAATGCCTGGGGTAATGCAATGCACAAAGCAGGAAGGCCGTCACAAGGGCTGGGTAGTGGGCAAACCCAACAATGGCGAAAGCGCCGAAGGCCAATTCCAGACAAGCATTTGATAGTTACAAAGCCCATCGTCCCCCTCTCGTGTTCTCTCTTCTCCCCGTTGGGACCGTTGATGGTCTGAAGGGCTAAAGGGATGCCATATTGTGATGCATTACTGCGGCTGCAGCACACGTCGATTATTCATCCACTAGCTCTCCTACGAAGTTAAGTGGACGCATGCCATCGTCCTGCTCAGGTTCTGGTTTCAGTTTCAACTCTGGATCTTCATCGCGCCGGCTCTCGCTGCTGCCAATTCGTCCACGCCACTTCGCCGCCCGTCCCTTGACCCCTGTCTGTAATCCCCTCCCCTCCCTGTCCGTGTTCGCAACCAACTGCATAGTTATCCCAGTCCCTGGGCCGCAGAAGCAGACGGACCACTCGTCGACACGTCAGCAAGCTACTGGTCCACTACGGATACACTAGTTATGGCCCTGTCTGTACCCGCCGGATGCCCTCAATCCGTCATACGTTTGGGCGATGAGGGTGCTTTTTTTCCCCCCCGTACCAAGAGCGCTTGGTTATTTCAGTAGCGAGGTTTTTTCCCTTGTACAGAAAGACGCCGCATTGCTCATCCCTCCCGTTTATAGCCATAGATTAATATTCATTACGCAGTGACGCGCTGTTTTTCTCTGACGAGGGGGTGCTGGAATCCCCGTGAACCCTTGAGCATCGCACACACGCTTGCTCGGACATCAGCATTTTATTGACCTTCAACCAAAGAGAAGAGTTGGAATTCACCAAGCACCATAGGACGCCAGTGTATCCCCATCCACCCAGGCCCATCCACCCTCCAGATAGAGATTGTGTTCAGCGAAGCGCGCGCGCAGACACACACACACCATGGCTGAAGCTTCCGGGGCGACGAAGCAGTCGCCAGGCTCCCCTCAGGCGGCGGCAAGCCCATCGTCGCAGAAATCGCTAAAGGGAAGAGAAGCTGAGCATGATCCCCAGAGCCCCGACGCACAGATCCTAGTCGCCGAGGTAAGAGAAAATGGAGAGGGCCAAAATCCCTGACTCGTCAAAAGATCAGAGCTGATGCCATTTGGTTTTAATAGGCGACGGATGACGGCGTTGCCGATGATGACTCGGCACTTGGAGTAAGCGTCAGCCCTACATTTCTCATTCCCTGCAATATTCCATCCAATTAGTGCTTCCATCCTTGTCTCAATTTGTTTATTAGTCGCCTGTCATTTTCATCATTGTGTGTCGCAAACTTACCCATTTCGCAGGAAGACGATGCGGCTAGCTCCACAGCTTCGATGCGATCCAGCATCTACCAGTACCGCACCGAAAATGGTCGCACTTATCATTCATACAAGGAGTCCAGTCAGTGCCCAAAAAGAAGAACAATTTCACCATCAAATTTGCAATTAACTGACGCTTGATTAGTTGGTTACGTACTTCCCAACGATGCTGTAAGCTTCCGACGTCGCCGACCAGCCTTGCGCAAATAGAGTGTGCTAACAGCCTGCCTTTACTTCTGGCCAGACTGAGCAAGACCGTCTAGGTAAATGCCATGTAAACTTTCCCATCCTTCCGTACCTCGCTAACCTTGCCAGATCTCCAGCATCACCTTTTCTCCCTCACATTCCGCGGCAAACTATACGTCTCGCCTGCTGGAAAGGACAAGCCAATTGACACGTGTCTCGATATTGGAACGGGAACGGGAGTTTGGGCCATTGATTTTGGTGAGGAGCTCTTCAAAAGTCATGTTTTGAACCACTTGTGCTGACGACCCCTGCCCGAAAGCCGATGACCACCCCGAGACCAAGGTAAAAAAAAACAAAAAAAACAAGCTAAATTTAGTCTTGGACTGCACCCTATCAATGAATCATCCACTAATTTCTGTGGCCAGGTTATCGGAGTTGACATCAGTCCGATCCAGCCATCTTTGTATGTTGTCGCCGCCAGCTTGACACAACTCCCATGACTACGAATTGCTAATCATGCTACAGTGTACCCAACAACCTAGAGTTCCAGATAGATGACTTGGAAGACGACTGGAATTTTAGCTACAAATTCGACTTCATCTTCTCCCGAATGATGACTGGTTCTTTCGGCGACTTCCCCAAGTTTTTCAGGCAAAGCTTCAATGCTCTCTCCCCTGGCGGCTGGATAGAGTGCCAGGATATCTGCTTCCCCGTGCAGTGCGATGACGGCACAGTAAAGGAGGACTCGTTCATTAACCAGTGGTCTGAATTAATCATCAAGTCGACGGAAATACTCGGTCGGTCCGGTCGTAGCGCCGCCTCGTACAAGCAGCAGATGATTGATGCCGGATTTGTCAACGTTACCGAGATCATCTACAAGTGGCCCACGAACCGATGGCCGGCAGACCCCCACTACAAGGATCTTGGTATGCGCCAGTAGAGGATGCGCTCGTGTGAGAAACGACACTGACACTTGCCCAGGTTTCTGGACCTGCCATAACATCGCCGACGGACTTTCCGGTCTCAGCATTGCTCTATTTACCCATGCGCTGGGATGGACTCAGGAAGAGGTCGAAGTCTTCCTCACAAAGGCGCGGACCGATATGAAGGACAAGTCCATCCACGCCTGGTGGCCCATGTGAGTTCTCAGCTTACCTACCTGGTTGTCCATTGAACTCCACAGTAAGCTAACCCCTGCATATAGACATGTTGTGTACGGACAAAAGCCTGAATAAATAATTTTGAATTGAACATGGGATAAGTGTCTATAATATCGAATGTACCTTTTTTTTTTGTGGTCTTGTGCTGGTTGTGGAGTGAGTTTGCACCTTGTCACGACTATTTTATTACGACTTGGTCCATGATGATTAAAGATCCACACATATATTTGGGTCAGATCTCGGTTCCTTGTGACGCACCCATGCTCAGCCCTCCATAATTTTATCGGGGGTTAAAAAAAAAAAAAAAAAAAAACTTGGTTAAATCCAATGATGTTACGATTCGAATTGATTCCTTCATATCCCCATCCGAGCGCTGCAATTGTCCAAGACATTGGTGATCCATCTCCGATCGTCTCCGAGGTTACCGAGATTGGGTGGTGGATGGAATGAGGCCAGATCCTTTTTTCCTTTTTTTTTTTTCCCTCTCAGTGGCGCCACGTAACTTTGCTACGCTGTTCACCGTAACATGAGTCTATATAGGCTTCCTGCCAAGGCTGCGATCCAGCCCGCTACCTTGTCCTCTACATAATCCTTTCTCAGTCCTGTCTTGTCATGGCCGGCACCTCGTGCGACCGCATTCCCACATTCCGCATCGACTTAGCACTCCCGCCAGAACACCGATATGTCGACATCGCCGCGGCCCTCCGGCCCAAGCTCCAGAAGCTGGGTCACGTGTTTGACGAGTTGCTACGGGTGATGCTGGGCTCCAAATGGCGGGCGTCGATTGCAAAGTTTGCCGCGAGGCTCTTCTTGCGGCGCGTGCACGACGAGGAGCAGATGAGGGAGATCAACGGCTTCGTCAAGGTGGCCGGTGTAGATACCTACCTGGTAGTGGCCCTCAATGTATTCCTCGATATCATGATGAGCTGCACCGCCGGCTGTGTTCCCGTGAGCGCGAAACGAGGGCAGGATGAGGCGCTCAGTAATAGCCTCATGCACTTTCGCACGCTGGATTGGGGGCTGGACCCCTTGCGCGATATCCTCGTGACGCTAGAATATGTCGATTCATCCAAAGACCGGAACCACGTTATCGCGACATCCGTCACCTATGCGGGATTTGTTGGGGTGCTTACCGGTGTCAGGTGCGTATAGCCTCCTCGGCCTGTCTTGCGCGGGAGAGCCAGTTCTGAGATTGACGCTACTGCAGACAAAACCTATCACTGTCGCTCAACTATCGACCAGTGCATCTATGCGAAAAGTTTGCCCTAAAACGGCACCAGCTTCTCGTCATATTGGGCTTCCGCCCGTCAATCTCATCAGTGCTTCGATCCATGCTTCTTGCACCTCGGATGGTGCATCAGCCGTCGCCCTCACTCATAAAGCAGGCGACTGCCCTGGCTGCTCTCCCGACATCGCCTTGTTATCTGACCTTGTCCGATGGCCAGAAAGGCATCGTGATTGAAAAAGATTTATTCAACGGTCGTATGCGAACGGCGAATAACTTCATCGTCCAGACCAATCACGACTCGTGCCATGCCACGCCCTGCCGCGGCCCAAGGATTGACGACGACGCCAAGATGGACGCGCCCAACCTAGAATACTGGATGCGAGATTCTAGCGAGCGCATGGATATAATTTTGCAGAAATGGATCGAGCATTCGGGCCAGGAGGGGACTAGAGTTAGCAGTCCGAGAGACGCAACCGAGCAGACCTGGGATCAGGAGGCAGAGCCCGTCAGCGAGGAGACTCTACGCACCTGGATGAGACACAAGAGAATCTCCAACATATTTACTCACTTTGCATGCATTCTAGACCCGGCAACGGGAAAGGTCCGCTGGCTGGAACGGGGACCCACCGCCACCACGCTCTCGTCTCAATAGACAACGACGATATGCAAGGCAATAGATAGATTCACAAGCGTGTAGTTTGTGCAGTTCGGAGAGAGTGTCACCGCTCCATATTTATTTACGAGGAACGAAAAAAGAGAAACGTGGCTGCCCTCGGCACGTCCCGCGGAAATGACACTCACTTTGCCCCCCTCTGCAGATCGATCGATCTGTCTTTATGCCCAATCCCGGGCTCTGCCAGATCTTGCATGCATCGATTGACTCATGCTGCATCCGTTCATTAGTCGTCGTGATTTATCAAGTTCCCCACTGCTGCATAACCCCACCTGGAGCGTGGCGCCATGGTTTTCAGAATGTCTTTCATTGTGCCCTGTATGAACCAGTCGATCATCCTGTGCTTTGCATGTAAGCCTTGCGTTTGAAACTTGATCGGCAAGGCCAGTACCTTTTAACAATGACCACTTCATCTATGAGACGGTCGTGTCTATTTGTTGAGGAGATGGCTTCAGTGTCCTGTTCACTAAAGCCATGAAAGTCGATGCACAGCGGTTGGCTTGAAGTGGAAAGTATTTATAGTGTTGAAGGCGACGATGGTACTCTTACAGGCGACCAAGCCCTTCCAAAAATAGGTCAAACCCCTCTTGGACGGATCGAGAAAGGCTGACAGGCTGTATGAGGCGTATTACTCGTACAATAAGGAGCGGATTGCGGCCCAGGTGTTCGTCAACGTCACCCAAATCGTTTCCAACTGCCGTAGAACCGGCGGCCCAAAGATCCAAAGCTGAAGGAAATTGGTAAGCTGCTTGACCCTCCATTTTGAGTGATGGCTGGAATGAATTTGTCTTGATAATAACACTACACTAGGAGCATGAGCAATTTGGAATATTTTTGCGGGCCTTGAGGCACTGAGTGTAGATGTATAATTGTATATATCCGAGTTCTCGGGCGGACGAAGAGGGAATTTAATACGTTCCCTATTTATATTGGATGCGGTGTGTTTGCCTAAAACAGAGTAGCAGCACTAAACTCATAGTGCCATAGTTTCCCTACCTTCTGAGATGCCAATCCACTTCTTACTCAAGCTTCAGCTGCTCGAACTGCTCTATGGTAGCCTCAAACCCATTCGCCTCGCTCTCCAGGTCGGCCAACTTCTTCCTGTCGGCGTCCTGCGTCGCAATGGCCACCTTCTCCATATACGCCGGGTCGCCGACGAGCTTGCGCTGCTTCTGGACGGCGGAGCGGGCTTTATCCAGCTTCTTTGTCGCTTTGGAAATCTCCTCATCCAAGTCGACGCGGTCCTTGACGTGGATAAAAACGGAAACAGCACTGGATACGGGAAAGGCGACGCAGCCGGCAGGGCGGGTGCTCTCCGGTGAGATGATGTCAATTTTCATGGCGCCCTTGCCGCAGAGAGAACGAATCGACGACTTCTCCTCGGACACGGTCTTGTGTGACGCCCCATCATAGGCCTGGATGAAGATTTTCGCCTCGTCCTTGGGTGCATACCCAGCCATCAGGGATCGGACACCCTTGGAACAGCCAAGAACAATATCATACGCAGCCTCAGCCTCTGGGTTCTCAAACTGCTGGTCCCATTCAGGGTATTTGGCAACCATGATGCTTCTGGTTTCATCATCAGGCCGCCTGGGTAGTCTCTGCCACAGTTCTTCCGTAATGAAGGGAAGGAATGGGTGAGAGAGAACGAGTGCCCCTTCAAGAACCGAGTAAAGCGTTTGGAGGGTAGAGTTTATCTGAGCTTCAGATCCTTCCTGAATCAAAGCCTTGGAGTTCTCGATGAAGACATCGCATCTAGAGGAAAAAAAGAGTTAGTTGTGATTCAGAGCGGCTGGTGGTGGTGGGTGCTTACAGCTGGAAATACCAGTAGGCGTAAACAAGAAGGGCACTCTTCATGAAATTCCTCTGCTCGATGGCCTCAGTAACTCCCTTCACAGCCGAGTTCATTTTGTGGAGGACCCAAAGCTCTGCTAGAGATTCATTTCCGCCTAGAGCCCGGTGCTTTGCTGGAACAAAATTTTTGTCCGTTTCAAGCTTGCCGACAACATACTTGCTGGCGTTCCAGATCTTGTTGCAGAAGCGCCTATAAGCGTGGATGACATTGACATCGAAATTAATGTCACCACCGCCCGTGGTGTATGTGATGAGAGAGAAGTGAAGCGCGTCCGCTCCACATTCCGGAATACCCTGTGGGAATGCAGTCTTCTGGTACGCAATTGCCTTCTTGACTTCGGTGAGGGCAAGGTTGCCCGTGAGTAGCTTGTCATGGAGATGCTGGAGCTCGATTCCACTGATAACATCCAACGGATCAATAACATTGCCGAGCGATTTACTCATCTTTCGCCCATCAGAGTCCCGAACTATATATAAATGTCAGCAAATCGTAAGCAGCGTCAAGTCGTAAGTATGGGCTCACTCAAAGAATGACAGAAGACCTCGGAGAATGGCACCTTGCCCTATTTATAGAGTCATTATCGTTCCATGCGCGGATAAGATGAATAGGCAGTAAAATTTTACTTACAGTGAGTTTTAGACTGAAAAATATCATACGAGCAACCCAAAAGGGACTACAAGATTCTAGGTCAGCACATTTTGGGGTTCTGGTATTCTTCATGGATGTAACAGGATGGCAAAACAGTGATATAATTCAACTTTGACCGAGTGTTTGCGTGGTTGAATAGCTTACATGATATCCCATCCGGTCTCCAGAAGGCTGGTGGGGAATAGGCGAGACAGATCGGGAGTGTCGTTGGGCCAGCCGAGAGTTACAAAAGGCCACAGACCAGAGCTGAACCACGTATCAAGGACATCCTCGTCTCGAAACTAAAGCACATGTAAGTGCTAGAACTATTGGCTGCCGTGAAAGAGAACCGAGAAATAAGAACTTGCACTGGGAAAAAAAGTGCTTTGCAGTTCCAACTTGGGTAAGCAATGAAAGGCACGGGGGTATTGACTAACCAGCTCAAACTTCCTGTCTGGCCACGCCTTCTTGGCCTTTGCCAGGGCTGTATGTCAATCAGTTTTGAACGCTCGAAGCAAGTATTGGGATGGAAATACTCGACCTTCTTCTTCAGTTCGTCCTGCGAACCACCTGTTATCGGAAGTGTTCTCGCCCTCCTCTCCCTCAAATCGAACATAATAAACGGGACACTGATGTCCCCACCATAATTGTCTTGAGATGCACCAGTCGTTGATATTTGCCATCCAGTTTAAGTAGCTCTTCTCTGCTGACTCGGGTTTAATCTTGATCTGCCCGCTTTGGACCGCTTTGATCTATGAGACAAGCATCAGCCAATAAGACAAGGCATAAAAGTCTACGGATATTTGGACTTACAGCATCCTCCGCAAGACAAGACATCTTGACCCACCACTGTGGTTTGATGATGGGCTCTACAACGTCTTTGGTTCTCTCTGACAATGGAACAGTCATGGGGTTGTCCTTCTTGTCAACGTAGAGGCCGAGCTTTTTCAAATCCTCCTGAATGGAGTATCGGACATCGAATCTCTTCTGGCCTTGGTAGGGACCGCCATTCTCGTTGATCAACCCATCATCCGTCAAGATGTTGATAAACTCGAGTTTGTGGGCCATGCCCAGGTTGAAATCATTAGCGTCGTGCGCTGGAGTCAATTTAACGGCCCCTGTACCGAACTCGCGATCGACATACTTGTCGGCAACGATTGGAAGCCTGCGGTCTTTGATAAAAGGATGAACAGCAAACTTCCCCACGAGATGTGTGTACCGAGGATCGTCGGGATGAACAGCGATACCGCTGTCACCCAGCATGGTCTCAGGACGGGTTGTCGCAACTTCAATGGTCTCGTCGGAATCCTCGATTGGATATTTAAAATGAACAATGATTCCAAACTCAACTTTTCTTTCATAACCTGGAACGTCAAGAAGTGTCCGTCCCGCCAATTCTTCGTTGTTGACCTCGAGGTTGCTGAGAGCCGTCGTCAACGTGGAATCCCAGTTGACCAGGCGGTTCGCTCGATAGATGATGCCCTCCTCGAAAAACCTGACGAAGACGTCTGTGACGGATGCCGAAAAGCTCTCATCCTTTTGGGACGTTAGCATGCGTACCATGCTCGCAGCACGACCTTGGAATACAGACCATTGTAAACGCCTCTCTGCTCCAATCGAGACTGCATCCCATTTTTCTGAACGCATTGTTGATCTTCTGGTGGTACTCCTCCTTCCAATCCTGGACGAGGTCAACGAACTTGGCTCTTCCAAGATCATGTCTGGTCTGTTTCTTTGCTTTCCACAGCATCTTCTCGACGACACTCTGTGTCGCGATACCTGGGGAGCTGTCAGATCATGTCGCCCAGTGAGCAGCTTGTGCCGGCGGGTATCTCACCAGCATGGTCACAGCCTGGTAGCCACAACGTGGTCTTTCCCTTCTGTCGGTTATAGCGGATCAACAAGTCTTGCAGTGAGTTGCCGAGGGCATGTCCCATGCTGTCCATGACGTTAGAAATTCTGGCACTAAGCGTTGAGTGTAGAATCAAGAGAGCTCACTGCAGGGCCCCCGTGACGTTTGGTGGAGGGACAACGATGACGAAGGAGCCCTCGGGCTTGACCTTGTCTTCGGGCGTGAATTGCGGCTTGAAGAATCCTTCTTTCTCCCACCAAGCATACCATGCCGACTCAACAGCGACAGGGTGGTATGAGGAGTAGTGGGGGTCGTCGAAAGACTTGAGCCGCTTCTTTTCTCCTGCCGGGGTGTCTTCAACGAAAGGGGGCAGGGTCGCCTCGACCTTCTTCACCTTCTCCTTCTTTTCATGGGTCTTGTTCGCGTTGGCGGCAGCTGCTTGAGCTTGGGCGGCTTTCTTCTGGTCAAACTTGGCCTGTTTTTCTGCCTTCTTGCGCTCCTTTTCAAGTTCCTTCTCGGTCTTGACTTTGGTGGTCTTGGCGTCGCTGGTTAACTGGGATGGTGTAGCGCGCTCTTGCGAGCTGTCGGTCGCGCCAACTGCCCGATGAGAAGCGTCTGTTAGCCCTACCTTGGATTTCGGTTAGAGGACCCCAATGGATGAACTTACTCGCGGTTATGTGCGCGTTTTCGGCAGACATGGTGAAGGTGCGGGATGTTGGTCGGACAAAAAACGACAAGCGCACAAATAGCGTGTTATATATCTACCGATGTAAACCGCTGCCCAGAAGGGGCCAAGGCGGTCAGCGCTGGATTCTGACTCAGACGAGCACCAAACAGAGTGTAGGAGCTGGCTTGAGTCATCACCTCGTTCCTAAACGCGGGGTGGTACGTGACTCGTCGCCTGTGCTGGTCGTAGCTGAGCCCAAAGGACAGAAATGCGTCAGAATAAGGCGGAAAACCAGGGGCCCGTTTCCATTATCTGTCACATTAGATCCCTATGCAACTAGAAGAGTGCAGTAGTATTCGGTAAATTTAGCTTAGACGCAAACGGCGCTGGGGGAACGAACACCAGCTCCTCCCGTGCCCACCTCTCTAACTCATTGGGCAAAGATGCAACCAATTCAATCCATTCAAATTACAAATAAAAAGGACCAGTCTTCTTACTGGGGAAATCAAGCCCGGACCCCTGGGTCGTATGGCCCATGATGTGACATCTCCAACAATAAAAGTCTGGTTTCGGGACCTTAGCTTCAACGCCAACTTTCACTTCCCCGCACTAGCTAACCTGACACCATTGAATTTCTCCACTACGACTAAATAAAAAGTGTGTTTTTCCTCTTTGGTGTCTATCTTGTTCTTCATGTCCACTTCTATACCCAAGGAGGCGGACCTGACTGTCTACCCTGCTCAAGTGCTATTTAGTGGCTACTAAGTTATATTATTCGGGCACAACCTAGCTAGTGGCAACAACAGCCCCAGTTCACACTGGATAGAAGAGGCTTCCCATATTGAGGTCGGAATGCCATTTTTAAGCAATAATAGATTTTGTAAGAATTAAAGAATGCCGGCGACTGCGCTATGAGAACGAAAATATATGGCGTCGGCAAGGGGTAGTAAAATAGTTCGTATTTAGATCTCGTTCATGATCGTCAAGCCTTTTGTATCCCAGGTGAGAAACGGCAATGTTAACAACACGGGTACGGGTGTCTTGGCCAACAACTGTGGTGCTGTTGTCAAGCAGCCCACACAAAGAAGCGAACAGCACGAACCCGTTTTTAAGATGTATTTCATGGATATTACTATTGGCAATAAAGTCAGCTTGCCATTCGTGGTTAAAGACAAACTTGTCCAGAGTCAGAGTCTTGAGGTTTGACAGCCCATCGTTTATGGATGGTGAGTGCTCGCATATCCAATTTGGGATACTACCTCCAATACTCCTTGTAGGATAAAATAGGTTGCTTCAGGTGTATAGTGACGGCTGGTGAGAGCACCAAACACACAGTCAGTAGGGACGCTCCACGGGAGAAAGAAGCAGGGACCATAGTGTTTAGTTTCTGAATGATTAAACTAAAGGAAATTGCTATGGGCGGGCATAGGACTTACATTGAAACCCTTGGCCATGAAAACCGTAGTAATCGAAACGGATTTTTAACTTTATTTGTTCATCTCACAGGCTATGGAACCAATAATCCTCAGCTTACCGACCCCTCCGCAGTGAATGATGCACAACCTTTTATGCTGGGAATATGTGACTCACCTGACATGAATATCAGATAAAACAAGACCCCTTTCGAGAATTGAGAGACGTTTGATGAATGCATATCTGTGATTATAAAATTTCGACTCAAGCAACCATGTTCTAAATTCTGTATCTGATTTATATCAAAGATTTATGCCTTGAGTAATCCAGCAACCTCTTGCCAGGCGCCCTTGATGGCAGTCTTCTGATCCTTCCAGACGGTGCTGTCGGCTGCATTTAGGCCCAGCTCTTGACCGGTAGCAGCGCGAATGAAGAAGTTGTCCTGGGGAAAGACAAGATTGACTGCGTCAGGGGCAACGTGCATCTCCAACGCACCAGAGAGAATGGTCTTCGCGAGCAACTCCCAGGCCTTGTTGCCGCCGGCCCCGCCATAGCTAACGACCATGGCTGGCTTTCCCTTATCCGAGTTGGTCTAATTGGCCTTGCCCCGATTGATGAGCCTTACGGTTCGCTTGGTCAATGGGGAGTTGTTTCTCGCCTTAGAGCACTCCTCGCTTCGCCACACTATGATATTGTGGCTGTGTGCAACTCTTCGGTCGCATCAGCCCAAAAGGCCATAGACTTTCACAAGCTGGGGACTCATATCAAGGCCTACGGCAACCCCGACAACCTCGCAAAAGATGCCAACGTCGACCTCATTTCGGTATCGGTTCATGTGGGGAAGCATTTCCAGTTATCGAAGCCAGCGATTGAGATGAAGAAGGATCTCTTTGTCGAGTGGCCCCTTGGAGCATCACTCAAGGAGACCCAGCAACTCGTAAAGCTGGCTGAGACTGCCGGGATCAAAACAGCAGTCGGGCTACAGTTCAGGGCTGACCCTTTGATCGTCAAGGCGACAGAGCTTGTGGCTTCGTCAACCCCGAGTACCCTCGAACAGCTCCCGACCATATTTTGGTGCAAGGAGGGTGACTTTGAGCATATTGCCAGTATTGCATTTCCTGGCGCCAACACAGCTGGAACTTATGAGATTACGCAACGGGCAATAGACGCAATTTTGCGACATTCACGCAGGAATTGAAGACGCGCAAACTTTTAGATGAGATTGCAACTCAAGCAGGGTATCTATGAGAAGTTTGCAGGTGGCTGATGGGGTTGAATGTGCTTCTCTTTGCCGTGGGCTCAGATCCGAGTCGAACTTGAGGTTGTCCAACACCCTCGTCATCATCTCAAAGCGGGTTTAGCTCAGTTGGGAGAGCGTCAGACTGAAGTCAAACTTCGGGAATTGATATCTGAAGGTCGTGTGTTCGATCCACACAAACCGCAGTCAACTATTTTTTTCATCCTACGATGAATTGAACTTTTGACTAAACCTTTTTTAGTAAGTAGTCTCAATCAAGCCTTAGTTAGACGGGTTCGGGGGCCAAGAGGAAGGAACCCGCATTCCAGACAGGAAGGACCCTCCCTGGCTGTGATCACCGCCTAGCGAGCCCTAACACCCATTAATATTTTAACCTTTGCCCTGTCACTGCGCTACTCGGACATTTTCTACCGTATTCAGGGCACCTTGATCGATTCAGTTAGTTAATTTACTACTACTCACTGCCTCGACCCCGGGCATGTCTTCCCCCAGATAATGACCATCTGGATTGCGTGAACACAAACAATGATGATGACACAGCATATGTTTGTTATGTGTATTCATCAAGCTCTATCTAGTCTGACCACTGGCCCACTGATGAAGCACCACCGTGGTGAAGTGTTGGTTTGGGCCCTCCCCCTCTTCACCAGCCCGCACCGATACTTGCGTATGGACTGACACACCCGGGACACCGGATCCGAGATGCCTTTTTCGGATTCCTTTTGGTGTGTGATGGTGTCTCGGGTTGATTTGGGATTTTCGGGGCCTATGTCGTATTTATCTTCTCCCGTCCCTCTTTCAAACATTGGCTGCTAAAGAAAGGACTGCTCGATGCTGGATGTTACCCATGCCGTGGCCTGATCTTGGGGGGCCAACCCGGCCGAGTCTCGTGGTCAAACCCGGTTCGTCGCGCCACTCACCACCCGACGGCAATTAGGTTGAATCGCCAAGCTCCTTCAGTCGTCACTGGGGCGGGGTGATGGTGCATTGGGTCGCGGAACCTCGTCTTGATTGGTTGCAATTTAGCCATGGCTTGTCAGTCCACCACCCACCCACACGCGGAATGGACAGGGGCCTGAAGAGGGCAGATCTCTCCGAGGACCTCAACATCCCCAGAAAATCAGTCAAGTTGAATTCCATGCATTCTTCGAAAAGGCGTGGTATCTCCCTTGGCATTCACAAAGACCACTTCTTTGATGGGGGATGATTTGAACCAAGTAGCAGGCATTTCCATGAGCAACAATCATGAATAAACAAACAAATAAAAAATAAAGGCAAACTAATCTGATCTTGCATTAATTGTTTTTTTCTTCTTTTCTTTTTACAAATTTCGCATAAATTTTCGGCATACCATCAACGTGCCTTGCTTGCTTGGGGAGGAATTGAAGTATTTGATGCGGGTCGCGAGGGTATCGTTAAACCAAACCATAGAAAAAGCAAGCCCGAAAACGCCCCCCAAAAAAAACCTCCAGTCCCTGGCACATGAATGAGCATCTCCTTGTACTCCTGAATATGCCAATAAGTCAACCCGGAATCCTGTTCGGTTGAGTCGACTATGCGGTGGGTATCAAACCTCATCCGTGCTGCGTATCTGGTTCCCATCCGAGTCCACAATGCCCCAACCCAAAGTGGGCGACAAAGAAACAATAAAAAAAGAAACTGAAATTAGAGCCATGCCTCACTCAAGTTGTGAATATCGTCAATTTTGTTGCAGATTTGCCTTGCCAAGCCGGCCTGCTTCGACAACTTTTTACTTTGGGGATGTGGCATCAGTGTTGGGACTGAAGACTGGATCTGCCTCTGGTGATTCGGGAGGAGTCACAGATGTCTGCTCAGAGAGTAGTTTTTCGCATAGAGGTTTAGGAATACAAGTGCAGTGTTTGAGTAGGGCCTCGCATCTGGCGAGTCTCTCCATCAAGTCCTGGTTTGGTCGTCGCCGCTTCCGTGGGGGAGCTGGTGTACTGGGAATACAAACTGCCTTCAACTACAATTACAAACTGAGTGAGTACGGTTGAATTGGCATCCGGGATCAAAACATAACCGCGCTTACCTTGATGCAGTTTGAGCATGGACTCCTGCGATCACACTTCTTCTTTCGTTGCTGGCATAAAACACAAGCCAACACCTTCTGGGCCTTTTTCGTTTGGCGAGACGAGGTTGACGATGACTTCGTCACCCGGCTTTCTTCGCTCATCTGAGGTGACGACATTTTGATTATTGTTTTCCTGGATAGAGAATCCGTGTATCGATCATGACTCCAAGGAAAATGTGGGATATAAATTTCATATGGGCGTTTAACGCAACTCCCCGCAGTCGATGCCACAAATGGCTTCCGAGTGGCCCCAGAGAGACGTTTCTGAGATGGCGACCCTACGCTTGGCCAACCGTACACGAGACCCAGGGCGACTTACACAAGGGTCCCAAGAGCCTTGCATTACCGCGCTGCTGTCGATGGGCGAGATGTACCAAGACCCCGGGGCGTCGGGATAGACCCATAACCCGAAGGTCCCACACACACGCTCGTCCGGGCTGCTCTCGGGTCCTCAGCCCTTGAAAGTATCGGAGTCTTGAAGGAAGCCGTATGGCCGCTGACTTTCCGGGAACTCCCAATCCCCCACATTCGCTGGTATGAACAGGCCAGGTTTTGGGGCCCTCATATACTGGACAGCGTCCTCGCCTTGGTTACGTGTGTCTTGGCTTGAGAGTTATCTGTAGTGGTATAGCAGCCTATCCAACCCTTGGATTGTCACGCCAGATCCTTAAACCCTGTATACCAACATTGACTCTGGATTGTTTTGTTGAATCTCTAAAACATATCGGCTTCTGCTGCAGTGTCTCATTTTCCCGCCCGTCAGTTATTAACCTTCCGGACACAACGGGCTCGGCCCACTCCGAGAAAGCTTCTATCTTTGTTTGGTGGGCTAGTGTAATAGCACCCGAACACAATCGGGAACCGTATCGACGCCATGGCCCGGGCGAATGAAGACCCGCACCAAGGCGCCGGCCCAAGCGCTTTACATCAACCCGTAGGCGCCGTTCTGGACGACTCTGATGCAGCAACCGCCGTCAAGGACGGGCCTACTCCACCTGATACAAGCACCTCGGGGGGCTCTATCGCCGCGTATGACAGTGACAAAGCACCTCCTGGGCTGAGCCCTGAAGATGCTGGGGAAGATGAGGAGGATGAGGACTCTGAGCAAGAGCGCCGGGCAAGCATTGTCCGTGATCTTGCCCGACAGTATACACACCAAAGCCAATACTCCAACATCGAGGGGAACCCTTTTACGGCCGAAGATGATAGTCCGCTAAACCCGCGGAGCGACAACTTTAGGGCAATCGCGTGGGCAAAGACAGTAGTCCGGCTCCTTTCCGACAACGGAATGAGCGCTCGCAAAGTCGGAGTTTGCTTCCAGAACCTCAATGTATTTGGCTACGGGCAGCCCACTGACTTTCAGAAAGATGTAGCCAATATCTGGCTAGAGATTGCATCGATTCCCCGCCAGCTTCTTGGCCACGGAAAGACTAGGATCGACATTTTACGAAACTTTGACGGAATTGTTCGTAATGGAGAGATGCTTGTCGTGCTGGGACCCCCGGGGTCGGGCTGCTCAACCTTTCTCAAGACTATCGCTGGGGAGACGAATGGGATCTACGTAAATGATGACTCGTATTTCAATTACCAAGGTGGGTTTTGGTTCTGATCGAGTGGGAAAAATCCGACTCAGATGTCCCCCATTGGCGACACGCTAACAGGTGTATCCCGCTTAGGCATCTCGGCGGAGGAAATGCACACGCAACACCGGGGAGAAGCCATTTACACGGCCGAAGTCGACGTGCATTTCCCTCAGCTCACCGTTGGAGACACTTTGACGTTTGCTGCCCACGCAAGAGCCCCTCGCCACATCCCCGGAGGCATTGGTAAACACACTTTTGCGAACCACCTGCGAGATGTCGTCATGGCCATGTTTGGCATTAGCCACACGATCAATACGCGTGTGGGAAACGAATACGTGCGTGGTGTCTCCGGTGGCGAAAGGAAACGCGTAACTATCGCCGAGGCTTCACTGAGCGGCGCTCCGTTGCAATGCTGGGATAACAGTACCAGAGGTCTTGATTCGGCCAATGCTGTCGAATTCTGCAAAACACTTCGTCTTCAGACGGAAATGTTCAACACGTCTGCCTTTGTCTCAATCTATCAGGCCCCCCAATCGGCATACGATGTGTTTGACAAGGCCCTGGTCCTCTACGAAGGTCGACAGATTTTCTTCGGCCCCACGACTTTGGCCAAGCAATACTTTGTTGATCTGGGCTTTGACTGTCCCGCGCGCCAGACAACGCCCGATTTCCTGACGTCAATGACCAGCCCGACAGAGCGAATCGTCCGCCAAGGCTACGAGGGTCGGGCCCCTCGAACACCAGACGAATTTGCCGCTGCGTGGAAGAACTCGACTCACTACGCAGAGCTCCAGCAAGAAATCGAAGCCTACAAGCAGAGCAACCCCATTGGTGGCCCGTCGGCGGAAGAGTTCCGGTCGATCAAGAGGGCGGTGCAAGCCAAGGCCCAGCGCGCAAAGAGCCCCTATACGCTGAGTTACATGCAGCAGGTTAAACTCAACGTGTGGAGAGGATTCCGCAGACTGGCTTCGGACCCGACCCTCACGCTGTCAATGCTTTTTGGAAACTTTTTCATGGCATTGATTGTCGGTAGCGTGTTTTACAATATCCAGCAAACCACGGGAAGCTTTTATCAACGAGGCGCTTTGCTATTTATGGCCTGTCTGTCCAATGCGTTTTCTAGTGCGCTCGAGGTACGCGAAGCTCACAATGTAGAGGACTGGCTAGTTTTGTTACCAGGAGCTGACCACCAAGTAGATTCTCACGCTGTATGCCCAGCGTCCGATTGTGGAAAAGCACGACCGATATGCGTTGTATCATCCGTCAAGTGAGGCTATCGCATCCATGTTGTGCGATATGCCGTATAAGACGCTCAATGCCTTCACATATAATCTCACATTGTATTTCATGACAAATCTGCGTCGCGAGCCAGGACCCTTCTTCTTTTTCCTGCTCCTGACCTACATTACCACAATTTGCATGTCAATGATTTTCCGAACAATCGCGTCCGCTTCCAGAACGCTATCGCAAGCCATGGTGCCGGCCGCGCTTCTGATTCTCGCCTTGGTCACCTTTACCGGTTTCGTGATTCCCATTTCATACATGCTGGGCTGGTGTCGCTGGATCAACTACGTCAACCCGTTGGCCTACGCTTTCGAGTCGCTCATGGTCAACGAGTTCCACGGTCGAGAATTCGAATGCTCGCTGTTTATTCCCAACATAAAGATGCCCCAGTACGCAAACATCACCGCGGAGAATCGCGTCTGTTCAGCGGTTGGCTCCGTTGCAGGCAGTAGCGTGGTTAATGGAGACGCATATATCAATTCAGCCTTCAAATACTACCATGGACACAAGTGGCGCAACGTGGGAATCGTCATCGGATTCGCCCTTTTCTTCCTCGCAACTTACATGGGATTTGCGGAAATCGTCAGTGCTAAGAAGTCAAAGGGTGAAGTCCTGGTTTTTCGCCGTGGACACCACCACCAAAGGACTGCACCGACCTCGAATGATGTTGAGTCGAACGAGAAGATTGCTGGACCTACTGTGGTGACCGAAAAGCCAGGAAATTCCGATGTCCAGAATGCCAATATTCAAAAATCTACTAGCGTTTTCCACTGGAATAACGTGTGCTACGACGTCAAGATTAAGAGCGAGACGAGGCGTATTCTGGATCATGTTGCGGGTTGGGTCAAACCCGGGACGATGACTGCATTGATGGTAAGTTTTTCTTATTGTAAAAAGCTATCAATGGTTCTAATATCGAATACTAGGGTGTCTCTGGAGCGGGCAAAACCACTCTGCTAGACTGTTTGGCTGACCGTACGAGTATGGGTGTCATCACTGGAGAAATCCTTGTTGATGACAAGCTTCGAGATGCTTCCTTCCAGAGAAAAACTGGTTATGTTCAACAACAGGATCTGCATTTATCAACCACAACTGTTCGAGAGGCCCTCAACTTTTCGGCATTGATGCGTCAACCCGCACACATCTCTAGAGATGAAAAGCTGGCCTATGTGGATGAAGTCATCAAGATGCTAGATATGCAGGAGTATTCCGAGGCCGTCATTGGTATTCTGGGTGAGGGTTTGAATGTTGAGCAACGCAAAAGACTTACTATCGGAGTCGAACTGGCTGCCAAACCCCCCGTTCTCCTCTTTGTCGACGAGCCAACATCTGGGTTAGACTCCCAAACATCCTGGTCCATCCTAGATCTGCTCGAAAGGCTGGCTAGGAGCGGCCAGGCCATCTTATGCACCATCCATCAACCGTCGGCGATTCTTTTCCAGCGTTTTGACCGACTGCTGTTCTTGGCTAAAGGCGGCAAGACGGTCTATTTTGGCAAAGTGGGCGATAATTCCAGGACAATGATTGACTATTTCGAGAACAAGGGCGCACCTAAATGCCCGCCCGGCGCCAATCCCGCTGAATGGATGCTTGAAGTCATTGGTGCCGCGCCAGGTTCATCGACTGAGCAAGATTGGCCACAGAACTGGAACGATTCTGCAGAATTCAACGATGTGCAACTCGAGCTTTCGCGTCTCAAAGCTCATTCCGTGAATCCAGACACGATCGAGGAAGACCCTTCGTCCTTTGATGAGTTTGCAGCACCCTTCCACGTTCAGTTTGCCAACGTTACCCTCCGTGTGTTTCAGCAGTACTGGCGCACTCCATCGTATATATATTCAAAGATGTCGCTCTGTCTCATCATTTCACTGTTTGTCGGTTTCGCCTTCTATCAGTCGCCCAGAACAGTGCAGGGATTGCAGAACCAAATGTTTGCCATTTTCCAGGTCCTGACCGTCTTTGGCCAAATGGTCCAGCAGACGATGCCACATTTTGTCATTCAGAGAGATCTGTACGAAGTGAGAGAGCGCCCCTCAAAGACGTATAGCTGGAAAGTCTTTATGCTGAGCCAGATTGTTGTGGAACTGCCTTGGAACACGCTAATGGCGGCCATCATCTTCTTCTGTTGGTATTACCCAATTGGCCTATACAAAAACGCAACAGAAACGGATGCCACAACGGAACGTGGCGCCCTTATGTTTTTGTTCATTCTGACATTCATGCTCTTCACTTGCACCTTTACTGATTTTATCATTGCGGGTTGTGAGTCGGCAGAGAATGGTGGCAACATTGCCAACTTGCTATTTATGATGTGCCTAATTTTCTGTGGTGTTCTGGCTAGCCCGAGTAGCATGCCTCGATTCTGGGTCTTCATGTACCGCGTGAGCCCCTTCACATACCTTGTTTCGGGCATGCTCTCCACGGCGCTTGCAAACACCAAAGTCATTTGTGCAGCAAACGAGTATGTCCAATTTTCTCCTCCTGATGGACAAATGTGTCAGGACTACATGGAGGCATACATGAGTGCATCTGGTGGCTACTTAACAGACTCTAGTAGCACAGGTGTATGCACCTACTGCTCTATTGGTGACACGAACGCTTATTTGGCCAATGTCGGTACGGACTATAGTGATAGATGGCGAAATTTCGGCCTGATGTGGGTATATATTATTGCAAACGTTGCTGGCGCCTTGGGATTGTACTGGCTTGTCAGAGTACCAAAGAACAAAAAGGTAAAGACGGAGTAGACTGGCTGATGTTTTGGAGTTCCTGTAAATAAATCGGATAGTTCATTTTGTGATATGGCCAGTCCAGAATAATAATACACAATCCCCTCTTCTCATTCTTACTCGCATTTCAGTCACTCGCAGTCTTTCTTTGAAGTTTCTTGGCCACATTGTTTCCGAGAAACTTTTCCATGTTTGGTACCAAAAACGACGCAGATAAGAGTATGAAGGAGAAAGGAATGGTGGTGTAGAATACGACCTTGAACGATGCAATATAGGACTCTTTAAGGGTGAGAGTAACAGTGCTCAAGATGGAATCTGTCATTCCAGGTACTGATGAGAAGTCACCAGCGGACGCTGCCGCTATCAACTGCTCTGCCGATGATTGCGGGAGGCCAGCACTTATTGCGGCAGGGATGACTTTTTGGGGGATGTTCTTGGCTAGCTGATTGTTTAGCACCGAGGTATAGAGTGCCTGAGCAATGGCACCGCCAAACCCACGGATTGAACCAAGGACACCAGTAGCCAAGCCAATGTCTTGAGGCTCCCAGAGCAAGGTGACGCCGGGGAATGAAATGTTCTCAACAAACCCGATGGAAGTCAAAGCAACGACTCCAATGGCAATGGTGGCGGCCCAACGATCGATCGAGATGCTGGCCAATGAGGTCATGAATGCAAATGCAATACTTGACGCAATAACACATTGCCACTTGACTTTGGGCATATATGAGAGGCAAATTCCCGCAACACTCTGTCCAAGGAGAATACCACCTCCGACCACAGAGCTCTGCCAACCAACATCTGCGACATCTCTTGTGTAGACTGAACTGATTATTGTTGGCCACAATACCGTGAGAGCGTAGTATACCATTGACCCGAGAGTAGCAATGGTCGTGATTGCAACGAAGCCGATATTCTTGAACATTCTCGGCGGCATCAACGGTGTGGTCCTACAAAAAAAGCTCTCTACAAGAATGTTAGTGATGAAAGTATCGCCAGAAGAAAAGACTTGGCATACCATAAACAACAAACGCGGCAATGGTGACAACTCCGACTAGGAGGGTGCAGAGGGTTTCTGCACTGTCCCAGGGATATTGGGTCCCTCCCCAAGAGAGTCCAATAAGGAACAGCACACAACCGGAAATATACAAAAATATTCCGATAAAATCCAAATCCCTTGTCACCTGCCACTTCGTTTTTCCATGGACGTGAAGCTGACTGAACTCTGGTGGGTGGTAAAAGAACCAGTACAGAGCCAAAGACATGGCCCCAAGCATATCGCCTATGTAGTAGCTCCAGCGCCACCGAGCCGACGTGTTCTCATAGAATTTTCGTGCGATAATGGGTCCGAATACCGCAAAAGGTAAAGATGAGAGAAATACCAACGACGTGATAGGCCCTCTCCATTTGTTGGGAACCAGTTCACCGAGAACGGTTCCAAAGGAAAGCTGACCAGCCGCGGCGATACCGTTGCACACGTTGGCAGCAATGAGCATCTCGACGCTCTTGGCGCAGGATCCGATGATACAGCCAACAAGACCCAGGACAGTACAGCCGAGAACCATGTACTTTCGCCCATACATATCGGAGAGTCGGCCGAACAGTAGGAAACCAATCGAACTTCCCATGGTCCACATGGTCGCTACCCAGTTGATGTTTGGTGATGGTCCGATGTCTTGGTTGATGAGTACACTATAGTATTGTTAGAGTATAGTGAGCTAGATTTGAGTGCATAGTGATGACTTACAGAGTGTTAGCTGGCAAGACCCAGCCCATGTAGGCACAGATACTTCCAAGACATTGAGCCTGTGCATGCCGTGTCAGAATGAACGAAGCAGGGAAATGAGATGAACGAATACAACTTACTGTTACTGTCCCAATGAACTGTGGGCTTCGAAAATAGCCAGTTGGCATTTCATCGTACTCACCACCAACGGCCTTAGCATCTAGATAGTCGACGGTGCCGTCCGCATGAACCACCTTCTTGGCTTCGCCATTGTCGTCCTTCTCAAGGACTCCATCGCCCCGTTCGAGGTGCGAAGCCTGGATGTCCTTCTCATCTACGCCCGAGCCTATATCAGGTGTCATTGTAACCGCTGCCCCTAGTTTATGTACTCGGAATATCAGGATAGTTGGCAGTGAGCTGTGCCGAATGAGCAGTTCTTGGCTGAGGATCTCTTTGTCTTATACACCGTCTGTATGCTGTTCGATAAAGTGGGGAGCATGGAACATGTTACCCCGGATAATGGGCCCTGGACGTTGGTAACAGCCAGATTCTGGGGGAGATCTGGCGCAAGGGGTGCGTGGATGGTGTGGGGAAATCTATGATCCGGTAAACAGAGTTGTTTAAATCATTTCACCTCGGGAAGACAGACTAGCTGAAAAGATGGCGCAGAGTCTAGATCAAGTCTGTTTCAAGTACTTTTCTTTTATGACGGAATGATTTATTTCGCGACCTAAAATAAGGGCACACTTTGAGCTATACATCAAACCAGCGTATGAAAACAACCGTAGCCACGTCTAAGAAGTCTACTAGAGAGATCCATCGCCATATTCGGGGCCGTTTCCTGCAGAGGCCTTTTTATTTTATTTAATGAGCTGCATTGTATCCTCCAAGGAACGAAATACAAGTGTACGTACCTTGATGTCTCGTCTCATTGTAACATTCCAGCCCAGCTGAAGAATATGAGAGCTCATTACGCCACTATCAAAGTACCATGCATGGGTACCAGGTTGAATACACCCGATGCATCGGTTATATCTCAAATGACATGGAAAATCACATCCGCTACTCAGGAGCAATGGACTCCTTTCCCCGCATCCTAAGCTCAGGCTCTAATAGCTACCAGCCCCTGGGGAAGTCTAGACTAGCACTGATCCATTCAGGTGGTGAACAAGACAAGAAGTCGAGATACATTATTTTATCCAGCTGCGAGTCAGCTATACACCAAATTTTCTTTTTTTGCCATCCAGCCTATAGTTTGATAAGCGCGATTCCATCACCCGGGGAGGTGGAAGTTCTGACCGACGACTCCAACGGGTTTCCGACCAAGTCCAGTGAGACACGACGTCACAGGGCCACGTAATGTTTCCAGATGTGAGATAGCAAAATGGTCCAAATCCATTATATGATTCAAGAATCGTGATTTAAATACACTATGGTGATAGGAGGAGTGAAATTTGTCTGACCCGCTTGCGCGTGATTGATGATATGAGCCAGCACAGTCATATTGGCGTGACGTGGTCAGTGAGACAGACATTGGCCACAGTAAATATTCAGCTCTGGCTTCAGCTTCAGCTCAGTGAATGCTGATTTCTGGCTTACTTTGAAACAAATATCATCTCACATTTATGCACCACGTCCCTGGCCCTTTACAGGTCCCGTGTCGCCAGTTCCATGCATTGTCAATCTTCCCCGCATTGAGCTGGGGCATCGGGTGATTATTTCCAGTATTGTAGACGCCAAAACAGTCCCTAGCCCACGCATATTTATAGCTGGATTTGCCCCCTAATCCGTCAGCCTACCATTGCTACGTGTTGCGGCGTATCTTGTAGATATCCATGCTGCGGGAAATTAAGAGCGCTTTCGGAGTAGATGATACGAACAGCTAAGATGTAGAGGCTTGGACCGGATTTGACGACGTGATGCTTCCCAATGCATGCTTGTTGTTAAAGGAAAATGGGCTCGGCAGTCGACACAATTGAAATTTGGCATGCACGTTTCTTTGCCCACCAGGTATAAAATTGACAACTTAGTCCCCTCTCTGCCTAAGAGCCAATTTCTTGATGATTCGCAACTCCCACCCGTTCCCACTGAATTCAATAAACGTAAAAGACAGCGGTTTCGTCATTGCTCGCCCGGAGCTTTCGGTTCCGGCCCATCATGATGAACTTCCCCAACCAAGCCAGAGCAGCAGTTGCAATACTGAAAGCCGCGCTGCTTGCCATGGCGATGACGTATCGAGGCTCGTCGCTCTTTGGCCATAGGTATGGTGTCCATATGAAGCTAATGTTCATCACCATGGTCACCATGCCAATAGCCACGGCCTTTTTCTCCTTCGTCTGGCCACAGACGGATCCACACCAGCCAAGAATGAGGCTGTTCACTCCATAGGTTCCAATTGTAAAAATGACCATGGCGACATACCTTCCCGCAACATCGAGCGTCGCAGCCGCGGCAGCAAATCCAATCACCGCCACGGTCTTGGAAATGGTGATGTGCCAAGTCCGCTCATTGAACTTTCCGGAGGACCATGAGACGAGAATGGTGACAACTCCAGCGATCAAATAAGGCGGACAAGTGAGGACTAAAGTGATGGTTGTGTTGAACCCCAACGTCTCAACGACAGTGGGGAACTGCATAGGTTAGGGCATGTGCATGCAAAAGCAAGGATGAGTCCTTACAAAGTTTTTAAATCCATTCGCAGCAAGGTGCATATGCGCCATCATGCAGAAAATCCAAACCATGGGATCTCTGGATGCTTGCTGGAGCCCCTTCCATGTGCTGGTCTCTCCTTTGTTGGCAACCGTGTCCAGTTCCATCCGGTTGTAGGCGAGCTCTCTCTCCTCCTGAGTCAGCCATTTTGTGGTGAGCGGGAAATCAGGGAGAACAAAATATCCCACGAGGGCAATGACGAATGTGACGGCGCCTTGCAGAATAAAGAGCCATTTCCACCCTGCCAGACCACCAGCGCCATCCATGCCGTGGTATACTCCCGCAGCAATAAGACCGGCAAATGCAGTCGCAAGGATATTTCCGGTATATAGAATTGCGATCCTTGTCGCAACTTCTTTTCGGGTGTAGAAAACCGACAACAGGTATACAGCACCGGGGTAGTATGGTGCCTCGGTCACACCGAGAAAAAATCGAGTCAATAGAAGACCTGTAAAATCTTTGGATACGGCCGTCAGGGCACTGACTATTGCCCATAGCATCATCATGGTTCCCTGGTGAAATTTATCAGTATCAAGACGACATGGTGGAAATAGCATCGTACCATGTACTTGCTTGGTCGGGTTCGCGTAAGGAACATGTTGGAGGGGATCTGTCCTAGGATGTAGCCAACAAATAAAATGGATACACAAGTTTGATACTCTACCGAGACATCCTACATCAGCCATGGCTTACTTACTATATTCGATCACAATGCTTACGCGTTCCAGTTAGATTAAGGTCATCCTCAAGGTTGTTGAGGCGTGCGAGAGCAATAGCATTGCGGTCAAGATAGTTGAGCCAGTACATGCTCCATAGCATTGGCTAACCATGGTCAGCAAGACTTTATGGCCAGTGTCAGGATGTGGGATATCTTACCATCATCCACCGGTCCAACTTCTTGACCAAAGCAATCTCCTTGGGGTCAGTCTTCTCATGGGCTCCGGAATAATCTACTTTTTCATAGGTGGGGACCAGTTTACCCGGGCCATCATCTTGGGTTCTCTGTTGCTCAATTTCTGCAAGGGCTGGCTTTTCATCACGGTTCTCTGTGGACATGCTGGGCCAATCAATGACGCGTAACTCTAAAGGATAAACAAGTAATCACAATGGGAAAACGAAATAAGAATCAAACGATCGAATGAATTTGTGATCCAGAAGGATAACGAAAGAGAAATTGGGCATTTTGTACTTTTAGGCTGAAATCAAGTGTGCATGAGTGTGAACGAACCCAGGGGGCCAAGATTTGATCACGTCACCATCATGATGCACTTCTCCAGATTTTCTGATTCTGGTGGAATAAAGTGCCGCCATCCCAGATCCATCCTACCGAAATATCTCTCAAGACAGGCTCGGTCGAGACCGTGACGCTGTCCTACCAACGCCAAGTAAATGGTGGGGTGCCAAGATTCGGGGTTGGCTCCGCGAAAGGATTGGTGGGTGGTATCAAGATGTAAGCTTATCCAGGATTAGCTCGAGATGATATGGGATAATAGTCGTGTCCCAAATTCGATGGGCCATTGGCCCCGAGAATACCCTGAATCATGCCGTTGGCCTCATACGACCCAGGAAGCAGCATTTTACGAGAAGCCGAGGTGGTATGCCAAGGACACCCACCTCCGCATCTTGGTCGAAGCGTGCTCGCGTGTCTCGCGTGTCTCGCGTGTCTCGCATGTCTCGCCGCAATGTCACCAATCGCTTGAAAAAGGCGCTTCTGGCTTCACTCCATCTCTCCGATATGGCCCATCCATAGGCCCGCCTTTAAGACATTGACGTTTATTTCCCTTCCCAAGATGCGGTAAACGGAAGGTGGTATAGCGTTGAATTAGCCAAGACGCAGTGTCAGGCCTCGAGTGCTGAATGGAACTACTAGAATCACTCGCAAGTGCCGTCTATTTTTCTTTCACGAGATGAGCTCCCCGCAAGATCATCTCCCCGCTTACGCAGTCCACCCGATGCTACGTACGTCACATACACCATCATTCCATGTGCAACGCCAATCCAATGCAAGGGTTTTAAAGTTTAAGCATCACTATCTGGACAACCCTGAATGCCCTTTTGTATTTGTTACACGATTTCTTTGCTCCTTCTTTCGATCCTTCTCGCAAAAGCTCATTCATACATGATGCAGGTGGTGGCCTTTGCCTCCACCGGCGACCAGTATACACCCACCCATTAGTGCTTTAGATATCGTCACCGAGTTGCACAGAATTATTACACAAGCAATCCATGCTGTTTTTTAAATGCAGAATGACCAGTCTGTCATACGCATAGGGGGGTCTCATGGCGCCCCCACTTACGTGTCTGTACACCCACTTTCCGCGTACCATTCTGCTCGTGTACACGTATCTACCCAACCATTATCCAGGTCACTTAAGGTTCTGCAGCTATCAATGCAACTTGAAGCATGCAAAGGGCTCAAAAGACCGCAATGTCGCCGAGTGTTGTGTATTAAGCCTCGGGCTTACATCCGCGGCCAAACTGCGCAGGACACGTGCCAACCAGGCCATCAGGACTATAAGGGTCACACAGCATCCCCATGCAATGCGGCAGGATGCCTCCATCTCAAAATATCATTAGACGGCATGGTTTATGAGAATTGGTTCTGGAAACAAATCTGAATTCGTGTGTATCTGTTAGGATTTTGATTTGAAGGCCAGAAATTCTTGAATGTTGTGGTTCCACCCAGTTACCACCATTATTCTTAAGAGTATCTATCCATGGCTTCGATAAAGTTATCAAGTTTCCTGACGTCCCTAGTATTCTTCGACGTACCTAGAATATTCCGCCCCGTAAATAGGCACTTAAAGTCCACATTTCCCCGGACTGCGAGTTCTTCTCGCTCGCAAGGGTCATGATCTCACGTGTACACGCTCTTGAACCACTCCAATTTCTCTTTCGGGAGACTCCTTGACACGTCTACAACCATTCGCGAATATGAGGATGGGCCCACTGTATTGACAAGAATTCCAAATGGGGAACCCTCCAACGCCAAGATCCCCGTAAGGCTGAACATGGTACCGCGGGCCATGACGTATGCCGAACTGTTTGGTATGCCAAAACTTGAATCAGAGCTAAATTTGACGATGCGGCCGTGTTTCTTTTTCTTCATGTGCGGTCAGGCCTAGTGGCAATGTGCAAGCTCCTAGGGCGTTAGTTTCGAAGATTTCCTGCACCCACAAGGCATGAAGAGCAGTTCCCGATTTAGAATCGCAAGACTAACTGCTACCAGGATACGTATGAAGTTGAATAGTATTGGTCCAATACTGGCGATTTGAGAGATATGATCCAAGCTGTTGATGGGTGGAACCCGTAGTGGTTGCGGCGATGAAGGCAATTCCGCTTGACAAGTTGATTGATTGGAAATTGTTATGGCGCGACCCCATCCGGCAATGGGTATCGCCAGGAGAGCGCATCGCTCTGATAGGAGACGCCGTCCATCTCCTTTTGTCTATTTCAGGTCAAGGTGCAGCACAGGCATTTGAGGATGCTGAAACTTTCGTCGTCTGTTTCGATACCCTAGGAAAGCCAAGTGTTCCCACCGGGCTTAGGGCCTTTGAGAAGCTCAGGTAGTGCTATCTACTCCGTCTCATGGATTGTTTTAGAAGTTGACATCATCGGCAGGTATGAGAGAACCAGCTTGACACAGAGAATGGGCTGGCATACTGGGAAGCAGTAGCCAAAGATTCATCATTCCTCAATATGCCTCAGACCATGTAGCTATACGACTTTGACGCGGAAAAATATACATACGACAGGTTGTTGGAAGCAGTTGAAAGTCTAGAAAAGGGCACATCGTTCGTCTTAATCAATACACCAGACGGGCACGCGCATGAAGATTGGACTGTGGAAATGATGATATCTTTGGAAAAGGAATAAGCCAAGGAGTACTTTTACAATGCCGCCAACAGGTGAAGGATCACTCTCGTTTCTTGCCATTCCCTAGTGGAAGATACTGAGGCTATTGCATTTTATTCCCGGTTTTCTTAGTTCTAAGTGGCAAAATCGAACCTCTCATGATTTGATTTTTTTTTCTTAATCAGCAGAATTGTTGAGAAGCCAAATTTACACTTTGATAACTCAAATGTCACAATGTTTTACCTCACAGCAGCCCCATTATGTGGTGTTTTGTTTCTACTTGATGAATTGCCCTTTGGTAAAATTACCGAGCTCTTGGTTGATCATGGTTTCAACTTTCGTGAGGCTGGTCGGTGGGGATGAGATTAGGCTTGCGGATTCAATTCTCCTCTTGTCCGGGATCCCATTTACATGGGACTTTGAATGCAACCTTTGATGCCAGCCCCTTTAAAACGACGACATTTCGTCCATCCCTAATTGAACCATACTGGAAAGGCTGGGGGACATGGCCGTTCCCCCGCGGAATTTACCAGCATATCCCTCGCAGCCGCAATTAATGCCAGTTGGCTCAGACGCTTTTTGTTTACACCGAAAAACCCTCAGACTCTCCATCCGTGCGCTTTTCTGGGTTTCACGCCGTCACTTGACACGCTGATCGCGCTCGGCCCGCTCAAGTTCGTCGGAAGTATCCTTCCGAAATGTAACAGGGGCCATGGCAGCTGACATCAGCCCTGTCTCTGGCGATGCTACGTGGATCCTTCTGCGATGGTGCCAGATTGACGAAAGGATTGCCAAGGCTGCTGTCAAGGGTGGGTTTTTGGTGCAATGTGGAGGCAATTGTTTGTCTGAACTCATATTTTGTCCGACCATCTATTGATCGCTTTCGTGATGATCATTCAAGGTCATAGTCCAACATATGCGTAACTAAAGTGTTTGTCTATATACAAAAAAAAATTCATATTTGTTCTTCTTCTTTGACTTCGTAGCTATGTCCCTCTACTGCAGAGGCCACCATCAAACATTAGAAACTTGATTCACTTGAAGGGTATAATAAAAGTCGTCATAGGCTGTCCTCAACTATGAGGATAAGCCAACATCATTTCATTGTGAATGCAAGTGTATATGTGTATATTTGTTAAATTCCGTGGTAAACCTTGACGACACCCGCCGCAGACCGCTCTGAACTTGATTCACCATCACGCGAGCTAGAGTCCTTTTCATGCTGCAGCTCGATGGGAACTGCGCCGAAGCCAGGAGGCGAGCGCCGCTCTTCCGGTGTGGCCTCCTCGGTGCGGATTTCAATGTCGTGGCGCTGGTAGATCTTCAGCGGCATAACGTAGGTGGAGTTGATCTGCTCCTCGCTGTCAAGGCGGTGAATGGTGCCGTCGCCAGCCCGTGCGGCGGACCGGGGCCCGCGGCTGAACCGTGAGTGGATGTCTGTCGAGGGGTTGGTCGAGCGCTTGTTGGAGTAGCCAGCAAACGACTTGAGGTTGAAAAGTCGGCGCAGCAATGTCCAAGTGTATGGGAGGTTGGCCGTGATGAGGGCCGTGGACGACTCTCGGACGTACCAGTAGGTCCACTGGGAGCCAAAAGGCTCGTTGAAGCTGTAAAACTTGTTGAGAATGGCGGAGAGAATCTAGTGGTGAGAGCGTCAGTGCATCCGTGGCGAACAACTGCACATTGATAACGCATGGTCATCAATGAGCATGAACTAGTAAGAAGAAGAACACATACGGTAAAGAAGCCCAATGCGAAAACGCCGCAGAGCACGACCTTTCGCTTGGTTGACAATTGAGACCTGAGGAAAATAGGCATCGGAATAGCAATAATCATGAGATCTGACGAGATGTTGAGGGTGGCGTTGGTGATGAGGTGGTTGGTGGCGGCAGAGCATTGGGAGTTTTTGGGTGGCACGGCCCAGTACTGGTTAAAGGGCCTGCACCAGACTCCGAGGTACAGAATTTCCATGGCGACGAAGCCAACGGCGGCGTATCCTGCAACAATCTTGACGGCCAGGTTTTGTTTCAAACTCATGCTAAAAGTGCGGTCAGAGTGTGTCCTCGAGGTTGGCGAATTGAAGCAACTAACGTCAATCGGTTGTACATGATTAAAAGACAAAACTTGATTGTCCAGATGGTGATGCACTGCATTTGCTCGACGCCAAGAACCCACTTGGAACCAACGACTCGCTCCGCAATCTTGTCTTCGGTAAGCGCCGTTGTGTCGTTGGGGTCAATAAGATTGCTGTTGGTATGTGAAATAACATTCATGCCAACCAGTAAGATGGTGTCGGTTATCTACTTCAATGTTAGAGAATTGAATACTACTGATGCGACGTTGGCTGCATGTGCCGCAATTTGGTGTAAACGGACCATGGCGAATATCATCAGATAGTCCTCAATCTGCATCTTCTTAAAGGAACCCAGCAAAAGTCTTCTTGAAGTCCTAAAGGCAAAAAAGAATGCACATGAGCAAAGTTGTCGTTGACACGTTGTGGGAAATTGTAAAAAGGGAGGGACTCTTACATTCTGGCGATGACAACCAACCAAGTCACGGCGTACCATGTCCATATTTCCACAACGAATGACAACATGGCTGCGGCTCGAGATAAGAGGGGGGGCTTGGCGACGGACGCCTCGGGTTTATGCCTCGAATGAGAGAATGACTGAATTCATCAATGTTGAGAAACGAGTGCGAGGTGGGGGCAATAATGGCTGAGAGCGTCAAGTTCTGGCCTCTGGCAAGATAAAAAAGAATGAATTCACACAGAGACAAGGGGCGTTCACAATGGAGCAGATGGAGGGGCGAGTACGACTACTTTTATTTGACTCAACAACACAGGCTAAGAGGACTATCGAACAGGGTGTGGAGGGGCCGTCTCCAGGGACATGCTTCTCCTTGGATGGCAAACGGTTTAGTGCGGCAACAAACTGTCTGTGGTTTCCGCGACACATGGACCAAGTATGGGTCGTCTTGGCTGCTCGATTTACTGGAGATGCTGGGAGGGGGGGACGGCGTGGAGTAGCATGGCGAGGCATGGGTCACCCATGGAGCAACGTGGATCCTTGCGCAGGTCTTGCTCGTCGAGTCAGCTCACGACAAACCAGGATGCCGAGTCAAAAGCATGGACCAGTTCAATTCAGCTTGCATTCGTCTTCTCCATACGGAGAGAATGGAGTCGTGGACAGGCAAGATAGCAAGGCTTCCCATCTGCAGGGGCGAAACTGAAGGAAAAGGCCTGGGAACCACGCCACAGCCGCGCTGCAGTAGTATGTAGTAGACTATGTAGTATCAGCAGCAGCGAGGACATCCAGACTCCCCCTCCCTTCCCCCCCAAAGACGGACATGGCGTTGTTCTGACAGCGCTGATCTCGGAGGGATTCCTGAACTCTGAAGGCGGGAATTTTGCCTCAGATTTCCCGCTAGCATCGAATCCAGGGACAAATAGCGAGCTCTGCCCAGTCAAATTCGTCGTCAGGCGCCAAGAGAGCAACGGCCCTGTGGCGCGGTGCGGCCTCCCTGGGTTACTGAGCTTGCTGAAGAAGAAGAAGGCGATCGATAACGGGGGCCCGTCCACTGAACCAAGGGCGAATCGCGTAGAAAGCCGCCTGGCAGAGGAGGCGGAGGGGCTTGCCTTGCCGTGACAGACACACCGTCCGCTGCACCGTCTCCCTCGCTGCGAGACGATCTCTTCTCTGCAGTGTGGAACCCGGACAGTGGCCAGCCGTATCCGCGTTTACTGGCCGCTAGCAGCGACCATTCCCAATGCTGCCATGGGCCAATCACCCTGAAACGACTGGTTGGGCCAGCCCCGGCAGCCCTTTTCCCAAAGGCGATCCATGTCTCCCAGTGACAGGCCTTTATTCTGTTTTGGCAATCACTCAATTTACTGGGGTGTGACCAATCTCTGAGCTCTTATCGTCCATCCTTGGCCGCCCCCAGGCGAGGATCAACACTCTAGCCTATGGGAATATGGGCCACCCCTACACGCAGTCCCTTGCTCCCACGCGACGGGGAGGGTTGCGACCTGGCGAGCAGCATGAAGGTTGCTTTTTCCCCCGGCGGCGCATGCACAGAAGCTCTCTGGCACTCTTCAGGAACAATAGACGGAGCCACGCCTGCTACAAGCTTGTCTCAATGGGTGACGAGGTCCCCGGGCCGACACCAAACCAGAGCTGTTGCTCCTTTGAGACACAGACAGCCCCCAGTCGTTCGTCCAGACCACTCTGACAGGGGCGCCATCGGCAGAGGGAATCGCGCTTCACGGCGATGCGAGCCACTACTTTAATCTGCTAGCTGCTGCCATGTATCAAAGCGACATGCCCGCATGCCCGCATGAACATGTCGAGTCGCAACTCTAACCGCACTGAGGTGCCTCCCCGACCACCGTTGTCGAAGCAGGTGACGGGTAGCGGCGGTGGCGGACACAAAACTCACGCCGACCTGATGGCGCCGGCGCCTGCGCCTGTGCTACCTGCCGTGATTCACCCAGTAGTCTCTGTTCAGTTCAACAAACGGGGCTGGTTTCCGTCTGCTAACGTCGAGGCCGGCGGCGTGTTAGTGCGCAAGAATATATATTACCGGCAAGGAGCGTCCAGAGGGCTGAGGGCTAGTTATGTATGATATATTGGACAGAGCGAACGCCGCTAAGGCTGGACCGGTCCCATCGTATTCCCCAGCAGGCGCGGGGGCGGCCCCGGGGTGTGTCGGCTCTTTCAATGCAGAGCCCATTCGCCTCCTCCACTCCGGGTCCGTAGGGCAGAAGTGGTTTCTGGAGCTCGTGTCGTCATGCTGGAGTCGCTGGAGTCGATCACATTTACGTATCCGACAACTCAATCGGGCCAAGAGTCGACTGGGCCGGAACGCCGGGTCCGAACGCTCTGTGCAGCAGCACTGAGCGAGCCTCTTATCCCCGCAGAGTTCAGTACAGTGCATTTAGAGCTCCGGCCTCCCTCGGCTGAAATACCAGAGAGCCAGCCAGCCAACACGTGTTCTGATGCAAGATGTGGCGGCCGGCTCAGCTCGCTTTCGGGCATTGTTCTTGGTGGTGTTGGTGACCATCCTGGCGACCCGCTTCCGCTTCAGGGGCAACTTGCTTGTCAGGACTGTACCAAGTAACTAATAGATAAGCTGAGGAACTCTCTCGGGGTTGCGAGTAGCCAGTCAGGGCCGTCTAGCTGTTTTACAATAGACTCCCTTCTACTCCGTGCTTCCCGCCGTGTCTCGCGCGCGTGCCATTCCGCTTACACATACAAGCCGCCTGCGAGAAACAAGCCAACCCCATTGGGGCAACCAAGGCGACGCGCCACCACCACCGCCAAAGCCACGCCACACATGACCACAGCCACATGCTAACTACTTCGTACCAACAATGGCCATGGTCATGTTGTTTGTGGCTGTGTGCTTACCTAATGTCTCACAGACTACTGATTGCTCAGCCTTTTGCTGTGATTCCATAGTCACGCACCCTGTTGGACCATGATCACAAATGAAATGGGGAAAATAGCGCAATATCACGTGATGCATGTTTGGAAACAAAAAAGGTTCCATCATCATCCATAGCCTCGTCGAAGGCGTTTGTAAGAGGGGTATCGAATTTCGTATATTATTAGAGCCTACATTCAACCGCATCTGTAAAATCGCCTTTTTCTCAAGCCAAAGTCATAAACCAGTCCAGATTTTAACAGCAAAAGCCAACTCCAGACACAAATACAGCTGAAGCTTTCATAAAATCACACATTTGCACACCACGCACACGCACATCACAACCTCGGCAAAAATAAAATCCTCCACAATGGTCAAGGAAATTACATCATCGGCCGAGCTCAAGGAGTTCCTCGAGTCCAACACCTACGTTGCCCTCGACTTCTACGCCGACTGGTGCCCGCCCTGCAAGACCATCAAACCCGTGTTTGAGCAGCTCTCGGAGAAGCACAGCGTGCCCAACACGTTCCAGTTCGCCAAGGTCAACGTCGACCACGTCCAGGACGTCGCCCAGACCTACAGGATCACCGCCATGCCCACCTTCCTCTTCTTCAAGGAGAGCAAGCAGGTTGGCGTCAACGGCGACGCCACGATCCAGGGCGCCGACGCACGCAAGCTCAGCGCTGCTGCCGAGAAGATCGGAGGCCTGGCCAAGAAGCGCGCCGAGGCGGCCGCCCTATGATTCAGCGGATTTGTGAGCAAGTTGGTCAACTAAATCCTCTTCTCGCTGAGGTTCTACCGGGCGTTGGAGAAAAAAAAGAAGCAAACTGGCAAAAAGTAACGAAGTTATGATTCGCATGGGCGAAGGGAAGGGCAAAGGCGTCATCGGCTGCACGAAGTTATGACATCATGGGGAAGCGTCTCACACTGGATGCTGATAGAGTCGACCGATTGTTTATTTAGTATTTCTTATATCTCAAATCCATTTGCATTTGGAGACCACCTGATGACTTCAAGTTTCACTCGTGCATCCCGTGCGATATATAAACTATTTTTGTACTAAACACCATGCTGTTTTCTGCGCACAAGCGGGAGGAACTCCCGGGTAGGTGGTATCTCAATTTGTTCAGAACATGAAAAAAAGTGCAGATCCTCAGGGAATTTGGTTCAAATCTAATGTTTTTCTTTCTTTGGGAAAAAATGAAATATAATAGGTTTATTTCATCCAATCGAAATTGTCGTTACAAGGTCGAGCAGAGCTATGTTTACATCAAATCGTGTACTTATAACGATGCTAGAACCTAAACCAGCCACAGCCGAAATATCCACGTGGCTAAATTTACAGTGGCCATATCTCAATACGGTACCATTTTGCAGTCTAATAATTCAAACGAGATAAAATATGCTTATTAAACACGGGCCTTGAATCAATCCCAATCTGGGGCACTTTTCCAATTCTTTTTTCCTGTTTTTAATTTCGGATGAGGCTCTAGAGTCACGTGGTCTGTCCCTTCAAAGCATGTCGCGTCTCCAAGCCCGCGTCGCCATCAACTGTTATCAAGATGCCTGACAAAAGGTCGGTACCATGTGCTTGTGCAAATGTCTAATATTTTAACAAAATGGGCATGTTGAAGGGACTGAATATTGGACAACCCCTATTTATTCGCATCCAGTCGGTGCACTATGCCTCCCGGGCGCACACGGTCGCGTCCAGGCCCATCGTCTAGCTCTCACTTGACCACCGACCAGCCGCAAAAGAGCAGGGCGGAGCTGAAGAAAGAATGGGTTAATCAATACCGACAAGGGAAATCCACCAAAGAAATTGTCGGCTCTAGCGCCGGTAAATGCGTGCTCTGGTTATATGGAGTTGACTTTATCTCTCCTTTCGCGGATTCGGGGTACATGGAAATCCTGACTAGCCCTAGAGGTGGTTACATGCATGTTATTAGTAACGTCAGGCCTGATCCTACCGAAGACTTGATAAATGATCTAATCCTAGTGCCTGCCAAGGCGATCGGTGGGTTGGCCTGGGTTGAAATGCTAGTCGTAACATTCACTGACAATTAATAGAGCAAATCTTCGTCATCTTCGACACCAGTGCCGACATTGTCCCTGTACCAGATGGTATGCTGCGAGTTATCATTATTCCAACTGGAGCGACCTGCCTTTATCCCTTGGTTAAAGAGTATCCGGAAATCATCCAGTTCAAGTGGCCAAATAAGAAGGCCGATGATGAGCTGATTGCGGGAACCGCCACCGGTCATCTATCCGTCAAGGAGTCAGATACCTACATATCTGTCATTAAGTCTGCCTTTGACTTGCAGCTGGAACCTCTGGGGAAGCGGGTGAGGATGTGCGTCAAGGAGAGGTCAACTGTAGGCGGCGCGCTCATCTTTAAATGTCCCGCTACTCTCTGGCCAATCCCATATAATCTCATCACCGAGTACATTCAAGGCAAGATTCCCTTAATGGTTCAAGTGGCCCATAGTCATTTTCTAACCCGAAATATGCACATAGGCTCTCTATTATTCCTCTCCACCGGAATATTGTGGTTTTCACATACTATACTCTATTTCCCTGCCGCTTCGATTAAATTTATCTTCGCTACGTTGCTATCCGATTTTACTGATTATACAAAAACACGCGAGGAAAACCAAGTGGAAGGGACTATAGAGTTGTTCATCCCCCAGGCACTCCCCAAGAAAGGAAGACGACATACTTGGATGCATGTATGTTTCGGCGTTGGCCAAGACTTTCGTGCTGTCCAGACTCGAATACAGGAATATGCTAAGGAGGTCAAGATCGAGTTGGAAGTGAGGGACTGGACACATATATGAATATGAAAAAATGAAAAAATGAAAAAATGAAAAAATAAATGGAAATCCAGCGAGATAATAAATTCAATGTTGGACAACTCTGAGTCTTAGATTGTAGAGATCCAGCATACTAATGGTTCCACTCTAAACTGTGGCATTAATGCTTGTCATAGAACAACGCTATAAAGCACCTTTAAAATAAAAATGTCTTGCAAAGGTATTCCGCGTACATATATTACCAAACTATAAGATTTCCCTCATGTAGCGCACAATATCACAGAGGTGTCATCCTCGCATATATCTAACCGAGGATTTCGCCCCTGGGGTAGGTAACATTACGCTCTGGCTTAACTTTTTTAAACATGAACTAACGTGTAGGTTTCATCAGGCATCTTGATTCCGTCATTGATTGAAAGGCCCATTAGCCTGTCACCATCTACAGTTAGTAATGCATAATTCATATACCCACCACCTGCGCTGGAAAGCATCAATACTGGGCCAACGATTTCCTCCGGCCGGCCGGGTCGACCCTCATGACATTGACTTTATTTCATGTAAGAACATCCATCGTATGGAGCTAGAAAAGTAGCACGGGCTTCAAAACGTACTCTGGTTGCTTCTGTCAAAGTCCTCTCTGTGGCTGTTAGCATGTGTATTGATCCTCTTGGTAAGGAGTCTACCAATATTACTAGTACCTTGTTGTAGGGTACCTTACACTTTTGCTGGTGGTATAGCGGTATTATACTTTGTGACACAATCTTTCATTCTGGATTAGCTCCGAGACGCAGAATATGGTCTTGGTTCATGGTTAAACCATTCCAAATAATGGTTGGAGCATACATGAGATTCATTGACTTTAACAAGCTCGACAATCTTTTGGCATCCGGATTTGGTCTGTACGTCTCCCTGGATTCTAAAGCCTTTGTGAGCACATGTTTATTCGAAAACTGGGTTGTTTTAAATCTTGCCAAAACCTCCGAAATCGTGTCCCCTTGGACGAGGCATCAAGTTGAGATACTTAGGTATGGACATCTCCCTCAATCTCTTTGGCGGCAGAATCCAATGCATCCTGTCTGCGGCCACAGATGTAGACCTTTGCACCATTAACTGCGAACCCGTTGGCTATTGTTTTCCCAAGCCCACTTCCCGTGACTACAACCACTTTTCCCTTGACAGAGAATAGCTTTTCGAGTTTGAACGGAACGTGCTGTTCAGCCATGGTGTGGATTGCCTAAAGCATATTTAAAAATGTATTGGAATGTACTGAAGCCTGGTCGATTGTGTACTAGAGTGGCTCCCCACATAACCGTGACCCCACATAACCGCAACGCGTTTCCCGACACATAACTCTTCCACCAGCACTATAACTTACACCAAATATAAAGTAATCCTTATCTAATTTAACCCAAATTTTAACTATAAGTTTACCGCAGCCTAATAATAAGATCTTACTAACTAAAGCTCTTAAGAAAATCAAGAAAGGCAATAAAATTATAGCTATTAGCTAATAATACTATATTACTTTATCTATACTATATAACTAATGCAAGGGCACCCAATATAGCACAAAAGCCAAGAAGCCTACCTACTAGCTATTAAATATACAAGAGAAATACCTAATAAATTAGATTCTATTGGAGAAAGAGGCTAGCTATATCTATATATAGCAAAAGGTCTAATCTTTTGTAGAGCTAATTATTAGTAAGAATAAGAATATAAGACTATTTAGTAATAATTAGGTTAATTACTTTCTTTAGTATTATAAGAAAATTAAAATAAAAGTATCCTAATCTCTTAAGGCCTTATATTTATAAGCTATAAAAAAGGAAATAATATTTAAATAATATAGTAATCTAAATAAGATTTTAATATAATAAAAGGTTAAGTTTATTTATCTTTATAATATTAATAAATATAATATTATAAAGCAAGAAATATAAAATTAGAAAGTAATTAAAATAATTCTAATATCTTATTTAATTATAATAAAAAGTAATTCTAATAATTAAATTATAATTATTAAGGTAAATAGTACTTATAGAAAATATTTTATACTATATATTACTTTTACTAGGATTAACTTCTAAGGATAATAATTTCTAAAGCATTTTCTAACCTAGAAATATACCTATAGCTCTTTAGGCTAAGCTAATTTAAATATCCTTTAAAAATAGCTAATTAAGATATTTATCCTGGAAATAAAGCCTTAATAGAAAGAATAATAGAGAGTTCTTATTCTTAATAATTATAAATTATATATTCCTATTATATTTATATATACCTATTAGAAGTATTAAATATAGCCTCTTTATCTTTCTTTATATACCTTATAAGCTATATAATCTCTTAATCTTAGCATTTTTAGTCCTTTAAAAACTACCTTCTATAAGGAAACTTATAAATATACCTCTTTTAAAATAACTACCCTAATTTAAAAATAATACTTCTTAGAATATTATAAAATAGCCTCTAAGAAAGCTATATTATTAAGGAACCTTTAAAAGGGATTTTTTATAATTAGGATTTATCCTATTAATATTAAGAAGCTATTAGTATAAATAGTTTATCCTAAGGCCTTACCTAAAGTATCTTCTCTATCTTTTATACCTAAATACTAAAAAAAAATTAATAATAATATACTATATATACCTAAGAATATAAAGTATTTATATTTATAGCTTAAATTAATAGATAATAAGTTTAAGGGTATTTATTATAATATATATACCTTGGTAAGAAAGGCAAGGAAAGGGCTTAATAAATAATCAATAATAATAACTAATCTAAAGATTAAATATAATTACCTTAAGGCTAAAATAATATTAATATAGCCTATAGAAAGGCAGGCTATTAAATATAACCCTAATAAGGTATTTATATTAATTAAGCAAATTAAAGAGGCCTGCCTTAAGGAATACTACTATATAGAACACTAGACCATAAGATCATAAGCTCAAGCCAAAAAGAATATAAATAAGGATATATCATCAACTCAAGAGAGTATAGTCTCTTATCTCCTCTCTTAGCTAGTAAATTTATAAGGTATTCATAGTACTATAAGGAATAATATCACTTGCAATAATTTGGCTAACTCGCGCAATTATATGGGGTCACGGTTATGTGGGGAGCCACTCTAAGGCCAAACCAAATGTTTATGAAAGTATCTTGCGCATTTCGGAATCGGCCAAAATGCGACCCCAGCACCGACATTGACCCCAACCCGATATCATCATCCCTGCATGTCGTTGGGAAACCCTGGACAGTCTGATGATGGCGAGATAATTGGTAATGCCGACTTGACGTATTAGACTAGCTTAATCGATCGGCTGTTGAGCCATTATCAGGCAACCCGCCAAGCCATTTCATGCTGACGGTGCGGGCAAGATTATTAGTGGTGAAGGATTCTGCATGAAATCATCATCCTAATTGCCGAGTCTATTTGACTTTTTTGGTTGCTACGGTAGTGCAGGATTGTAGGGTTTAATTAATCCAATCGGAAGGGCTATTAATGAATTGCACTAATGTCTAAATAAGATGCCCAAAACCAAAGGCTCCCTCAAGTAATATGCACAACCCACGATAGACTCAATCAAACTTAACCCCACATTAACATTTGCAAGCTTGCCCAATATTGAATCCACTATTCAATATGACCGTCCCTGAAAATGCCGATGGCCCAAAGGTCATCCCGTTGACCAATGAGGAACGCGATAGTGGCATCATGGGAGACAAGAAGCTCTATGACGCCATTGAAGCCTTCTTCACAGATGGACTGGTGGTCATTGAGAATGCAATTGATGCGGAAATCATTGATAAGCTGAATGATCGAATGCTACAAGACACAACTAAATTACTTGCTGGAAAAGGTCAATTGCATTACAAGTAAGCATTAATTTTGACAAGTTGCATTGGCATACCATCTCACCCGGAATAGTCACTTGAATGAGAATGTTGCTACCAAGGGTGCTGCAAGTGGAGGTAATCTTTCTCAAGTCCCACCACTAGAGAAGGGTGAGTCAATAACTCTATAGAGTGATCGACTATTATTTACATGGTTTTAATAGACTGGCTTTTCCCCGAGGTATACGCCAACAAACATGCTACTCGAGTTGTTTCCAATATTCTTGGTCCACGGCCAGAGGTTCACTTCATCCGCAGCAACACTCTAATCGCGACAGATGAGCGTCAAATGGTTCATGCCGATCTGAGATTTGAACATCCTGAGCATCCATTTGCTATTGCCTACAACACGTGCCTAATTGAATGTGGCCCTGAGAGTGGGACTACAGAGCTTTGGCTTGGCACGCAGAATACGAACCTTGACTACCACTGCGAACTAGGTGAGCCGATGATCGCAGAAGACAAGATAGAGGCGAGACGCAAAGTCAGACCCCCCTGCTACCCACGAATGAAAAGGGGCTCTATAGTACTCCGGGATCTGCGATTATGGTATGTTGAATATTTTTGATCAACATGTTGTGCATTTCGCACTGACGATTGAAGGCATGCCGGCATGCCTAATCCAACTCAGAACACAAGAATCATGCTAGCAATTGTATTTTATGCTGCGTAAGTTTCAAGTCCCTACAAAGAATGATATCGAGGGCAACGCTGATCAATAATGTAGGTGGTATAAAAACGGGGTAGTCACTCAATTGCCTGAGTCATTGAAGCCTACTGTTGACGCCCTGGAGGAATACGGGCAGCACAAGATTGCAGTGCAATGGGTTCCCGACAAGGACTACAATTATCTGGACATTAAATTCAGTAACAACTTCAGTTCAACTCTCACACCATGGGTTTGGGAGAGGATTCAGCATGTCAAAACTGTCAAGGGATATTGACTCAATTGATGCTTGAACAATAATACCATGATGGCATATATAAATACTCATACAACTGGGATGAGTCGGGCAAATCTAATCTTGTGAACGTTGTCATGATACTTTTAATCTTTTAACATTAAGATATGGCTGATGGGCCTAGAGGATGACTTTGACATAACACTAATATTGACAGGAGCCTATCGTCATTGCGGACTCTAAGGGCACACAATGATATTGTGTGAGACAATAATATACGAATGATATGACAATTGGTGCATGTAAGTCTGATGTAAATGGGCATAATCACTAGGGGAAAGCATAGCCACACCGTTGGAATGATTAAAAACCGATGTAGCGCCAACCAAGGTCGACTTGCTGCTGAGTGACCCCACCCTTTCTCGCCCGCTGCTGTTCCTCCGGAGTACCTCCCAAGAGTTTGTTCATCCCCCTGACATAGATGAGGTAGCCGGTGATTACAGTAAAAAAGACAAAGAGGCACCCGAGTACTGTACAGCAAGTAATTAGACAATGACTTGGCTCAGAGGATTCATAATGAGGCACACTTACAGCAGCCAAACGCAGCATAATAATGCGGGGGGTCATAATACAAATAACTTGCTCATATATTGGAGAACCCTCCAATAGCATTGAGCATTGCAGTTGCGGCGGCTCGCTTTGGGAATGGCCTGGCCATGTGAAGGTTGACAGTTTTGTATAGCATAATTTGTGGGCCAGCTATAGTAAAAGGAGTGTCAATTAAGGGAATAGAAACTAGTATTTGAAATGCTTACTGCAAGCAGATGACATGGGCATCATGGAAAAGTATCGCGGGCCAAGTTGAACAGATGCAATTGCGGTCACGTAGGCTACATCCGCAACCCCAAGACTAGAGACAATGATCGTATACATGGCATTTTTGCGCCGTTTATCATTATTAGGAATCGTGATTTGATGATGAAGTGGAAATGACATACATCGCTAATGTAGGAGACGATGAAAAATATAACGGTGGCTAGAATGTAGGGAGGCGCAGTCAAGAGCATGGCGTTGATCTTGTTAAAGTCTCAACAATGGAAGGGAAGAAGTTGACAGTGCTTCCCACTGCCTGGCTCATTCCCATACACCATACGAGAGCCCAGATCTTGGGATCGAGGCAAGCTTTCTTGAAGCCTCCAAAAGTGGTGGTGTCTTCATGGGCTTCACCGGCACCAGCTTCAATCTGGAGGCGCCACACTGCCAAATCACGCTCGATGGGCATGAAAAAGCCCTGTGGACTGCAATGCGGGGAAACGCCATCATGGATTTAGAGCCGGGGCCGGAGCCGGAGCTTAGATGGGGGATGCAACAGATTGTGGTTCGATTTTCTTGAGGATGCTTGATACTTGAGAAAGAGTCTTGGATCGGTGGCAAAGAACCAACTCACCCTATTCGCATCGTTTGGCCAGTTGTAGCCTCTTATGTGACAATGACGGTAAAAGCATTCACTCCGAAGCCAACAATCTTCCACCTTAGAGACCCTATCGAGTTCAACCATGACCTCTACAAAACGTTACAGGATTGCTTCAACATTATAAGACCGTCGGTCGAAGAAAGACAACGAGATACCTGGTTACAGGCGCTCCGAGACCGAAAATGGTGAGATTTTTGGGTGGTATTCCGTCCATTTTTGGAATACCGGCGGTGAAATGGGCCGGTGGGACGCCGAGATGATCCCCCTGTTGCCTGAGTCGTTTGAGCTCTTCGCGTCAGCTGGAGCTGGCTACGACTGGGCCGATGTTGATCTTCTGGCCAAGGCGAGTATCCTCTACTACAATGGCGCATCCGTAAGCTCCGAGGCTGTAGCCGACACTGCAATCTATCACATAATATCCATCTTCCGAAACTTACAATGGAGCAACATGGCCGCCCGGAGCGGAGACCCCGCCGAGTTTCTCGATGCTCACCCATCGGGGCGCATAACCCGGCCGGGCACACACTTGGCGTCATTGGGCTGGAAAATATTGGTTATCGGATTGCCGCCAAAGCGTATAGGTGCTTTGGGATGAGAATTATATACACCGATGTTATTGCCAAAAGCCCTAAGCAGGAGGAAGCTCTAGGCGGTGCAAAGCGATGTAGTCTTAACGAGCCGCTTGCACAAGCGGACTTCGTCGTGATTGTCACGCCTGGAACGGGCGGGGAGAGACCGATCACAGCCACAGGGATTAAGAAGATGAAGAAGGGCTCTAGATTCGTCAACATGGCGCGGGTTGGCCTGGTAGATGAAAAGGCGTTGGCCGATGCGTTGGAGAGCGGCCACCTCCATGCCGCTGGCTTGAACGTGCACGCCAATGAGCCCCAAGTCAGTAAACTACTTTCAATATTTCGAAATTCCACTTTGACAGCCCACAATGCCGGAGGCGCGTTTGAGACAACCAGTGGATTCGAGGCGCTTTCTATGAAGAATGTGTTGGCAGTGCTGTCTGGAAAGGACCCATTGACACCTGTAAACAAGCATTTTATGACCTAGGTTAGACAAAGATAGAGTGCTAGTGATTTATGACTATGTTATGAAGATTATTATTACATGATGGCAAAACATGAGTCAAAAACATCATGCATGACAGATCTAATATCGACTCATTCTGCTGGCATCTTGTCGAGCTTGAATTTCTTGCAGGAAATGCGCCGTGACCCTTGCATTTGTTACCACCTACTCCATCCGCAGAATCTGGTGTTTGATCCACTCCCTCTCTGAAGCGTCTTTCTCCCCCGAGTCTAGCATGAGTAGTGGCCATACCGGGCTTACAGGAAGAGCATCTCCCTGCTTCAAGTCGTCAATAATGCGCTTGGTTTGGGGAATGTGTCCTTGGGTCTATCTGGAATTGGTAATCGCATTATTGATAATGAATAACCGATGCTTCAACTCAGTGTAATGGTTCATTGTATCTGAGGCCCAGCATTAAGTTATGTCCATGGGAAGACATACATTTAGTCGTTGATGGAGATGAGAGAATATATCGCGGCGCAGTTATGAATAGTATAACCTATACCGATCCTCCAGCGGAGTAGAGACGAGTGATTTTAGCCCTTGTAGTTTTGATTTTGCCAATATAGCAGTATCAGAGTTCGGGCCATATGCCTCTAGATGAAAGGTCAACAGCTCATTCCAAAGTTCCACCGCCTTGTTAAGCTGTTCTACCCCTCCATCGCCCATGGATCTCTTCATTTCACCATGCCGGATATATGAGTCAGCCAGTTCGGCCACGGCTCTCATTGTTTCTGAATGGCCTCTTCCCCACCAATCTGTATATTTTGATATGATAAACTCAAAAATATTATTTGCTGTGGAGAATAGTGATCTCTCGACACAAACTCTTCCTATGTTCAGCCGAACGGCAAACGTTGCTGGATGAGATTCGTCCAGGCACTGTTTTTGGCCATCAAAGGCTTCTCGAAAGTGTTGCTCAGCCTGTTCCAAATCATTATTTCTGAGGTGTATCTCGCCAATATCATTCAGTATGCGATAATAAATGCGTCCTTTTTCATGCCGGCTAAGTGTGTTGATGTTGCGGTATGGTAATGGGCTAGAGAAGTGCATCTTTGCGGCATTCAGCAACTCTAAAGCCTCATCTAACCTACCAAGCATTAGTAGGCACCTCCCTTTGTTGTATAATGTGGCGATCTGGGCGTCTTGATCGCGTGTGGAGAGCATGGCCTGTCTTTGATATGAAATGTCGAGGGCATGAAGTGCGAGGTCATATTTCCGTTGAGCATGATGGACTAGGCCCATGTTGTTTTCGATGCCAGCTAACATTTCCATGGTAGAATCATCAGGCTCACTCTCACTGTTGAGAATGCTTGAAATACCGTCATATAGCTGAGATGCATCTTCGTAGCGTCCAAGCTGGCGGAAGAGATTGCCAAACTTCTCGAGCTCTACCAAGTCTAAGCCATCCCCGGCCCGATCTTGCTCCATGTAAATCTTGCATTGCTCGGCGTGGGGTTCTAGACGCTTGGCTATCTCAAGAAAATCCCTGTCAGAAGTCCGCGGGACCTTGGCAGCAACTAGAGATATTGCACATTTGATATATTCTTCCTCATCGTCCGTGGCCTTCCAGCGAGCGAACTCGTGAACGGCAGGGTGAATCTCATAACTGAATTCCTTTCTCCTACCGTGAGGCTTGGCTTCAATCAAAGATAGGTTGCGCATGGAAATATAGCATTCCTGAAATCGCCTGTGGGATACTATTTCACATAGCCAATCCGGATAGTCGTCATAATCGTTAGCGCCCAAACAGAGATCTTGCCACATGTCTCTGTGGTCAAGAAATCCGAATAGCATCAAAAGCTTTGTCGCAAAAGGATTTGTCTTTTCTAATTCCTCGAAGCTGATTTCGAAAGAACGCAGCAAGGCCTGGTTTGTCTGGTTTGTGAAATTTTCGTCGTCTAGTTGTCGCATGTTCCATCTGTCCACATATTCGGCCACACTCAATGGGTAAAATGATATAGCGGACGCCGCTAGTTTGAGGGAAAGAGGATGACACTTGAGCATCCTAGCGAGTCCGACCACATCTACGTCTGGTTAGCATCATTGTATCATATGTAACTACCTTGAGGATATTCGGTATTCTTACCCTCGTCTTGTTCTCCAAAGTGATTTTCAATCTCGTATGTGAGTAGTTTAACAGCATCTACCTCAGGCAATCCTTTCACTTCAATGCGTCTGTGAAACAAGTTGGCTACCTCCTTGCTTCTTGTGGTGAGAATGATAGACCCATGTGGAAGAGAATCCAAGTAACCACGGATGTATTTCTGCATCGATGAAACGCTTGATAGGCCATCTATAACAAGAAGCCATCTGGAGCGTTGAGAGCTCCTGAGCTCGGTGAAGAATGAATTAATGAGGACTGCCCGTTGTTCGTGATAGCTGTCGGTGGCATCTGATGTAGTACTGGTGGGATTTATCGAAGCCTTGAGGAGACTCACAATACTTTGTTCGAAAGTTTCTTTGGTCTCACCATTGACCCAGAAAATGCTGTAATCCAGATGCGCTTCTCGCTGTCTTTTCACAAATTCAGAAACCAGCTGTGATTTACCAACCCCACCAAGGCCCCATACGGTAACGATGGACTTTTGGTGCAGCTGGTGAGAGCGGGAGCCAATGTGTTGATCCAACATTCTCAGTTCAACCTCTCTACCAACGAAGGCGCATTGTTCTGGTAGAGCAAGTCTCAGACAGGCCTCGGTGCCTGATAATATAACGGATTGCGCTGGATCAAATCGTCAACATTGAGTCATTCGGTCCTAAGCATGTATTGGCAGCAAGCCTATTGCGGAAAGGGGTTCAGAGTACGACATACTAGGGACAGTCGCCTTTCTTGGGCCAAGTCTGGTCAGCATCTCTTTTGCATATGCTGCCGCTGTGACGGCAGCATAGGCGTGCCAGTCGTCATTTTTGTTGGAGTCGGCAAAGTCGCTGATTCCCCGTATCACGGCTACAGGAAGCCTTGTCATCATACCAGCTGCCTCCATTTCAATGGCAATGCCACCATATTTATCTCGCAGCTCATCTCTTCTCCGCTTGTTTTTGATAACGCCGTTGCCAGAAAGTATAGTGCCGTAGTGGGCTCGGGGCTCAGTGCGAATGCTTGCGGCCGGAAACTCGCTGCTCCGGGGAGGGAGGCCAGGCCTCTGGAATTTTGGTGATTTATCTAGGATGCTCAGGTGCCGGGTGAAGCTAGTCTCCAAGCGCGCCTCGTGGATCTGAATACTGGTGATGACGGAACGCAAAAGCGAATGGGTCGCGTTCTGCCACTGTTTGAGCCGCACCTCTCCCTCTTCGACTTTGACTAGATCGTAACCAATGACTCCAGGGTGGTCCTGGTTGGGGACGGCGACGGCGACATCCCCAAGACGAATATCCCGCGTTGAAGATGGGATTCCAGCAGCGATACCGACTAAGAGCCCGACCTCGAGGTTTGGAAAGTCGCGCAACGCTTCCGAGACCATGCTCCCCGAGATCCCAATGCCGGCTTCGCCAACAGGGTAGCCGGCGATTGCAACATTGTAGGAGGCGATTCGGCCAAGGGTGTACAGTACGGTTTGTCCCACGGATCTCTCGGGGGTTCCGTAGTGGATTTCATCGAGAATAAGACATGCGGCCTGTTGCTCAACCACTAGTGGGCAGAATAATATAATGGTATAGTCCTCGAGCTTTGGCGCCTGGGCCATCTCGAAGTGCCAACCTCGAAGTGCCAACCTCGAAGTGCCAACCTCGAAGACTGGGACGTGGAAAGTGGTCACTACGACGCGTCCAGCAAAATGCAAGATCAAGGACAGGGATCCGATTGGAGCTGAGCTTTGGTCAGATGAGGGGCACTCGAATTAGCCCAGGCTTATCAGCTGAGGCCCTTTAGCCTACTACTAGAAAATAATAAATAAATACGGCTGGGGACTGCTGAGACGTAGAATTGGCACAATAGGGCTGTCTGTGGTATGTTGGCATCCAGCTGGACAATAGGTGAGTCGAGCTGCGCTGAGTGATTTCCCTTTGTTGCGAAAAGGAAACGCGCTAAATGTATCGCTCAAGTAGCACAGCAACAGTATTACAGCCCATTTCGCGCCCGGCGTTTCAAAGGTCAAGCTGTGCAAATTGCAGGTATGCACATATTGTTGGTTTCACTCGGATAACGACCGGTATTGACACTGAGATGTGATTTAGGATGTGGCCAACCTGTGACCAACAGCAACCACGATGCACTCCATGTGTCAACCGAAATGCTGAGTGCCAATGGTCTGATGGCTTTCGCCCTGCCTACCTTTCGAGCCCGAACGATTCTACCGACCTTGATATTGATACCGCCATCAAACCGACCAGGTATAACTGTTTCGAGAGCGCAGATCTTGGGCGCTACTCAGCTCCTTCTGCCAGCCCGACATTATCGAGAGCATCATCGTTTGGCAGCATGGACAGTGGCGTATCCCACCCGCCGCGGGCTGGGAGAGAAGGGAAGAAGATCGTCTCTATACGCTATAGCGATTTACTCGGTCCTACAACCTACGCTCGCACCGCAGGACTCATAATGACGAGCGTCCTTTTATGTGTACCGTGTGTGGCAAGGCCTTTGCTCGACAGCGGGACCGCAAGAAACATGAGAGTCTGCATTACGGCGAAAAGAAGTTTGTCTGCAAGGGTGACCTTAAGGTTAGTGGGCAATGGGGTTATGGTAGGCGGTTTGCTCGTATTGATGCCCTGAGGTATCATTTCTAATCCGAAGCCGGCCAGGTCTGTATTAAGCCCTGGCTTGATGAGGAGATGCTGGAGCGATGGCGCCTCTGACAGGAGCAGAGAATGCAGCAGAACATGGCCCAGAACATGGCTGTCCCTGGAGCAATGTGTATGGAAGTGGCCCCAATTTATCCCATGGATGCCAGTGGCAACTACATGCATCCCGCAGCACTTTTGGCTCAGTATCCTGTCCTGGCCCAAATGAACTGGTCCACTCATGTCCAGACTCACCTCGGCAAGTCCTAACACCAGTGACCAATATGCAAGAAATGCTTTGTTCCCCTACGATCTCAAGAGACATGTTAAGATCCATGCCGGACTCAAGACGTATCCTTGTCCTTGTGCTAGCAGAAACAGCTTTGCTCGCTACAACGCTCCCGCCGGGCATCGACGTATTTCATGGAACTGTTCGGAAAGTGGTCAAGTGCGGCCGCCTATACAATCACGGCTCCGATACGGAGGTGCGAATGGGGCAATTTGGACAAACCCTTGAGAAGAACGCTTCCATTAGCCCAATTTCCTCTTTCTCTGGCTACTCTAACTGAGGATCTGAGCATTGAAGGACACAGATGCATTTAAAGAAGAGACGTTGATGATATAATATTGGATGGCAAACAGAACCGCAGAACTGGTTATACCTCAGAAACATGTTTAATCCTACCAGGCGAGCGACCAGCGCAACGCCCCAGAGTCGACGAGGGTCCCGAGAAAATCTCTATGCCAGTACCTGGTATTTCGCCACAATCGATATTGGCTACATTTCCGACAAGAGGTGACAAAGGACGTTTTGAACCGCTGATGAATTACCTTCCGCCTCCAACATATGGAGGAAGATATATCCAAGAACAGGACCTGACAACTTGCAAATAGGTCCCAGGGCAGCCGAACCCTGTGAATACGGACAACAGTATATTTGTATGTGAAAAACCCAACCCCAGTACCGGCAACCTATGTAACGTCAGCTTCTCCCGACTTGATGATTGGGCCTGACATGACGATGTTGTACATGATCCGATGCCCTTCATGCGAGGAAAAGAAAACATTCAGCCGTACGCATGCAGCGCCCTAGTGAGACATATCCGGACATGTCATTCTCTCATCTGAGTGAAATACCTATTCTGATGTCCAATGTTGATCAGGCCGATTGGCTACAATGGGTTATACGGCACTAAAATTCGCTACTGGGACATAAATTCTCGGTTGGATCGTTCGAACCTGAGACTGCCTCACAAACTCACACTCCTATCATTTCCCTCCCTAGTCTAGCGGCAGATATTGGTGCTGTGTTGACCGAGACTGACCGCATTGAGGCGGCTTGACTGACCCTGGCCTGGTCCATCCGATTCTGCCCTGTTAGACGTGGGATTCTGTCGTCCGCCTCAGCCGTTTTGAACAAAGATAACCCAGACAAAGGTTTTCGCGAACACCTGCGTAATCTCCATGTATTACTTGGTCCTCACTAGCATATGGATTTGGTCGTTGGCTAATGATCTTATAACAGTCAAGAGCAACGTCGTATATCCATACACTAGCTTGCTGTCCTCCACAGTAATAGAACTTTGACGCGTCAATATCAATCTTCCTGAAATGGCATTTTTCGACACTGAGCCACACGTCAACGACGTAAAATGGACATTTCCGTTTCCATCCAATAAAAATGGCCAGCGGGCAGCCTATATCAATGGGACATTCTTTGGCTCTCGCCAGATCCCCGGTTCAGGTCAAAACAGCCAGAGGGTTACCACCGATCTAAGCTATTATAGATCCATCCTCCACACTATGGAATTAAGTCCTTAGCAAGATTCAAAAAATCAAGAAGCCGGTGATCAACGCTTATCACTATCCAGTGTCATAGGCTTGTCCCAAAAGAAATCGCTCCTCTGGCTAACTGAGGCATAACCAGGCCAATTATGCATTGGCGCTGAGGACACCAATATAGACGTTGTTGATGACTACCTGGATAAACATATCGATGGCTCATTCCAAAAATTTATCGATACGGACTTCCATTGCCCAATTATCAAGAAAGGGTTAAAGTTGGTACTTACATACCGTCTAACAAGGAGAGCCATGTTTATGCATGCTCAGAGCCTTTCAGAGAACTCTGATGGTCGTACTGGGACTGACGGTGCTATCACCTACGGCCACATAACTGCTCCTCCCTTGGTCGACTCGAGCACCAAGCATGTTTTGGATGGTATATGGTGTGAACTCCATGCCAGAGTCCTTATAGATTTTGTTACCGATGCAACGGCACATACTCAAATGCGGTAAGCCGTCTTCACCGGTTTTAGGGTCATGCATATGTCATTTCCAGAGTCTAGTTTAAATTTCAGAGAGCCATTTATGAAACCGCAAGGACGCCGAATTTGATCGAGACGACCCCCACTCTTTGTCTAACAAGTTCCTGTCTCAACTTGTGCTCCGAGACAATGGGAGCCTGCATACCAAGCCCAGGACCCCTGCATGAGCTTTTCCGTTGGCTCCTTCAACTCTCCCAATTGTGCGTGTTGGCTTATCCGGCAACCTTGTTGTCCCAGCCATGAGGTGCTGTCCACACATCAGCCCTGTTCAATTTTAGGCCCAAAATCGGGGCAACGAAGGAGGCGTCAACCTGGATGATGGTTAAAGCACCCCCTGATTCCGTGACTTTCTCTGCACAGACGAAATCTTGTAGCCTAGACGCTAGACGCTAGACGCATGACACATGGCGACAGTGGGCCCGCAAAGCTCGTTTTTGGATGTCGACATCAGTTCGCGACCGAGCACCGGGACTGCTGCCAAGTCAAATGCTAAATGGGGCGCTAATCGCGCAGGTAGCTTTGGCTCATTCGACGGGGCAATGACCTCATTTGTCCGGACCTAGGTGCGCCTCCTTGCTTGGAAAGAGAGGCTTCGAAAGAGGCTTCGTGGTATGGCATTGCGGTTTGTGGGTTTTGATAGGGAATAGATTAACAAATGCCTCGCTCACGCGCAGACCCTTGCCAACTCTCATCTCATTCCCACTGCGGAGAAGAGACAATTGGCCTCTCCAGCATGTCAAGATGCTTACTTGATTGACATTCTTTGGTGTTCCAGGATCCACAATTTGCTAGTCGAGCTATCATGATTACCCCTCCTTTGGTGGGGGAGGGGGAGGGGGATGGGGAGGGGCACAACTCGCGACGCAGAAGTGGATGCGTGTGTGGATGCGTGTGTGGATGGACTCGCCCATCAAGGGAGTTGAGTCGGGCCAGACAGCAAGCTTGTGGCAATTAATAATCCAAGGCTAGTCCAGAATGACGCTCGTTGAGCTGGTCTGTCCGTCTGTCGCCATGTCCGACAACCGCCTTGTGGAGTCTGTGACAGCACAGCACAGCACAGCACAGCACAGCACAGCACAACACAGCACAGCTTTGCCATGAGCCGAGCTACGTGTGGGCCCATGCGACAATTATAACTATCCCTCGTCTTCCCCTTCTCTGGCGCCTGGAACATTCCTCGTATCTCCTCTTCTCCGTCTCCCTGTATCTTTAAGAACAACCCCCCCCCACATCTCCTTCCAATTGCACAATAGCAGTCATGTCTTTCGGACGAACCGCCACCCTCAACTCCGGCCACAAGATCCCCCTCCTGGGATACGGCACCTGGCAGTCGGCCCCCGGTGAGGTTGGCGCCGGTGTCTTCGAGGCCCTCAAGGCCGGCTATCGCCACCTCGACCTTGCCAAGATCTACCAGAACCAGCGCGAAGTTGGCGAGGGCATCAAGAAGGCCCTTGCCGAGGTTCCCGGCCTGAAGCGAGAGGACATCTTCATCACCTCCAAGCTCTGGAACAACAACCACGAGCCCGAGAAGGTTGAGGCTGCCCTCGACGAGACCCTCGAGGAGCTTGGCCTGGAGTACCTCGACGTAAGCAATTTCCCCGAGTGAGGTTATGTGACGCAGAAAGAAAAAAACTGGCCCTTTTGCGTCATAGTGGTGGAATTAGTGTACTGACGTATTTCTATAGCTTTACCTTATTCACTGGCCAGTTGCTTTTAAGCCTGGCAACGAGCTGTTCCCCCGAGCTGCCGATAACAAGGACTCTGTTGAAATCAACCAGAATGTATCCATCACTGCTACTTGGAAGGGTATGCACTTCAATTTCCTCTCCAAATAAACACGACCAAATCTAACCGGTTGCCTAGCCCTGACCCAGCTGCCCAAGACCAAGGCTCGATCCGTTGGTGTCTCCAACTTTTCCATTGAGCACGTATGTCACTATATATTGAACTCCCAAGCCATTTTTCCGAACCATCATCTGACCCTGCCCCGTACAGCTCGAGACCATCATCAACGAGACTGGCGTCGTTCCCGCCGTGAACCAGGTCGAGCGCCACCCTCGCCTCCCCAACCTCCCCCTCATCAAGTACCTTTCCGAGAAGAACATCCTCCTCACCGCCTACTCCGCCTTCGGAAACAACTCGCAGGGTCTTCCTCTGCTCGTCTCCATCCCCGAGGTCAAGGCCATCGCTGAGCGCCTCTCCACTGCCCAGGGCAAGCAGGTCACCGGTGCCCAGGTCGTCCTGGCTTGGTCCCAGATTGGCGGCCACAGTGTTATCCCCAAGTCCGTGACTGCCTCTCGCATTCGCGAGAACTTCCAGGAGGTTGAGCTTGATGAGGAGGCTATTGCTGCTCTTAACAAGCTTGGCGAGCAGCCCACTCGCTTCAACATCCCCATTAACTGTGAGTTTATTCTGTGCATACGAGCGCATTGAAATAGCATGATACTAACTGTGATATGCAGACAACCCCAAGTGGGACATTAACGTGTTTAATGATGAGAAGGAGAAGGATGCCAAGTACCAGGTCGTCCAGAAATAAATAATAGACATAAATATTAGAGAATCATAGAAAGAAAAAACAAGAACCTTATTTAATTAATGTCCCTCATCGATTCCATGGAGTCCTTTGCGGAATACGATACAACTTCAATGCAGTGCAGGATATAACATGCCAGGAATTGATATTTTCCTAATTATATCAGACCCTTCGCAATATTCAGCACGTAACTGTCATGGTTCAAAGTAAACAGATGGGATAAATTAGGTGGGCGCTACTTAATATTAGACGATTTCATACACAGCTTCCCGGCCAGTTGTTCGACAAATTAAAAGCGATACTGAGAATCAATGGCTTGTAAATTTGAGGTTGTACATTTTAAACCTGTTGCCATTTCTGAAATCATTTGGCTCGATACGAGGACCAAGCAATCCAAAGTCGGAATTTAGGCCGATATCCTTCTCGTAATTCGGAAACATTTCCGAGCCACTTCAACCCAAATATCGTTGCCGGAAAGTCAAGGTAGGTCGTCTTTACAAGTCTTTGCTTGGATTCCTGCCTGCATTAACTGGTACCGCTGGTTACTAGAAAATGACAAAATTATTCGGTGGCCAAGGTAGCCTTCGTGTAAGCAAGCTACTCAAAGCTGATGCTCATGATCTACACTACATTTCTCTAAGGGTCTTTGGTGTAAAGATATTTAGACCTGTTACCTAACTAATCTACTGTTTCTCCAATACGCCTTCCTCCTGTACTTTCTACCATTGTTGCCAGCATATCGGAATCCGGGGCTGTGACAAATGTGAAAGAATCCTGCTTTCCGATACTGGAAGATTTGAATCTGAGGCTCTGCCTTTGGATCGATAAACTCAAATAGCTCATAGCCCACACAGTTTCCCGTTGTTAGCCATGCTGACTAGAATTCTTGAAGAGATGCTGGGTAAATGGTAAATACTTTTGCATTGGGCTGAGTTGAGCGCTTGGCGTGTCGGATTTCACCCACTAACTTGAATCCAAATACTTTGGTGTACCAATCAATTGCAGCCTCTATATAGCACACCGACAGCGCTACGTGTTTTAAGACGTGGTTTTGGGTGTCTTGGAGGTAGTTGAGTCACGCTGGTCTTTGGGATACAGGTTGAAGTAGTTCACCTGTTCTGCCACAATGAGTGACTGTAAGTGGGCCAGACGGATGGATAAAACTAATTTATCTAACATCTAACAAAATAAAGCAATGAATAACCCATTAATGGCATAAAGCCCCTGTTTGTATACCGCGTGGGGCTGTGAGGCGGGCGGAACCGGTGGGACTGATGTTTACGAATGGATGCAGAAATCAGTTCAAGATGCAAATGCTTTTCCATGCAAACTTAAAATTACCAATGATCAAGCCCTCCCGTTAGACACCTTATTTGTATTATAATTCGACTTTCATAACTCTGTCACATTGTGGATTGTGTTTTTTTAGCTGTATTTGCATTGAGTTTAAGCCAACTATTTTGACATCCAATTGTCCTAGCTAAGAATCACATTAACAGCCAACTTATCCTTCAGTTCCAACACTACTCAAAAGTAACGAATGTCTGGTTAATCTATTTGATTTCATGAAGCCGAAGGGTATATATTCTCACACTTAACTTACTTTGGCCAAGCTTAATCGCTAAATGAATCAGGCTCCAAGCCATGATGATCGGGTGAGTTCTATTCCCGATAAAAATTTCGCATCACCACTATTTCCCGCCGCCTGCTTACTCAGCTTCTTGACGGGCGAGAAGCCGAATGCATCTTCATTCTTGTAAACTTCCCCGTATTCCCCTGCAAAATACTTCATACGATATTACGGAGTAAATAGTACGATGTAGATAAAGAATGTCCTGATCAGCATGTATAAATAATGTATGGATTCAATTCTCGACATGATACCCCCAACACTTCTCTTTCATCAACACATCAGTCTTCCCCGGCAAACCAACGGGCGTTCCAGCTTTATAATTATACATCCATGTTTCGACCCAAGCCTCTTGCTATAAAATCAGCATGGAAACAAAAGCTCCTGTTCCTGATGGCTCCTCTGAGATTGAAGTTGGCAAGCCCATCGCAACACACACTGAGTTGCGTCGCCAGCAAACACACTCCGAGATTAGCCCTAAAATCGAAAAACAAAATAGATAGAAAGCTGGATGTCCATATAATGCCCTGGCTTTTTGGAATATGATAAGACTTGCTTGGCATTACAAGTGATTTCACTCACTGACTGGGCGTAGGCTGTTGGCATTCATTGATAGAAGCAACATTGGCAACGCCAAAATCAATGGTCTTACTAAAGACCTTGGGATTGAAAACGGAACAAAAAACAATATCGCCCTTCTTGATTTTTTATTCAGTAGGTCTTGATTGATGTGCCTGGTAACTGGGTTGTCAAACATGCCAAAGTAGGCATTTACCTACTAGAATTAATCACGTCTTGGGGGCTGGTATGCAGATTTATGGGATTCACAAGTCCTTTGCCGACCTTGTCATCCGTAGTTTCCTGCTAGGAACCTTGAAGGCGGCCTTTTGGGAGACATTGTGGTGTACTTGGCCGACACCAAATGCTGTTCCGAATTGGGTTGTTTTATTGTAGTGCTCCTCTATCCGGCGCGTTCGGCGGACTCTTGGCAAAAGGGCTCGCAAAGATCGAGTACGGTGGATATAGCAAATGGCTGTGGATCTTCTTGGGTGAGTTGTTTCTCTACCTTCAACGATGACAGTTTATATTGCTGAACATTTACAAGTTGAGGGCATCATTACGACTTCTTTTGGGAGCGTTTGGTTCTTTTTTATGCCCAACACGCCGGCTGATGCGAAATTTCGGATGTAAGAGGAAAGATTGATTATAATGATTCGCCTGAGAGTGAAGATTCTCATATCGCATCGACCACTGAGGATGTTAACGACGAACCTTTTCGATGCCACCGGGTGAAGATGGCCTTTTCGGCACCGAAAACGTATTTCTGTACTTGAGCGTGGATGTCTCTTCTCATACCTCTCTATGTAAGAATACCTACAAATCGCCAACAGAATTTTCATTTTTATTAATATTGTTCCCCATCAGGGCTTTTCTCTCTTCTTGCCCAGCATCATTAGTGGTCTTGGATACCATGCGACGATCGCACGGCGTTTTACTCTCCCGCCCAACATGGCTGGGTGTCAAACAATCTGACACTTCATTATGTGAGGGCTACCGGCCTGGGCGCTTTAATTACCTTTGCAAATTGCGCAGCATTTCCGGCATCTTTCATATACCGAAATCAAGACACGTAAGATAATATGTCAGTTGTAACTTGTGGACATGAATCTAGGTAGTCACAGACCCAAACATACCCTGGGCCATGCAGTGTGCTTGGGGTCGCTGGTGGTGTGCTTCATCACTGTTTGTGCACAGATGTTTTACTGTAGTAGCCGAATTGAGTGCATTGCCGCATTTGTGACGGGCGGCCAGTGTGATGATTGTCGAGGATATTAGTTTGAGCCGAAAGGGGATTATACAGTGACAAAAAGGATTGCATGATTGATTTGTTCAGTTATAACGCGCATGTTTGTGATAGAAGCTGTGATTGCAATGCGAGATGGATAAAGCAAGACTCAAGGGGCTTGAGCTCAAATGATTTGTGCGATATACTTGTATATTTAGACTCAATTGACCATTTCATACTTTTACAATCTAAATTTAAAACCCCTCGCCTTTTTTTTTTTTTTTTTATCCTTTCTTCGTCCATAGGTCTAGTCTAAATGGTTAGACGGGCCTTTTTCCCCCGGCTTAGTGGGTATGTTCACTTTCATTTCCGGCCGCGCCCATTTCACCACGTCACATGTAGCCAGGGTCGAATTCCCATCAGATCCATGGATTAAAAATATGTCCCCTGTCTCACTGGCCCACCTGTTATCTTGGAAGTCGGCATCTCCTCCGAGAAACAAGCGTTGTGTGATTGGTTGAGTGGGTGGATTCTTACAACATGTCGTAATCTAGTTACTAGCTACCCCGCCGCTCACCAAAGTCAATGTATGATGCTTGGGACTCGGAGTGTAAACATAAGTCACTCAACTGAATTACACGATTCCGAATGGTAAATATTATGCTTTAGCGTGTCGTCAAGAGGCTGGAAAACGGCTGCATAGAAACCAAAGCGGCTCCTAGGTCCCGCTTCCGACGTCGCTAGCCGAAATGCGTCTGGGCGGCCCCAGATGGAGAATGCGGGGAAGATGGGGCCTCTTGCATTGAACCTGGGGAAGAAACAAATGGGCGTCGGGGGGATACACAGCCGAGGCTCGGCAGAAGACGCATGCCGCGGCACGAGGGGTACAAGAACCGGAGAGTTCGTCGATGGCTTTCGTGACATGATCCTACATCATCGTTCACTGTGTCTGTGTGCTTGACTGGGCGCTGCCATCCCTCCACAATGGTCTTCACTTCTCCAGCATGGGTTCCCCAATTACCTCGGGGTACGTGACGTGACGTGACTGTCTCCTAATTAGCTCCCAGCCCAGGCACTGACCCAAGGCCGCAGATCCCCCGGACTCCATTTCTATCGCCGAGTTTATGAGCAATGAGGACTACGGCCGGTTTCCTCTGGCCACGTCGCGGAGCCCATACACCTGCGGCCTCACGGGCAAGACATACTCTGCCCGCGAAGTTGTTGAGCGCGAGGAATACCTTGCGCGTGCAATCGGCGAGGAACTTCACTTTGACCCTCAGGAAGGCACCGAGTGGGACAAGGTCATTGCTTTGTACTCATTCAACACGGTCCGTGGGCGCTCGTCATGGCCGTGATTGAGTCCGACTAACATTCCCCGCTAGATTGACTACGTTCCGTTTACTCACGCCGTCCATCGACTCAATGGCATTGTCACACCCACCAGCGCTGCCTATTCGGCTGTCGAAGTCGAGCACCAACTTTGCTCCTCGGGTGCCCGGGCACTTTTCACCTGTATCCCATTGTTAGACACCGCTCTGAAGGCTGCTGACGCGGCCGGTATCCCCCACGAACGTGTCTTTATTCTCCCAATACCTGGCTTCGAGAAGAATGTACCATTCAAGACGATAGACGACTTAATTAATCAGGGCAAAAATTTGAGCCCCGTGAAGCCTTTGAGATGGGCCCGCGGTCAGGGTGCTCGACAGGTCGCGTATCTTTGCTACTCCAGCGGCACATCTGGATTGCCCGTTAGTCCAGCCCGTTAAAAAAAAAAAATTGGGTGGTGACCTGCTTGCTTACCAGTCAATAGAAAGCGGTAAAAATCTCCCATCACAACGTCATCTCAAATGTCCTCCAAAAGCGAACCTATGACCAAGTAGGAAGAAAGGCACAGGGAATTGAGACCCAGGTTATGCTTGGTGTGTTGCCTTTTAGCCACATTTATGGCCTCGTCCCGGTCACACACGTGGGCACGTATCGAGGCGATGAAATAATTGTGCTACCACGATTTGACCTGAAGAAGTTTTTGGGCGCCGTGGCTCGGTTCAAGATCCAGCAGATTAGTGTTGTGCCCCCAATCATTGTTCAAATGCTATCGAATCCGGAGGAGTGCCAGAAGCATGACCTAAGCAGCGTTCGATTCGTCTATACAGGCGCAGCGCCGCTCGGCAGCGAGCCGATTGATGCTCTCTTGAAGAGGTATCCAAAGTGGAGAGTCGGTCAGGGTTACGGTAAGATTTGAGGAAAGGTCAAATTTGGTTTAGCTACTGACAAATCTCACAGGTTTAACGGAGACTTCGACAGTGGTGACATCGACGAGCGAAATGGATATTCATACAGGTTCAGTGGGATCTCTGCTGCCCTGGGTAAAGGCCAAGGTTGTTGATCTCGAGGGAAACGAAGTTGCCGAATACAACAAACCTGGTGAACTTCTTGTACAAAGCCCCTCGGTGGTTCCAGGATACCTCAACAATGAAAAGGCCAATGCCGAGACGTTTGTATGGCATGATGACGGCCGCTGGATGCGCACTGGCGATGAAGTCATCGTCACCAAGGCAGACTCAGGGAACGAGCACTTTGTCATCGTCGACCGCATCAAAGAGCTTATCAAGGTCAAGGTAAAATTATTTGGCGCCTCGAATTTACACCATGGAGCACGCTAACGTACCACAAATAGGGTCACCAGGTTGCTCCGGCGGAGCTCGAAGCGCATCTGCTCTCCCATTCGTATGTTTCCGACTGCGCCGTGATTCAGGTACCGGATGACAACGCTGGCGAGCTACCTAAGGCGTTTATTGTCAAGTCCCCAGAGACAAGGAACCTGTCGGATGATGATGTGGTGAATGTCATTAACAAGCATGTGGAGGATCACAAGGCGAGACACAAGTGGCTCAAGGGTGGAGTAGAATTCATTGAAGTTATTCCCAAGAGTCCGAGTGGCAAGATTTTGAGACGGCTGCTGAGGGACAAGGAGAAGCAGGCTCGGAAAGCCAGCGGGTCGAAGTTATAAGTGTCCTGTTGCAGTGAAGATTCCGTCATGGTTGGCGCACCGGCCAAGCTAGCCGGGCAAATTGGCCGGTTTGTCTCTACCCATGCACTCAACAGCCGACTGCAATCATTACGAGGCGAATTTGCCCTTCAATTAGTTTATATTTATATTAGTTTATATTTATCAAACGACCATTTTGATTTCCAATGAGGACGAAGTTGAGTAGTTCGGAGTATTCAATTTGGATGTAAAAGCAGCAAGTCGGAGTTTTGAGGTGGGCATTTTACAGGTATAAGAGGCTGTTTTTCTTCCCTCTCAATTCAGGGTCGATATCATCTAATTGGAGCTTAGCTTGCTTCCATTCACCCAGGCAGCAATTGCCACCATCGAGAAAGATTTTGGCTATCTCGACGTGCTTATCAATAATGCCGGAATCCTCATTGATTTCCAATCTGAGCTCAGCACTTGGGACCTATTGAATAAAACCTTTGGAGCCAATGTCATTGGAACTGCCACTGATCCGCAAGATAAAGACTGGCCCTCCTCGCGTGGTTTTTGTGAGCAGTGTGATGGGAATCTTGGAAACATCGATCGACAAGTCGACCCAGTATCACATTATCCTCTACAAGGCTTATGACGTGAGCAATGCAGCGGTAAACATTATTATGCTCGACTATTCTCAAATCTTGGAAGAAATAGCGGGCAAAGTTATCGCTGTTTGTCCTGGGGATATTAAGACGGCATTGACGGGGTTTACTAACCAGTACGGGCATAGCCCTGAAGTTGGTGCAACGCGCATTGTGGAGTCCTTGTCATTGCAAAACAGTAGTAGTATGGCCTTTGAGACCTTGTAGAAGATTGCTTAGAAACTTAGAAACAGAATAGAGCAATTAAAATCTAACTAGAAAACTTCCCAACACGTCGGGCTGTTTAGTGTGGCCCATATCTTAGTCCGTGGACTCGGAGATAAGCGACCCGTCCGGCCGCTGGCGCTATTACACCACGAAAGCTCGCTCTACAATTTTTGAACAAACACAGAGGATTTCCAGGTGCTGCTAATCCGAATCCCCAGAAGCCAACCGCGAGAATGGAGGTCCAATCGGAACTTTTTCTCAATAGCTGCCCAATCTACAAAAAAGTGTACACGCGAGGTACGGAGCCATTTTGACCTCAAGCAATTGATTCCAAGGTTTCAATTGCTAACCATGTCAGAATATTCTTCAATCGCCATGTTAAATATTGACATCGTGCCCAGAGCAAGCGCAAAGGCCTACTTACCTCTTGAGTAGCATGCAGCAATGCGGAAACCAAGTGTACTTTCGCCCACCCCCGTTCGCGATGCGCTATGAGGGGCTTGGAATGTATTTTTTGACCGCCAAAGCTCGGCGCAATTCGTCGGCGACGGCAAGGGGATTAGGACAGCTACCCCATCAATTAGTTCCGATGATACGGATTGATCACCAACCAAAGGGTTTGGTTCAGCTTCAAGATGCACAATCTGCGAACGCAGGCTGGGTGATGAGCACGACTAAAAATACACATTTTGAAGTCAAAATAAATGGCCTAGGGCGTACCGGCTTTATGCTCAAAATAGATAATCAATTCTCAGAAGATGGTGTCGTACGGCAAAAGGCCACCAGAGACCTAACTCACCTCTAATACATAAGCCCTACTTTGAAGCAGGCTGCCAAGCTTATTTCACATATGCTACTAGCTTTCCCACAAATGGTGATTCGTCGCAAACATTTCCACCCTTCATTCATCCGCACTGGCACTTGCCATCTATTTCAGAAAGACTGGCAAATTGTATGAGTATCGCCCAACTCTGCGCTGCAAGAACACCTGAAAGGCGGTCCTTATATTGGCGTATAATTAGTGCAGAAGTACAACGCTTGCGAAAAGAAGTATGTTTGAAGGACGACTGGCTTTATATGAAATAATCAAGAGCTGACAATGGAGATGATGATGATTACTGCACGCGAAGTTCAGACTGCCATTCAATTCATGTTGATCTATGTTGTTATAGCTATCGTTCCTTATGATTCTGAGACGCCACGTCGTGGACTCGAAACAGTAAAACAGAACAAATAGCAAAACTAAATTGTTGTCTAAACAGTGGCGGGGAAAATGTCGGTCTTGATTTTTTGATCTTTTAGATAATTTGGTTACAACAAACGCTAGGACTGTAAGCAGCCTTCCAAGTGTGAATAGGAACTACATTGGGAAAGTATTTCGTTGCAAAATGACCCCTGTTTCTTTATGCGTGTAAGCCTTGACGGATACTAACTTCGAATACTAGCTTCGGTTCCTTGATCTTATAACCGGTCGGCATTGTAGCTATTTTCCGTGGCCGGGTCACCGCTTGCGACCAGAGCAAATCTTGACAAAAAAAAATAGTGCGGAGTTAAACGGACATAAGCAACCAAGCCCAGGCACGGAAATTGAATATCATTAAGTCCACCATGGAAATTACAAATGAGAAGGATCGGGAGAATGACAGGCCACAGAACTGCTTAAGGAATGGGATTCAGACTGTTTGGAATTCAAAATGGGGTGCATCGGGTCGAAATATAAGATGAAGATTGAACGGCCAGCGAGGACAGTTTGATTGGCCTTCATTAAACTCCAACAAAATATACGACAAAGTAGGCCGTGATTTCAAAATGAAGATTACTCAAAGAACTTCTCTACTTTTACTCTTCTGTGGCTCTGCCATCTCTTCCCCTACACCTGGCCAGGCAACAGAAGGAAACTCTTTGGTAGTCAATACGACTTCGGGGCGTTTTGCACCACACCTCCCAAAGGCTTTCCCAGGAATAGCATCTTTTCCAGATATTCCTTATGCAAAACGTCCAGTTGGCCGGTTGCGCTTTGCCGCTCCTGTACCGCTAGCTTCCGAAAGTGGTCAAATTTCACATGCTACTCAACTCCCCGCTGGCTGTTTCCAATACATGCTTCCCAACTTCAAGGAGACTGTCATGTTTTCTGACCAAAGTTCTATGACTTTTCAGCGTGGTTACTTTGGGAATACGACTGAAGACTGTTTGCGTTTGTCTATTTTGGCCCCAAAAACGCACTCGAAGTGGCAACATCTGGAACGCAAAGCAACCACGGTGCCAATAAAAGTACACAAGAACTTCTGCCAGTGATTATTTGGATCCATGGCGGTGGTTATAGCTTTGGAGGGACAAACACTCCTTATCAGCTCGCACCCAGCTGGGTGCAGCGGAGCCAAAAGCATCTTGTTGTGCAGGTCCAGTACCGGCTGAACCTGCTTGGCTTTCCCAATGCTGCTGGGCTCGCTGAAGATGGAAAGAATCTCAATTTGGGTCTTCTCGATCAACGCCTCGCAGTTGAGTGGGTTCGTGCCAACATTGCTCACTTTGGTGGTGATCCCGATCGTATTACACTTTGGGGTGAAAGCGCCGGTGCATACGCCACAGACGGCTACCTCTTTGCTTGGGCAAAGGATCCCATTGTGAAGGGAGTTATGGCCAATTCTGGAAATGCACTGTCCATAGGGGCTTACACAGTTGATCCAACAAATCACACCGTGTTCTCTACTGCTGCTAAAAGCCTAGGCTGCGGTAACCTATCTCCCGCTGATGAGCTGTCGTGCATGCGTCGCGTGCCTGCGTCCGAGATTCAAGCCTACATTCAGGCCAACGCTGGTGAAGGTGGAGCTGTCGATGATAACCTCTCATTCAGCGTTGTGCTTGACAATGTTACTATTTTCAACGATTATGCATCTAGAATTCAGAAGAATTCCAATGGCTTTCCGGCAAACGTCCCACTCTTGATTGGAACCAACACAGATGAGGGGAATGTCCTCGTCCCATATAACTTCAATGGAAGCGCTACTGCCACAAAGGTCCCCAGTGATCTAGCGTCTGTTTCGCAAGCCTTTAAACTCAATGTCCAATGCACATCTTTGAAGGAAATCAGTCTTCGGTCATCAGCTGGTGCAATCACTTACCAATACTTGTATGCAGGCAATTTTACCAATGTGTCACCACGTCCATGGCTGGGAGCATACCACGGTGCCGAATTACCAATGATCTTTGGCACTTATGCAATCAAGGGTCTGCCAACTGATTTTGAGACCAGTGTCAGTAAGCGTATGCAAGACCTCTACCTGACTTTCGCCACTGATCCAAAAGACGGGCTCAAGAAGGCTGGATGGCCTTCAGTATCTGGGGATGCAGTGAGTTACAAAATTGTCGAGTGGGCGGCTAATGGGCGTGAGCAGCAACTCATCACTTCCCAAAAGCATCAACAGGAGTGTTTAGACAATGGGCTTTAGGAGTCGAGTGCAATGGAGCTGGTCAAACTCATTCAATTCCATCTACTTCTTCTAACTAATAACGTAAAGCATCACATATTTATCCCATAACTAGAAGTTATCGTCGAGTCACACTGTTACTTGTGCATTGGCATGGGCTTTTGATCCGTAATTACGGATTAAGAATGGGGGAATCTCGGGAATAGTTAGATTTAAATGCCAACTTAGGTTTCGGTACCACATTCCCTTTGCGATCGTTCCGAAGATCGATTCCCACCAACTATCATGTAATTCATCAATAAATGGTTATCATTCAAGATAAAACTGTGACTAAACCTATCTTTGCGACATCGGCTTCTTTGAATACTGATCATCCATTATCGGAACTTGTTTACTCTGGGCAGCAGACAGTAAAATGATATCTCATCTCTTTTTTTGAATTAGAGGTGATGTTAAAAGAAACACAAAGCTCAAAGGTATTATTTTATGCCGGTAGAAATGATCCAGAATATGTTTGACTGCCGAACTCCCCAATCTGGGTTTGGTACGATGCTTCACACCGCAGTCATACTAGCGCACATGCAATGCATTTCCGGTCTACTCCCACCCTCTATTTCCCCAAGATTTTCTCATAACCTCATGCCCAGTTAATGGCAATAAAAGCTCTCCATGTCTCGAAAGCCTGACGCTTTCTATATGTACTGAAATTAAAATTATTCCGGAACCATATCGTCAACAACAGAATGCTGGTGATATGGATCTTGAATTATCTGCCGCTGCTCACACATGACACGGCTTCAGACGACCCCGAGAAAGTGAATATGAACCAAAATAATAATGACCCCGCATCGATTCAAAGGTCTCTTGCAACAATGGCAGATAATACCGAATTGGAGAGGATGACATCTGCAAGCATGGAATCACCTCCAGATAGTGGTTTAGTGGCTTGGTCAATGTGGGAGTAGCCACCGCCAGGTCTCTAAATTACCCTCCATATACATCTTTAACACGGATACATTTTTCTGACCTAAAACGGACAGAAATTGATTCCTATCCTTCCATTACCATCTACAGCAATGTAAACATCCACAGGCCGATGTTGGTGTAGGTATTGCTGCACACATCCTTCTAGCTAACACTTGGGGCGTGATGAATTCGTTCGGTATATTCCAAGCATACTATACAGATTATCTAGGTATTTCTGATTTCGAAATTTCCTGGGTTGGCTCTATTCAGAGCTTTCTTGGATTTTTCATGTCCGTCGTTAGCATTGTCGGCATCGGCACGGACACGGCGCGTCGGAATTCGCGGGGTGGACGAGCACCAATCCCCGACTAGTGGAATGATCCACACAGAATAGTGCCATTATCATCACTCAACAACATTACGTCATGATCGGTAACCGCTAAATTGAATCCATAACATCACGTCACTAATTCCTCAAGGAGCACCCGTAATTCTGGGTAATGATTTGATAAGATGAGGCATAACTTTACGCAAAGTTGGTCCCATTGGAATTTGTTTAGTACGCCTGGAGTCTGAATGAATGAGGGAGGCATCGGCACAAACAAATGAAGCATGTTAATCAAGACAAGTTGTTGATTGGTACTCCTATTTAAAAATCTCCCTCCTGATATATTCCCTCCTCGAGACCCTTGATTTGCAGAGCGAGAAACCTAGAGTAATACCGACACATTGCCAGATTTCCACCGTGGAACCAGAATCCAGGATGGCCACTGTTTTGCCAGATGGTTCTCATCTCGCCCTCCTCATTGAATCCCCACACATCGCCAACTTTGCCTGCCACCTCATCACCAAACATGATTCGAGTTTGAGTGCGCATATTCTGGTAGCCAGTGGCAAACACAATCTCGTCGGCTTCTAGCTCGGATCCGTCGGCGAATCTAATGCCATGTGGGATAATTTCATCAATCTCTTGGCCTTGCTTCACCTTGATCTTGCCCTCTGCGATCAATTCTGATGCTCCAACATTGATGTAGTAACCGCCACCTCGCTGGAAGTACTTGAAGAAAAGACCAGCGCCGTCTGGGCCGCGGTCAACCTTGAAACCAGCCTTGTCAAGGCCTTCGAGTAGCTCTTTGTCGCACTCGGCCTGCTTCTCGCCCACCTTAACTTGAAGAGCCTTAAGAACCGGAGTTGGGAGACCGTGAATCAACAGGTCGGCATCATCAACCTGGGGACCATCTTCGGAGTAGATACCCTTCAAAGCAATCTCGGTAATGGCCTTGGAGGATACAACGTGGGTAGTTGACCGCTGAACAATTGTAATCTCGTATCCCTTCTCTAGGAAGTCTTGCGCAATGTCGTGTGCAGAATTGCAAGATCCAACCACGATGGCCTTCTTGCCCCTGCTGTTCTCTTGGGCTCCTAGGAACTCGGAGGAGTGGCACAAGCGGTCACCCTTGAAGTTCTCCACACCTTTCATAGTGGGCTGATTCTTCTTTCCCGAATGTCCCGTAGCTTGAATAAGGTGACGTGGGTGGAATGTGCGGACCTCGCTAGTGCCATCGGCGGCCTTCTTATTGACAATCACGGTCCAACTCTTTTCCTTTTCGTCCCACTTTGTGTATACAAGTTCTGTCTTGGTCCAGACATTAAGCTCTAATAGGGTTGCATAGGCCTCGAAAAATTGTGCAAGCTTGTCCTTGGGGGTGAAGATGGGCCATTGTGCGGGGAAATTCAGGTAAGGCATGTGATCGTACCAAACAGGGTCATGGAGAACCAGCTGGTGATATCTCTTGCGCCAGTTGTCACCGACACGCTCGTTTTGGTCAATAATTAGCGTCTCGATGCCGAGCATCTTGAGTCGAGCAGCAACTGTTAAACCGGCCTGGCCAGCGCCTATTAAATGTCAAGTTAGTCTAACAAGTAATCTTCTTTGGAAAGTCTCCACGTACCAATAACCATGACGGACGGTTCACTGCCGTCTTTGAAGTCGGCGGCCAAGGCTCTCTTCTCGGCCCAGTTCTTTCGGCCGGGCTTTCCACCGTGGTCCGCACCCTTTGGTCGGCGGTGGCCAACTCCTTCCTCGTGCCCTCGAAGCTCATCGAGTCTGGTATATAGAGTAAAGATTTTCCAGACACCATCCTGCTCAGCGAGTCGGGCAAGACCAATTCCTTTTCCCAGAACGGTCTCGACTGTGATGTAGAACTGGATGCCCGGCACGTTTCCAGATGCGTCTATTGGAAGAATCTTTGGAGCTCGTACTTTGTTGCTGTCGTCAACCGAGATCTTTTTTAGTCGAAAGCCGTCTTTGGACTTTGTGCAGCTCTCAAGATATTCTTGAATCTTGGCTGGAGTCTGGACCGTTCGGAAGATCCACGACAAAGCCAAGTGGTCGCGCCAGTAGCCATTGTCGATGAACAATTGTGAAAGAGCAGGGTAATCACCCTTGTTTAGGGCAGTATTGAACGATTCCACCAAGGCTGTAGCAACCTTTGCTGGATCGAAGGGGGCATCAGACTTTGGGGCAGATGGGAACTTGGCAACTGGGATGTTGACTGATCCAGGCACAGTCCGCATATGCGAGGGCACGGGCTGCGCTTGCTGAATCTCCACAGTGGCCATGGTTTAAATGTATATCTGATTAATTGATCGGAGGTTGGTATGATTAGAATCTTGTTATATTGGAGTGATGGCTGAGAGGGAAGGTAGAAGATGATGATGGTGAGTGATGATGAAAAATATATTGGATTGACTGGAAACAGTCTTTGTTAAATAGCCATTCATCAAGGACGTTTGATCAATAGGAATGAAGCAAAATGGCCATCTTGAAGGTCCCGACAATCGAGAGCCATGACGCAACAAGCTGAGAATAACCCGTGTCCCCCATTCGACTTTCCCCATACCCCAGACTTCAACCCCACATCGGTTGTCCTCCCGTTGACGATATGGACACTGCGGACCCGATTTTGGGCTGGCGGGCCCGATTGGGGCAGTCTAATCGGAACCGATTGAGCCAGACGGTAGGATTGGTGGCGGTCCCGACGCTAAATTGGGCCCCCCTTGTCAACCTAAAGCAGGATCCCAGTGAGTTTTGGCGTTTTCTTCCCGGCCACATGCCACGGTGGCGGTATTCCAGGATAGGGCTTGGGCTGGTGAGTAGATGGCTAGTAAATGGCCTGTATGATGGTTGTGAGAATAATGTGAACCGGCATTCTGTTGAAGAATTCCCACTTTTTGGGTGTGCCGTTCGCCATCCGCGAGCCACATGCACTCCATGTTTTCATTTCCGGGGTAAACATTCCAGTTCATCCCATTACAACGTGTCTCCAGCTCCGCTCTTTCAGTGATCCAACCTTATCCGCGCTGATCGATAGATCTATGCATGCTGTACCTGATAGGCTAGACAGCATTACTACCTGAGATATCCATCCATAGCTCAATGTCTATTTCCTAATGTGAGACTATCCAGATGCAACCAAGTCTATCCCGCCTCGCGCTACCCCAGGTCTCATCGCATCCCCCGCAATGATACGCCATGTCTCATTTCCGACTCGTTGATACGGCCGATCAGCCGCCAGCATGTCATGCATCTAACGCTTCGGCATTCCGGAGTCCGCCAGGCCCTACACCCCCTACCTAGAGACCATGCCCATTTCCTCTCCCCAGATCTACAGACCCCCCTCTTCGGTTGAAGGGATGGCAGAAGTGGTGGCGTCGCATCGAGATTTGGTAGCCCAAGATACCACCTCGAAATCTCGGAATGCGGGGGAGTCTCTGAGTATATGTTTGGTCGCCCGCCTCTCTGGGCTAAGTCCGGTCTGTTGCGTCACACAATTCTTTCATCATCTACATAACTTTACAGGATACCCAGACACCATGTCTAGCGAAAACAGCAAGGTCAACAACGAGCACAGGGATGAAGTCCTGGATAGGATCCAAACTTCTGCAAGCATTTCAATCCCTCCCGAGCTCTTCGAGCAGCTCTATCTGGCCCCCAAGACACGGGTCAAGGGTCAACTTCGACAAACATTTGGCAACCCAACTCCAATTGGTAAGCATAGTTACATTACTACCATTCTTTCATTGCTGATAACATATGAAGCACTTGGAGGTTTTCTCATGTGCACCACTCCAGCATCCATGGCTCTATTGGGTTGGCGGGGCGCTGGTGGGTTTGGTGCTGGTGCAAATGTGTAAGTCATCTTTGCGAAAATGGCGACCTGGTTGACTGACACGCCCACTAAGCGGCGCCTACTTTTTTCTGGGAGGGCTTCTTCTGTTACTTGGTGGAATCGGCGAATGGATTCTTGGTAATCAATAGTCTCAACCAATCGAAACTGCAAACACGGTGCATTAACACCCGCCAGGCAACACTTTTCCGGCAACCGTTTTTTGCCTCTTCGGTGGTTTCTGGTTCACGTTTGGCGCGACCATTGTCCCTGATTTCGGTGCCTACGGCTTATACTCTAAATCAGGCGCTGTGGCGGACGGACTGAAGGAGCCACAATTCTTTGCGACCTTCTCTTATTTCTTGGTCACAATGGCCATTTTGTGTGCCATATTAACCGTTGCCAGCATCCGCACCAATGTCGTCCTGTTTACAATTCTATTCCTACTTGTCCCCTGCTGTAAGTAACCTCACCGCCGGTTACAGAAGCGTGGCTAATCAAGTTGAACCAGTTGGCTGTCTCTCTGGGTCATTCTTCGCCGTTGCTACTGGTGGATCCAACGCTAAAGCACTGCAGCACGCTGGTGCCGCCTTGTTATTTGTCGTTTCGCTCCTGGGCTGGTACATCTTCTGTGCACTCATTTTGCTGGCGGTCGATTTCCCGTACAGCATCCCCATCGGCGATCTGTCCACTCTCATCCCTGGGGCAGGCCTCCGCATGAAGTCGGAGGATGACAAGGTCTAAAACATCTTGGCGCTCGGTTTTCAAGCTCGGGGTGGACTGCCCAGTGAAATGTCTTGGGCTGGGAAAATATGTGGAAAGGTAGACATAGCCAAGTGACAGAACAAGGAGACTGAATGGCCGGGTGTGTTCCGGTGGCGTTAGGTCTGATGACGTATACCGAGTAATCTAAGACGTATAATTTTGCGAATGGCCTCATAAAGCTTCTAAATGGTCGTAATTGTCGCTCGGTCCTTGATGCCAAACTCTATCGAATATAGAATGGCAGCTATATCAGGGCTTTAAATGTCTTATATGTCAACTTTTTCAATCCCGCTGATCCGCATATGGTCTCCATTGATCCGTTTTTTCAGCTTTTGTTTCTCCTCGTTTCTTTTGTTGTCTGACATTAGTCGGGACTCACCGAGCCTGTTTTTCGACGCAGACTGGTGAAAATCTGCGGGTTTGCCGTTTCCGTGAGAGAATGGCATTTCCGACGGAATTGGCCAAAGGCTCGACGCCGTCATTAATTCAAGTCTTTCTGGTAAGCGGGAGATGAATGGAGTTTGTTGACCCAGATAGAATCCTAATTGACGATTCCCCAATAACCTTGACCCACTGTTGTTCCAAAACCCTGACGTGTCTCTTGAATAGGCCACAGTTTATTTCCAGCACGGATCCCAGCGGCGCATGCATGGGCGCCATTGTTCACGAGCACGGCTCCAGTCAACTACTCCGCACACCATGTCACCTTGCTTGGACCTCCCAACATTCCCGACCAATTGGCGCCTGAGCAAAGGAGTCGATCGCGGTGGAGTCGTTCCTCTAGTGTTGTGCGGGGAAGGCGGGATAGTCGGCGAAGCGGAATTCCCTTTTGATAAGTAGGGGCGGGCTAACTCTCTTAACTCGCCTTCCTCTTCCTCGACTCTCTCGCGACTCGAAGTCCACTCGCGGCTCCGCGCATCCCACTCCGACCGCACCTGAAGACACACTCTGCGGAAGCAACCTTGATTGGGCGGCTTTTATGGGAACTCTGTGGACCCATCCAACTCCATCGCCTGCGCTGCATGGTCGTCACAGGATGAGACGGCAAAACCATTCGTGCGACCCTTGTCGAAAATCCAAAAAGGCATGTGATGGGTACCTTCTCAACAGCATTGATCGGCACCCTGCTGCATATCTTTCCAGCTTGTCCGGCGGGCAAAAATGTGAGTGTCCAGCTTCGAGGCGCGCGCCCGCATGGTCTCGGTGATTGCTGACATGGTGCCTTGGCAAAGACTCAGAATCCGATGTTCTGCCTTGCTCGTACTGCGTCAAAACCAAGAAACACTGTCCTTTGAATCCGTACTGGACTACAGCCAAGGCCGACTCTGGAGACCTGAACTCGACTACGACTGCGGGAAGCAATGGAAGTGGTGCACAATCCAAAAGAAGGCGCATGGAAGATGAGGCACGGGCCATGATGAGTCCGTCATTCATTGTACCCAAGGGACTCGATCTTAACGCCAATATACTGCAGCTACTTCAAACGCCTTCTCCAGGTGGTGACCCATTTGGGTGGGCAGATCCTCTTCCTAGTCCAGAGTGCCAGCCCGACTTTACAGGCGATCAGCCACTGTTTTCATTTTACACGGAAACGGAACAGAGCAGCAATGCAAATCCACAAGAAAAGCTTGACGATTTATCCCTGCACGCACTGGAAAGCGACTCGGGCCAGCAAACGAGCACGGACAGCGGCTTCCACTCCACCACGTACTCGGACACTCATTCTTCGCGCTTTGATACGCAAACCCCTTTTTGGGAAATTTCGCCCGATTTTCTAGGCCTGCAGGAAATAGCTCCTCTCCAACAGAAGGATGACGACAACAATGACATTCAGAAGAATAGGCGAAGACGTCGACGATCCCCAGAGTGGCAAGGTCAAACAGCTTCTCCTGCATCCCCATTCACAGCCGATTCCCTCATTGTAGCCACGTCCAACAACCATTTGATCACTGAGAGCCTCCTTCAAATTTACCGCGATGTCCTTGAAAATAATCTTGCTTGTTGGCTGTCGGAGGAGACATGTCCATACAAGATGGACATGAAAAAGACTATGCGCTACGGCATCAATGCTGGAGCGAAAGGCATGATCGTGTCCGAGTTCAACCCTGCAGTTCCTCAAAGCGCCTCGATCTGGCCCAACCGAATGTACCGCCGCGTTTTACAACTTGATCGAGTTGCTCAAGCCACAGGAATGGTCCAGTTGACCCGTTCTGAGAACCGCGCAGCTTCCAAAGCCCTCGACCTAGTAATCATGGCGTTTGCAACCCAGTGGGCCCAAGGCAACCGGCGGAAAGAAAGGTACCGACCGAACTGTCATGTTTCACTAGATCCCTCCCAATCAGCTCGGGATGACCTTTCAAATACTTTTTCCGAGGAATTTGAGCGAAATCTACAGCAGACGATCTGGGAGCAAGCAAAAAGGGCACTTCAAGACGTTTCAGAGCTCGAGTCCTACAAGGTCATCTACGCCGAGCTAATTTTTGGTTTGACCCTAAAACCATGGGCAGACGACGACTATGAACCCAAATCTACCAAGAGTATTCGCAGGCTGGGCAAGTCCAAAGCCAAGAGCATGAAAGACCTGGTTTTGCCTGAGATTATGGACATCATAGCCAAGGAAGGCCCACCAGTGTACATGCACAGGGCAACGCACAAGATCCATACACTCAAGTATCGTCTTGATGCAAAGGAATCTGGGTTTCTCGTGGCCAAGCATGAGGAACCTGATGACGAACCAAAGATAACTACAGGAGATAGACGTACCATAGGTCTTCTGTACTGGCTTGCGGTCATGTTTGATACGGTAGCTTCATCCATGAGCGAAAGACCAGTCGTCCTTGCAGATGAAGAATGCCAATATGATGATGGGCACGAGGATGCATCCACTCATCTAACCTCCAGTTCAAAAGCCAACTCCCGGAAATGGAAGCTTGACCAGTTTGCTCAGGATGACCCCGACAAGCCAAGGACAACGATGCGCTGGCCCTGTGCTTACGATGTTGCTGCGAAAGGCATCACGAAATCAGCACCCGTCAAGATTCTGATTTTTAGACACCTTGCGTACCTTCAGAATGCCCTTAGAAAAAGACAATACGGACAGCCGGTTGAGGACATCATCCAAAGTGTGACACGCCTCTACCGATACTGGAATATGACACATGGAGCCTTCTTTCGCGATCTAGCCAGAAATTACCCCTCGGTTCCATCAAATATCAAAGTCTGGTTCATCTGCATCGCCATCCCGTGGCATCTCGGCGCATTAATGGTTGCAGATTTGATCGACTTCGTTGATAAAAATGCACTCGGGCTGGAGGAGGCTACTCTGAAACGCATTGACACTAACATGACGACGAGAATCAGGAAAGCGAGCGCCATTGACCTGTCCGACCTCGCTGGGATAACAACACCAGGCATTGATTTGACTGGGAGTCCGCAAGACCAACTTCCTGACCTTCACTTTTCTCTCACTGAGGGACCACTCTTGACAGAACCTTGGTCCATAATTCTCATTAGAGCATTCGCCCAAGCATCCATCTTCTACTTGGGAGTAGCAGATGACCTGCGGCAACATGAATGGGGTATTTTGGGGCACGAAAGTGAGGAGCTTCAGGATAGTCTACGGCGGGCTGAGAATTGTATCCGAGCCTTGTGGTGTTTGGGTAAAAAGTCTGAAATGGCAAGAAATGTTACAAAGGTTCTGTCAGAAACACTTCAGATGCAGAGGGAAGGCTAAGCATTGTCTGGTCGAAAATCTCGGGGAGGGGGCGTTTTAGTAGATTAGTTCATATCATTAGCGATGGGCGTTGGGAATTCATGGTTTAAATATTAGACAATTCTTTCGTTCTCCTATACATTTCAGATATCTCGAGCAATTCATTGCGATGAATTCTGCCGCTCCCCATGATCTGAACTATTTACCATCCAAGTATTTGCCGAGATGGTGATTATTAAAGGTAGATTCCACCTCTTAGAATTGTCCGGGTCCTTTCCCAAAATATTCTCCATCAGCAACCTTGAGCCACGGGACGTCATTATTATCGTCAGTGTTGGATCCGACATTATTTCCCCACCAACTTAATGTGTAATTGTTGTTTGTCAGGGCAAAGAAAATGAGGATTGTTGCAAGGGCAGTCCCCGTATCCATGGCAGCCTGGAGTAGATCTGTCATTGTTGTCAGCAATATGCTCACATGATGAAATTTGGTTACCAACAGTTGTAGCGTTTCCACCAGTCAATGGCCCTTTTACGGATCCAGTAATTGAAGATGAAGCCGACAATGAACCAAAGCGAGTATTGAGCTGGGAGTTGTCAATCATCTTTCAGCACATTTACACGACAACAAGACTTACTAGTATTGGCAGGAGGAATTTGGCCAGCGGCATTGAAGAAAATCGGCACGTTTATGTATCGTACCCAGCTGTTGGGGAAACGTCGGTACAGCATGTATACCAATACAGTTACAACCGGCTGTTTGACATTAGTAATCAACCCCAAGGTTGAGATAGGTAACATACTCCGATGATAAAAAAGTATACAAGTCCGTTGTAAACCTCTCCTGATTGGAACATTCGCTGAGGGCCAATGGTTCCCCAAATAACCGAGGCGTTGTATACCACCTTGCTACCAGCGCAGGTGAAACGTTGCTTGTTCTTGGGATCACACAAGTCGGAAATGTGACCCACCATCCAACGAAGTACTGGAAAAACTTCCGTTACCAACTTGCTTTTTTTATAGATTTTATTCATATTATACTTACCACCGGTTTGTACTGTCGTTGCTAAAATTGTCGAGTAAATCTGACCAAAGAACAAGGCACGAGGGGGTATTTTCTGTGTACTCGTGTCAGCGTCTGTGTCCAAGATCATACCTTTTGTCAACTTACCATATATTGGCCAAGCTTCAAATCCTGAGCAAAGTCCATACCGTGCTTCACGGAGTTGTAGCCAAAGAACTTGACATACATGTTTGCAATGGGCTTTCCGGGCCAAGCGTAGCCGGCCACAAGCTCTGTGATGATATTGAGGAAAATCCTCTGATTTGTGGTTCCCTCCAAAATTCCCTCTGGGACAATGAGGACCACTCCAAATCCGAAGCACACCAGAAGGAATGCCCAAACCGGAAGACCTGACTCCCAGTAGCCCACCGTAAACATGCCCAGGCCAAGAATGACCAAAGTCAAGCCCACATACCACCAATCCGGTACTTCGGGGTAAACATTCATCAGACGTTTGTGAATATCTTCGCCACCATGGCGCGAGTTTTTGAACTTGGCCCAGATCTCGCTGCCGTTGTAGAGATATGTGTGAACGATGATAGCTGTTACAGCTGCAAAAGACAAACCATAAGTGAGTGAATAAGACATTGAGATATACATGGGCGAATATTCTTGGTATTTGCTCAACACAAAATCCAGGTTCTCGTCAACTACCCTCGAGATGTTGTACGAGCCGCCTGTGTTGTCGAAAGTGCTTGAGGAGAGGAGTGGAAGACTATAGGGTTAGAGTAGGTCCATCTGCAGGGCTAGATCCCAAGAATACTTACTAGGCACTTTGCCACACATTTGAGTAGTACAAAATGGGGGCCAGGAAAAGGTAGAAGAGGACAACGACAGCAAACGCATTGCATGTCACATAGAAAGGAGTGATGAGTGGGTTGCCAGCATAATTGATTTGGGTCCAGTCCAAACTGATGGGCAGCAGGCCCAGGCCAGAGTTCATCTACAAAGTAAATATGAATATTGTACATTGAATATCAAATTCTTGCCAGTTCACTTACCCCGAAAATAGTATTGACCTTTTGGTTATGGGGCACAATCCAGGTGATGAAGGCGAATGTGCTCAAACTTGTCCAAAGGTAGTCTGGGAACCAGAAAATGACAAATGCAAGAATTGTAAAGTAGGTAAAGAACCGATATCGAGTAAGGCTCCAGCCATTCACGGCACTTCGTTCCTGTGGTTCATGCAGAGCACGGAATAGTACCGTCGAGGAGAGAGTTGAGGGCCAGATCAGGGCAGCGGGGTAGACTAACCACCGTCGTGCCATTCCAGCGAGTCCAAAACTGCCAATCTTCTTAGCTAAAAGGCTTTTTTTTGTTTAATAGTCAAGTCAATACTTACCCAAGCATTTGTGTAGTCAACAGAAAAAGGAACGAAAATCCCGCCCCATAGTCTCGATTCCAATAGACGGGGCTAATAATTGCCATCAAGGCTCCTGTGGCATAAGCCGCACTAGCACTCAGGCTCACGCACTTGCAAACAATTAGTGCTATTCTGGATCAAGAGGGAAAATTGAAAATACAATGACAATAAACGCATGCTCTTTGATACTGAAATTGCCCGGGTTTACATCGAATGTGAACCTGCCCAGCGGGACTCGCCATCGGGGGAGTCTCTCCCACGCTCGGCCAATTGGGAAGACGAGTAGCTGCGCCACAACGTATCCAATGCTCAAAGAGGGCTAATTAATATCGCATTAGAACCAACAGGTTTCATAATCCATGAAGAGGGGGAAACGTTACATATCGCAAACTAAAGAATTGATTTGCTCCGGCAAAGACCATGACAAAAATTGTCATGAGGATCCAAGCTCGCACCGCTAGAACATACATCAGCCCGGTAGACTTGATGTTATAGAGAAAAGTTGCTTCGTACTGTTACAAATCATAGTTGGGTCATCTGTGTTCGGAACACATGCAGCAACCTCGGGGACTATCAGACATGGAAAATTAGTTGAGGTCCTGTGCTGAGGGTGAGTCGTTTAATGCTCACATGGGGATTGGTCTCCCTCTACATTCCACTTAAAGGCCTCGGCGGGTGTCAACTCGACCTTCTCAGCCTTTTTCATGAGCTTCTCTCGATCATTGATGCTGGTGTCAGCGTCATCTAAAGAGGCCTCAGCTTCAATATCATCTGTGGCCGTGGAAACGTCATTTTTCTTCTCAAGAGCATCATTGAGACGCTCAGACGACTGGTCGTTTTCGTGAGCCGAGGAAATCTCGGTCGCCATTTTCTGTGCGGACAAGACAAAGAATCAGAATGCCAATCAGAAAGTTCGATAAACGGCTGGAAGAGACATGAAATACAAAAAGAATTAATAAAAGGCGACCGCGCGTTCTGAGCGGCAAAGCCGAACATCCTTGATTTCTTCTATCCTATCAAATCCATGTGTGCAGAAAATCAGCCCGAAAACCACCAATATTTCTTGAAGCGCTCATGGCGTGCGACCGAGCCTATCTTGCGAAAGACCCACGAAAGATTGCGACTGAGACAGAATTAGGATAAAAGCCAGCTAGAACCGCCCTTCTAGACAGACGTGTTCGTGGCAGGACCCTGTCGCAGCTCCGCGCGAAGATCCACAACGGCACAAAATTGCCGAGTTGTACAGTGACCATTAAAGTCATTCCCTCCGCGACCGCGACGAGTGGATCAATTAGCTTCAAAACTGGCGAGTTAGAGTTTAGTTGTATTGTAAAAGCTGGGCTTTAGTGGCCGTATTGTGTTGCAAATGCTGGTTGATAGCCATGGGGTAGGTAGTTTGATGCACAACGATCGTTTTGGATCCGGGGGTTGCTCGTGGGACCATCCGACATGCGGCCATTTCCGATCTCCCGCGTCTGCAATAAACCTAGTGACTCTCTGCCCTACTTATATCTATTTAGGAAGGAGACATTGCTGAGTGGGCTTTCAGCCTCCACCCCCAATCCCATCGTCCACATTTAGGTGTAGGATATAATCTCGCTTCCTCGAGCTCAAGGCTTTACCTTGATCCAAGCTTGGGGCAAATTTGGAAATTTGTTTAAACACTTTCTAAATGACCTTGTATTGTCAACAAATTTCGTCACTATTGATGCCGAACATCCATCCAAAGTTGCCTCTTCTTGCCACAGCCTTATGTAATAGACTCTTACTGTCATTGAACTGTCGGATCTCGGCCCAACGCAACTTGGGTAAGGGAATCAACAGCTACAGGCCACTTTTTTTTATATGGAATTGCGGCCGAGGCAAGTTCCTCTCTTGGACCGTTCTTGATAAGGCGATGCAACGAGACGCGTGGATTGATGTCGGCAATCTGGAAGAGATAAGATAGAGGCGGGCCAAAATGCAACTTGTGGCGGCAGTCCAGATGGAGATATCTTCATCGAATATATACAAAAGCCCGGAAATTTATGCCTCGAGTACAAGGCATAAAGCTAAACGCGCTTCATGCAAGAATTTAGGAGTCCTCTGCTATGGGGCAATTACATTTACGATAGGAACGGTTAACACAAGGTTTTCTCTTGGTTTCACACGCGGCGTCGAATAGCTTCACTTTTCTCTCGCTATGCCCCCTATCCCCAGGGCATGTGGCTCAAGGCTTCTTTCCGTGTGGAATTAAATGCCACCCACCAATCAGTAGAAGTGACCGGTCGGCAATGACCAAACAATCAGAAATTCAATTTATAGAACTGCGACAGGATCTACACGGCAAATTTTAATTGGCAATTTTTGGGGTCATGTTCTTCAGGGTCAGAGTTTCAGTAAAAGCTTCGAAATTCGGAGCGTTGCCATAACCGGTGTCCAAGCACATTTCCCGCCCCATTTGGCTATGTCTGGCCGAACAACGATCCACCATTCTCAAGGTCAATTTTTTTATTGCTTCAGCTCATATCTCTCCAAGAACTCTACCTCCCATCAGAGAAATGAAGGGAATGCACAAACTTGCCCAACAACGCGATTTTGGCGTCGCGTCCATTGCTAACGAGTGTAGCAGCCAACACGAATGAACAGCCTGTGGGATATGATGCCTGATTTCTATGAGTATCTAATTCATTGCTCGTTTCTATAGAGATGATTATCAAAAGCTCCAAAACGCGGATGATGTCATATATTTTTGTTGTGGAAAGATAATGTCTCACAATCTGAGATCCACGCGTTTTCGGTCGGAAAGTTTCAATAGCTCCAATTCATAGCACGGCACCGGCCGCGACCGAGTCTGGAATATCGCGTCTCGGCAAATCACAGTAACTCTGAGGTTGGCCCAGCATATCACAACAGCCAATTTGTGGCCTGTGGCGCAAACCATGCCAAAATCACGCGGTGGCGATAACTCAGAAACACTGAGGCTGGATACCGCGTTGGTTGTACAAGAGACTCCTATAATTATGCCGTGCCTAAAAATTCGTAAGAACCCGTTGCAGCTCTAAGTGCTGTCGTCATTATTAATTGCCTGCGGCCTGCGACGATATATGAGATCGTGAATCGGTCAACCTTCACTAGGCACACTGGAAATCAAACAACATACAGCCCGAATCCTACGTCATAGTGCCAGAGGATATTTGATCAGGATGGATGAGGTCTTCGGCCCGGGCCCCGTGGCAGTTCTGGTTCGAAACCACGACACCAGCATTTACAGCGCTTACTGACCGGATGATATGTGATCTCAGGTTTTAGGATGGACCCTAGATTCCATTGCCACGGTTGTCATCATTTCAAGAATGTTTCTCCGCCTCAAGATCCAAAGGAACTGGCCATTGACAAGTGACTGGCTCTTGTGTGCGGCGTGGATTGCCGGTGTTATAGCTACCTCGTTCTCTATCGTATTTGCAAAACTTGGGGCGCTTGAGCCAAAAGTGACAACGACCTTGGAAGGGTACCACGGCAACAAGGGAAATATTCCCTTGATATTCAAGGTATGCCACATGCATTGATACTAACAGCCAAGGCCATGCTGAGGGGAATTATTGCTAACGAGCTATATACTAGCTTTTCTGGATCAGCAACTTTCCATATCTGACCGCCTTGTACCTCTCAAAGATCGCACTCCTCGCGACGTATTTGGAAATATTTCCGGTTTTCATGGTTAAGCGGAGAGCGTTTCTTTGGGCTACAATTGTTTACGTTTTACTCGCTTACTCCATTAGCATACTTTTGCAGCTATTGATTTGCCGACCCATCGAGGCAAACTGGTAAGATCCAGACTTTTATCCGAAAACTTGGGTTTAAATGGATATTCGCTGAAGCTGCAGTATAGGGAGTTGGATCGAAAAACCACCTGTACAACTGATGGTTCAGGCTTTTCAGTGTTTCGAATTAACTGGGTTCTACACTTTCTGGGGGATCTTTTAGGTGCGCTTACATCTAAAATCTCATTTATCTAGGCAATGCTAACAATTAAAGTCTTCACCATACCCTGGTTCATTATCCCTGACGTCAAGATTGGCACGACACTCAAAATCGGATCTTGTTTTACATTTCTTCTGGGGACTCTCTGCATTTGTCTCTGTGTAATCACCTATATATCATTTGAAGAATCGGCCGCAGATATCAAAACACCACTTAGCTACACCGGTAAGTAAATCATACATACCCCATTTCATCCGCACTCACACTCATGTTATTTCTTTCTTCAAGTTCTCTGGGCTACTCTTGAATGCGGCGTGAGCCTCGTCACCGCCTGCTTGCCATCTCTCAGGTCGTACTTCAGTTTCCAACTGGACTCCCCGAAACCTTCTAAACCAGAAATTTTTACGCATCGATCATGGAGCACCGCAAAGTTGTGGAGTAAACCTTCCAAGGATTCGCTTCCACGAGCTCCTGAGAGTACCCGTGTTGCATCCCACATTTCTTCTAGCTCTAATAGTATCCAAAATGAAATTTGGGATGGAACGCAGAAACGCAAAGTTCATAACATATCAAGATTTTCATACACATAATCGCATATGAAAAGGAATAGTTATCGAGTAGTATTTTTATCTAGTGATTTTTCAATAGTAAATATCAATGCAAAAGAATCAATTGAAACAATGGATAAGGCAATCCCTCGTGCCTTAGAGTGCAATTTTCAGCTATTGTTGGATATAGTACTTCAAGTAACTGGTAGGGTTACGTTTACGTGTTGAGCCGTCCCGCCCTTTCAGCGATTCGCGTCAAGTATCGCGAATTCACACACGTGCCCCCTTTTTCAAGAACGGCGACTGGCGGGGAACTGGCAACGGGATGGCTTCAAACCCGGGACACAGTCTTTACAAAGCAGCAGAGAAAAGACCTCAGGCCTAACACGACTTTGACCAACCGATGCGTTCGATGGCCGCTCTGTGCCACAGCCACCTGATGAAGAATTGTTTTCTCTCCCGGGCTTCCATATTGGGTTTAGTCTGCAACGAGATCCATGCTTTCACGAGCCTCAGTTCGATGGGTCCACAGGACCCAATATTGGTCACTTCACATGCATGCGTGCATGTTCGAATTCCCGTAACTCATGGTGAAAAGATTTATTATACAAAGAGATATGAGCTTCTAGGTATATCTTTTTTGGAGAGGATGGTGCTGCTAGAGTGATGTCAAGACGAACCGATTCATCCGAACATACCAAAGCGCTTGCTTTGAGATTTGATCCTCGGGCATCCTTCAAAGCTGCCCCCCCCCCCCCCCCACTAACATTCAGTGGTCTGTGCAAAATGGCATTGGGTGGGTCATGGGCTTGAATCAAGCCACCGACACGGCTCAGGGTCACGAAATAGAGTAACCAAAGTGGGCGAGTGAGAAGAGAATATTAAGTAATTGGCGGCTTGTGACAAAAGTCGTGGATTGAACAAATGTAACCCCAGACAACATGCCACATGGCATCTGTTATTACTTAAAGTTAACTGCTTGTCCCTCTGGCCCAACCCTTCCGACACCTTCTTACATTGGTCATTATCACCATCTTTTGGCACCCGATTCCAGTCTATTCAAAATGCCGTCCAGCCTCATACACAGTTACATCTGTGCTGGTCCAGCCAATCAGGTCTCGACATGCCTTAAAACCCAGATGACCAATCTGGCCAAGCTGTGGCGCGGCAACGAGCTTTGCATTGAGCTATCCAATCACTACAACTCAAAGGTGCATGAATCCGGATCACCAGTTACAGGCAGCTTGGTCATTTCTCCATGCCAAGATATCCAGCTTGCACATGTCAAAGTCGCCTTATTGGGCGAATCCAGAGTTTGCCGGGAAAGCGTGGTGAACAGGTCTTCTACTGCTCGCTACCGTTTTCTCAAAGTCGATCTACCCATACCGCAATCCGCTTATCCGCCATCGGAGACTTTTCTAGCAGGAAACACCTATAAAATACCGTTCAACTTTGTTATTCCCTACGAACTACCTTCCACCGGGTGCGCTCATCATGTGAATTCAGTGGCTGTCAAGGACCACCATCTGCGTCTTCCTCCAACTGTCGGGGACTGGGAAAAGGACGACATGGCTCCAGAATCCATCCAGATTCAATATTCTATCACAGCGTCGCTTCACCATAGACAATCACTGAAGCAACCTTATTCACAATATCGGGAGACCAGCAAAGCGATTAGAGTGGTTGCTCCATCTATGGAACAACCACCTCTGGCTATTTCGCCATCAAACAAATTTTATTGTCTCAAGAGAACCAAAGATATTTACAAAGGCCTCTTGTCTGGGTGTCTGGGCCGTGTTGACGTTGTTGCCACACAGGCTCAGACTATACATCTTTACCCAGATATGCGTGGCATGGACGAATCCTCTGTGCCCATAGCTTTGACATTTGCACCGATAGCTCTCGACGTCATCCCACCACAAATAAAGTCGATGACGGCCAAAATCCGGTCACATACCTGGTACAAACCAAGCCAAATGTCACATTTCCCCGACCAATACGACAAGGGAGAACCCTATATAACTGCTGTGCCGCTCGAGGTCAGCTCGCCGGAGAAGTTGATATGGGCACAGCATCTGGACCTGGCGTCCCAGAGCGCCTCAAGAGACGGGGCCCCGCCGATGTTTCACACAACAACTTCACAAATTTCATTCCGTCTACCAGTCCTCGGCAAGACTTTTCTTCCGACGTTTCATTCCTGTCTTGTTTCAAGGACTTACTCTATTCATTTATGTCTGAATATTAACAATGCGTTTGTTGAATTGTCTATACCCATCCAAATCGCTGTCGACACGACTCGAAACCCGGAGTTTCGAGATGATTCCGTACCGGATGTTGAAGTGGTACCAGCTTATTCATAGAAGAAGAAAAAATAGAAAAAGACATGGCCTGTTGTGGCCCGTCGTAATTGACATTCCATTTGAACAATACTCCTGTTCATTTTCCATAATCTTTTACTTGAACAGTTGGTTCCTGCATAGCTGAGTCTGTCATGTAAAGTGACAAGCACATTCTTAATGGCCCTGGATCCGAAAACGAACCGATGCTCCAAAATGTCTCCACCTATTTCCTGTGATCCCTGATGAATATTTTAGCGTTACCAACGACGATGGATCCCCCGAAATTCGCCAAGTCTGTCCTCTTGGAGGAATCATCAGCCGACATTTCGCCGGTCCCACAAGCCCTTTGGTGGTGACATGAATTTTTGTCGTGGCAAATGAAACCGTCCAAGATTGTCGATGTTGCAGATAATCACTGCTGGACAGGGTGAGGAGCCAAGCAGCCCTGCTATCAGCGCCCCGCGCCACTCAACGTGGCTGGCGGGCCATATCTTGAGGCCCTGGCCTGGCCTGGCCGGAAGCATGAAGAACGTTCGTCTCAATTCATTGCCGCCGAACCGAGAAGTGGCAGTCAGGGGTAAGTTTTCCATTAATTTGGTGCTTTTCAGCAGTTGTTTACGGAATTTCTTTCTTGTTAGATTGTCGCATCTGTACCAAGCGACGCATAAAATGCGACCGCACCTTGCCAGAATGCCGGAAATGCATCTCTCGAGGGCTTTGCTGCACTGGTCTCGACCTGGTTCCGCTCAGATGGGATCAAGGCGTCGCCAGCAGAGGGAAATTGACAGGGAAGACACTCCCAGTTTTACCAAAAAATGATGCCAAATGCCAAGATGATATAGCCGAACAATCAGTCGTCAAGTCAATCAGCAATCAGAGCGGTGGCGTAGATATCGACACTGTCCATTACGACATTCCCTCACACAGTCCTGGCCTGATTAAAGAACTTGGCCCGTTCAATCGGTTCCTATCGACTCATTCCATCGAGAAGCTGCTCAGCCACTTTTATTTTGAGGTTACGCCTTTGCTTACATGGCTTGATGGTCCGCAAAACCAATGGCGACAGGTTGTTATTCCCCTCGCAAATCAGTTCCCGACCCTCCGGCTCGGAATCCTGGGTCTCGCCGTTGCTCATTTGTCGGCCATCTCAACAAACAGTGACGATAAAATAGACCTTCTTGAGGCCAATCACAGCCTCCGTGAAGCAAGCCTTCGATTATTGAATCAAGATATACGCCTGGAATTGGACTGCGACACCCCCGCTGGCCACGAAAGCCCAGGTGGCTCGTCTCTGGCCCAAATACTCGCCACGATGCTTGTCCTGTGCTTCTCGGAAATGCTGACTCCTGATTCGACGGGTTGGAATCTTCATCTGCGCGCTTGTCGAACCGTAATAGATCGGCAAACTTTGAGAGCTCCCTCGAATCCGAATCAGCAGCAAGATCCTGTCGCCAAATTTCTTGTGAAAGAGGCTGTTGATCTGGAGGCGTTTGTCAATGTCTCAAACTTCACCAAGCCGCCAAACCCAGAAGTCCCACAGCCATCCCCTTTGGCACTGGATGGTAATTTCTGGCTCTTTACACGCTTGCTTCACGAGATTACCACAGTGGAAAGAGAACGCCACGATCTCCTCAAGGGAGGGCATCAACCAGCACCGGTCCACATGACTATATGGCGAGCAAAATTCGAGCATGCATATACACGAGCACGCGAAGCATACATTCAAACCTTCTTTGAGGCTACAATACGCGCGCACTATCATGCTGGGCTAATATATTGCTATCAAGCCCTTGCACCAGCTGGCGAATCGGATCAAGCAATACCCGTATATGTCAACCTTCTCTTTCACGACCTCCAGGCCATTGCTGGTACACATAAATCACTATTTTCTCACGATAGCTTTTTCCCATTGTTTATTACTGGCACTGAGTGCCGAGGAGACAAAAATCGCCAGATCCTTGTCCAGGCTCTGTTCGAAAGGACGATATTCACCACAGGGGTTTGGTGCAACAACGCTGCACTAAAGTTCTTGCGTGATTTCTGGAATTCGCCACACGGTGATATATCGTATAATTGGATACAATACGCTCGTGAGCGGGAGATTGACCCATTTCTAATTTTCTAATAACCCTTCTATCCTCACGTTGGGAGTCAGCAGAGGCATAAAGCGTGGGGGCTGGCAGATTGGTCCATAGAGAGGCGCTGGACTAGACCATATAGATATAGAGGAGCTCGGCGGAGATACAGTTGGCAGACACGATTTCCTGCTGACAATTTGCTCGAAAGACACATTTCGCATGATCTACGGTGACACCGACCCCGCTCCGGGCTGCTTTGGGAACTTGGCTTTTGTGTTAAACAAGCATGGCATTGGGGAAGACCAGGTTCCGTGTGCATTCAATTGTTTCATTAATGTCCCGATTCATGGCGAGACGGGAAAATTCAAGGTTCTGCCCCCACCTAGTAAATAAAGCTGGGGATCACATCGACTTCGTTGTCGAAATGAACTTGATCGTGGCGATTGCGGCCTGTTCAGCATCCCTGCTGAATAGGGACAGCTTTAACTCGATTCAATACCAGATTGTCTGAGAAAGCTATAAGATTTCACCAATCCAACTCAAGCCACCGTTGTTTGTATACATCGGGACCCAAATTGCCCTGTTGTGTGACGAGTATGGCGTGGCTTTGGGCTATTCTTCCAATCATGGAGAATCTGTGTAATGTTGCTCGGTTGTTGGGCGTATGTATTGTGATGTTGGGCAGGATTGAGATGCGGGTGCTTGCGGATGCCTGCACCACGTTTGAGGGTAGAACACAAAGGTCCGTGTAAAAAAGGACACGAGTCAGGGCCCTTGCATTGTGGCCGAGATCGTGAGTAACGAATTGTAGAAGCCTGCTGGGCTGTTAAGGCATCGCAGAGGCCGTAAGTGCAACCTTGAGGCTGGCCAAAACTGGTGAAATGTCGGGTCAACTCGCGCCAAAGTCATCAAAATCACCTGTTGCAACAGCCATTGAGTGGGAAAAGTCCGGACAAACCAATGGCTCGTCGATTTAGTTAAACCCCAAATTTGTACGCCAAACCAACGCCGCCAGGGGTCAAGCTCAGCCCGATTCATTGCCCACAGGATGCTGTCGTCTTGACCTTGACAGAGGATCTGTACATGTAGCATCTGGGCATAATTGGATCGCAGATCTGGTCCAACCGTGAACAGCCATGGTGCCTCCTTTGTGACTGGGATATTAATCCTGGTATGGGTTGGCACAAGGTCTGTGAAGTCATTAGGCTGAACGTCTGCAGGGCAGCGGGGCCCGACCATGGATTCCGGCCGGCGGTTAGGAGCGCGGGGCATGTTTTTCTGCTCGTTGGCAGCATGTCTACTACTTGGCACAACACAGGCAGCCACTGATGATTATTCATATCCTTTGCAGCATCACACAAGTCACACAGATAAGCACATTGTCGCCAGGATATCAATCATTGACTGACAGGCTAAGCACCGGCCGTTTTGGGCAATTACCTCTATATTGAATGAGGCGAAGTTTCCAATTGCATTAATAATAAGAAAGACGATGGTGTATCCGAACGCTAGGCTCCCAACCATCCATGCTCATCTCTCATCCATAGCCAACAACACATTGTCGATCCCACTTCATACCTCCTGGACAAACAAGACGGTCAAGATTACACAGATTGAAAAATCCAATACCATCCCACCTCCTGTTACTCGATTCAGTCTCTGGTCAAACGACACAACGGGAAAATTGTATCGATGGTCCGGACAAGCTAAAGGGGCAGCCACTGATGACAGCTTGCCGCTTTATGAGTTTGAGGCAGACGGTCAAGGTGGAGGAACTTGGTCAGAGTCGACTTCATCTAGTACAGGGTACTTCGAATCACTGTGGCACGGTATAGATGGGGCCTCGGCGTCTTGTGGTGGCATGGGCTTCTATTTAGGGGGCTGGGCGGATAAGACGTCGGAGCCAGCCTTCAATTGGACCGGAATTCAGCAATTCCGACTTCCAGGGATTCTAACCTATAACATGGAAACCCGAGAATGGAAAAACGAGTCGAGTGCCAATCTAAACACATACGGATACATCGCTAAGAGCTCTGGGGTTTGCGTCACAGGCTTTGGAGACAATCCGCTTTTGTTTAGTCTTGGTGGCAATACTGCAATGGTCAACCAAGGGAGAGAACACCAGGTCGATTTTAAGGACATTACCTTCTATGATCCAGGAAACAGCGTTTGGTACTCCCAGGAAACCTCTGGCGAGATCCCCCCTACTCGTGTTGGTTTCTGTGCTACTGGGGTTCACGGACAGAATGGGACATACGAGATGTGAGTTTTCGTCAGAACACTATGGGCTATTTTTTAACATGCGAACCTTTCTTTAGATACATATATGGCGGAAATAACGAAAACAAGGATATAGGTGACCTGGGTGATATGTGGGTTCTGTCGCTTCCGGCCTTTCGTTGGTTCCGAATCGATGCCGAATCCCCAACCCGCCAGTATCATACATGTACTGTCGTAGGCAAGCGACAGATGCTTGTGTTTGGAGGTACACAGAAGATGTTCGACTATACCAAAGATGATGAATGGAACAAGGCGATTAGCGTATTCGACATGACCGAGTTAAAATGGAGCGACAAGTATGATGCTGAAGAAGACGTGTATGAGTCGCCGCAAGTGGTGCAAAAATGGTACAACGAAGGGTATAGTTCCTGGATTTTTCACACTACCCTGGACGAGGTTGCTAATTCTATCTAGGGGTATCGGCTCTATTGGTTGGTCAAGCCGTGATATTAAGACACTTTTTGCAAATGGTACTATTACATGAACCCTTTTAGTTCGTAGCAAATCTGACTTATAATTTAGGTTCAACAACAACCTCAGAAGAAATCTCAACATCTTCGTCTTCCAGCGAAACATCATCGTTGCTGTCATCAGACACCTTCAAGCCGCCTGTAAGCGCCATAGCTGGAGGGGTTGTTGGGGGCGTGGCAGCCATTGTCCTTATCAGTGCTGCCTTCTACTTTTACCGTCGCCGGGCGCGTAAACGTATGTCGCCAACCGAGCACAACGAGCAATTAGATACCGAACACAAAGAGTTAGATCCGCGCGCAATCATTACCCCTCCACCATCCGAGTTGGTGGACCCGCACACACCCCGAACACCACCGCCATGGGAACTGGAGAGTCACGAGCGAGCAATCGAACTTGATGTAATATCACATCGAGGTCCAAATATCCCCAAGAATGGGAATGGAGAGAGGACTGGGTGGAAGAATTATTGACGATGCGCATAATCAGCAGGGCGCCGTATACTAGATTTATACCCAGCCCGCGGCTTGTACAATTCAATGTTATAATTCAAGCTTGGAAATAGAAGAATAAAGGATAAGCACGAAGTGAGAGTTAAAGAAGTATCCAATCACAAGTCACAGACAAACTGGGCCGGAGCCAATTGGAAGAGGGGCCTCTACTGCAAACCCTAACCCGGCTCATAGGATGGAAATAGTTCTTCCGCTCTGACAATTCGGGCTGCTTTCTCCCGCGTATTCAAAGATTAGAAGCCTCCGCTTAACTCCCGGAAAATCCCCCGTACTTTCACCTGCCCAATCGCGATAACGTGGTTGCAACGTTCAGCGGCATGTCCTGATCGGGAAGGTCTGCCCCCTGTCCAGTATCACGGCTACCGGCGCGGATACAGGACCACTGCTAGAGCAAACCTTTAGTTTGACGAATAATATAATGGTAGGAAAGCTTTGTTCGGCTTTGGAGGGGCCTTAAAAAGTAGTCCTTTTTGCGCACATAAAGAGCTCTGCGCCAAGGACGACGAGCAATCACCGTCAATGCAGGGGGAATTGCGCCACCAAGCTCGCCCATGCCATGTGTCCTGTGAGGTATTTACACGACAAGCGACCAGTATAATGGAGAGGGAATATCTCCCAAAATTGGAAACTGCTGCCGTCCGAGCGGCCAAGTTTCTAATGGCCTTCCTTTCCCAACCTAACAAGTCAAAAAATGGTGCAGCCATTGGGGACTATTGGCAAACTCCAGGATCGAATCGATCGTACCTGGCACAACTTTATCCAAAATAGGGTCCTTTTACTTGCTATTCATGTGACATTATGGCCTGTTTCCTTGCCCATTCTATTGTGCGCAAAGCTCAAGTTGGAAGCTACCGACCAAACCCCTGCATCGACACTGGCCTTATGAATCTTATCTAACCTATCAGCCCCAGGCTACACCGGATTATATCGATAATGACACCCATTCCCACATATGATCTGTAGTCTATCCGCAGATCGGATAAGGGTCTAACCCACATCGCTACGCAAAATCCACATCATTCCCTCAGGACAAAGCAGAAGTTCCACCACTAGCAAAAGAGCAGAGGGCAATCTCGTATCCAGTAAAGCAATACCTTCCTCCACAATGCTCCTATCAAAAGGTCCCGGTCGTATGGGGCAGCTGGATTGCATCATGCACTACAAAGTTCAGGTGACAACAACTGATTCTCGGCTTCATAACGAAGAACCATGAAAGTGCCCATCATAAGCCCGTCTATAAAGCAATCGAGGTCGCAACAAATCGGAGTATCAAGACATCCCATGGTCTAGTCTCTCATTCATAGTTCTATTGCCATTGTCCCTATTCAATAATTCATCTCAGGCATCATGACTATGCGTTCTCTCCTCCTACTTGGTCTTGCTGGCCTCGCTGTCAGGACCAACGCTCACCCATCCCGACGACAGCCAAACAATGTTGCCCTTTCGAAGAGAGGGATTGACCTAGAGGCCTTCCGTCTTAAGGAGATCTCTACCTATGTAACAAACGAGGAAGTTGTTGAGGATCCACCAATCCAGATTACCAAACGCGCCGACAATTACCTGGACGTTGCGGAGGAATTAATCAAGTCTGTTGTTCCCGATGTTACATACCGCCTTGTCAAAGACCATTATGTGGGTTCTGGTGGCGTTGCCCACGTCCATTTTAAGCAGACCGTAAACGGAGTAGATGTTGACAACGCGGATTTCAATGTCAATGTAGGTCCAAAAGCCGCATACAGATGCCCCAGCGATTGCTAACATAATATCAAGGTCGCTTCTGACGGAAAGGTCTTCTCCTACGGCAACAGCTTCTACACTGGAACGCTGCCTGCGCCTTTCGCCAAGAGAGACGTTTCGGATCCCGTTGCTGCTCTGAAAGGCACAGTAGATGTTCTATCTCTTCCCGTGGAAGCTGGCAGTGCCAAGGCCGAGGCCAAGGATGATTCTGAGCATTACAAGCTTACTGGCACCAAAGGCGCAGTCTCTGACCCCGAGGCCAAGCTCGTGTACCTTATCAATCCAGATGGTAAACTTGCTCTTACCTGGAGAGTCGAGACTGATGTCATGGACAATTGGCTCCTTACGTACATCGATACTGAAAGCAATAAGAAGATCTTTGGTGTCGTTGACTATGTTGCGGATCTTGCTACCTACGAGGTCTAGTAAGTCATTTGCAGATATATTTTTAAACTTGTTCAACTAACGACCTTAATTTTAGTCCTTGGGCAGTGAATGACCCCACAGAGGGATCGCGTTCCGTAATCAAAGACCCTTGGGACATTGGGACATCTGAGTTTACTTGGATATCTGATGGAAGCACCAACTACACTACTACTCGTGGCAACAACGGCATTGCTCAAGTCAACCCCTCTGGTGGAAATTCATACCTCAACAACTACCGACCGAGCAGCTCGAGCCTCGCGTTTGAATATGACTACTCTGTCAGCACAACTAACCCAGCCAGTTACCGCGACGCCTCAATCACGCAGCTGTTTTATACTTCAAACAAGTACCACGACCTTCTCTACCGTCTCGGATTCACCGAGCAGGCTGGAAACTTTGAGTATAACAACAACGGCCAGGGAGGTCGGGGCAATGATTATGTCATCCTGAACGCCCAGGACGGAAGTGGCACCAACAATGCAAACTTCGCTACACCTGCCGATGGTAACCCAGGTCGTATGAGAATGTACCTTTGGACTTATAGCAGCCCTCGAAGGGACTGCTCCTTTGACGCCGGAGTGGTAATTCACGAATACACACATGGATGTAAGTGACACATGTTCCATCGTACATGCTTCGGAAATTGGCTGACCCACGTATTTTAGTGTCGAACCGGCTCACCGGTGGCCCCTCCAACTCTGCCTGCCTGTCTGGTTCGGAGTCCGGCGGTATGGGAGAGGGTTGGAGTGACTTCATGGCAACAGCCGTCCGCCTAAAGCCCAGTGACACTCGGTCGACAGACCACGTTGTCGGAGCTTGGGTGTTTAACAACGATGCTGGAATTCGAGCTTACCCTTACAGCACAAGCACATCAACCAACCCCTACACTTACAGGAGCGTCAACTCTCTCTCTGGAGTCCACGCTATTGGAACCTACTGGGCTACGGTCCTTTACGAAGTTCTCTGGAACCTGATTGACAAGCATGGCAAGAATGACGATGATGTTCCAACTTTCAACTCTGCCGGTGTCCCCACAGATGGAAAGTACCTGAGCATGAAGCTTGTCATTGATGGCATGGCGCTGTAAGTTCCCCACTCGGAATAAACCCACGGCAAATAGGTCTAACATGAAGAAACCAGGCAACCCTGCAACCCCAACATGGTCCAGGCTCGAGATGCCATCTTGGATGCCGATACAGCTCTTACCAGGGGTGGCAACCAGTGTGAACTTTGGAAGGCATTTGCCAAGCGAGGATTGGGCGAGGGAGCGCGATATAGCAGCTCAAGCCGAACTGAGAGCTTCACCGTTCCCTCTGGAGTCTGTTAATTACGAGAAATAGAATTTCATTTTCTGCGCATAGGTAACTTGTATGTTTCTTTGAATTTAGTGTGTTTTCAGCGAAGTCGAGTCCACAATTTACATCGCAATGTGCTGTCTTTGTCGTTGTCTATAATGCGTAAATATTTTTGAGTCGCATGACCCATAGGCAACGGTGACGCCATAGAATAAAAAGGCTCGTTGTATTTCCCGTTCAAGATTCAAAATTCATTGGCACGCACGCAGTGTTAGGCATGTGAAACTCTATGCTTCAATCACTAGTCACCTTTATAACTCCCCCCACACTACAACAACGCGAAATTTGACCCTAATGCTTCATCCATATGCCTTTTTAGTCTCGGTTGATCTTAGAAGAGCTCGTGAAGCCAAATATCTCATGCCCTACCTCAGTTTTAGTCGAAGCTTTGGTCTGGGTGGTGGTGATTGTTCCCGCTGCAACTGTCTGGAATTTCGACAACGACGCGCCGGTCACTGTAATGACGCGCGCAGCATCAGTAGGAACCATGGTGGTAATTTTGGTTCTAGAATCAAACCATTAAATGTGGTCATCTTATCAGAGGATTCAGTAGTTACATCGTCTTTGTAGGGATTGCAATGTAGTCCTTCTAGCTCATAGCATGGAGTTGGGCTGTTCTCCACGATGGGAGGGGAGCACCACGCATAGCCTTTTCGACTTTGGCGGGACCGGGACCGCCCTGCAGACCTATGACGACGAAACCAGATCCATCTACGCTAGAACCCTTAATCATTCGCTTAGCGTAGCTGATCAGCTTTTCTTGCGAGATCTCTTGAAGCTCCGTTCGGCCAAGAAGGCAGCTTGAGATCATGCTCATAGAACCAGCAACGCTAGAACCGCCTGCAGCCAGGCCATCGAAGAAGGAACTGTAACTGATAGGGCCAGTTGTGTTTGACTGTACGTCGGATAGAATGCCATCATCGTTACCGGCAGCTGGGCGAACTTGGGGAAGGGCCCCGGCAATGGAATTATTGAGCGCCGCCAATTGTTGTTGGGAATGCCACTCGGCGTCAGAAGGTGTGAGCTTGCAGGCTCTTGTTGCGAAGGCAGTGTGAAAAGGGAGGAACAATGTAGGGAGCATGATTTCGGTCTCTGCTCTGGTGTTTGAGCTCTTAGAATTGAGCACATTTTGAATCTTTATAGTTTTTGGCCTCTTTTCTTTGGATTCCCAGTTTGAAAATCCGTTGCCCTGATGTACGACAACTCTAGATGCCGTCCATGCCGATGCTCCATATTGACACACTCGACATGGCTGAGTCCCATGGGAATGGTTACAATATGCGCATTAACGTCATAACATAAGACGAGACTCAAATTGTAAGGTCTGAGCAAATTTAGGCTATCCCCATGCTCACGAATCCCTGACTTGGATTCTTCTCAGCCCGTTGCGCCTTCAATAGTTCTAGTGTCGGCTGGAGTGTCGGCACCATATCAAGAATGCACAGTAAGTTAAATCTTCATTTAGTCATCCATTCTATTTTTATTTTCAAGTCTGGGTATCCCATCCCACGCGAACATCGCCGTCAACTTGGTCATGAAGTCGCGAAATGTCCCTACCACAGTGCGCCTTTCCTTCGTCAGCGGGTCAGCTTTATTCTTAGCAACAGCATTCATTTCTCCTGCTACACGTGGGAGCCATAAATGCGTTACTGTCACAAGATATATATTTTAACCACAGAGTTGAGACGTACATTTCAATCATTGTGCTGACATGGAGCAAATTTTAGTTATTCACCAAACGTCGCTATGGTGGTTGTACTTGATAGATACTATTGTCAATCTAGTGCCCAAGATGCTTACTTGTGTTCCTGTATGCTATATCTTACATTTAGCATTGAATCGTGGAGAATTCTTTAATGAAGTCATTAGTTTCCGCATAAATTTCGTCACCTTTGCAACATTCAACCTCAGACCCTAATTACCCTATAGCCAATTTTTCACTGTCTACTTCGGTAGTTTTGAACATTACTGGAACTGCCGTTTGAATCGAAAATCAATCGTCTCTAATTGTGGTATTGGGCAGACATGCTAACATTGGCATCACTCAGATTCAAAGAAACGAATATTGAAGTTTAAATGCGCCAGTATTGCCCTGGACATGTGCTTAAATGGACTAACAAATAGTTTGCCCAGGGTTGCCTAGTAGACCAGTTATACCTTGAATAACCTACATTTGAGATGGCTAGCGATGGTCCCTGAGGCTGTTTGACACAGATTCTGCATAGCTTATTGCAGGTGTTGTTGTCTCAATCAACACTGACAAAGATGGTGAGGGGCGTGAGAGTCGTTGGGTTCAATTCACCCCACTATTTGTTCCTTAATTATATGTACGAAGAGATGCAAGGGATGGACTTTGGTCCAAATGCATTATCCTTTGTCTCTTTCTCTTTCTCTTTGTCTCCATCTCCAGCCATCTTGGACATTCATGTTTTATAGACCCTTTCCGTGCCGTCCATCAGTGTGCATCTGATGAAAGATACTTTGCACTGGGATTTTCAACCCGTTCCTTTGGAATGTTTCCAATCCTTTTGGATTTGGGCCGTTTTCTTGATATGGTTAACGTTGGGATTGAGTTGAGTTGGTATTCTAACAAATGGGAAGCACGTGACAAATAGCTCTTCGAGCGAGGCATGCAGCATGGATTGTTATCCCCTTTACCAATTTATGGACTGTGGCGCCACCGACTCTGGTTTTGTGGCGCGCTACTGGCAAGAGTCGGTTTGCCCCCAGTCAGCTGAGACAGACTTTGAGTGTGGGAAGCGGGAGGACGTGATTAGGGGCTCAATACGGACTGCAAATATCAGCTTATTTTAGCCGTCAGCACCAGCCCTTCGCTGCCTCCGATCGCCGCCATACCCCAGAGGTGCCGAGAGGAGGCTTCCACAGCACAAAAGCAGCACTACAGCTGGGAATAATGGCACTGTACTCCTGCGACGGGTGTTCTGAAACCATCCCGCCCTAGAAGGCCTGGCTCCACTGTGAGTATTGTGCCAAGTACGATCAGTGCGCGAATTGTGCCATTCTAAAAGGGTATACGGAGGTACGGCCTCTCACAACCCTGGGCACAGGACGACTCTGCGCAGGACAAGCGGCTATGCCCCTGGCCCAGTTAATGCCGAAAGTCCGCCCCATCCGTCTGGGCCGGAATGGGCTGCCATGTTTGACATGAGTACGCTGGAGGCCAGGCCCAGCTTCATCGACCTCGCCCTGGCAATAATCGACAGCGATGAGACGGGGGTTGTGACACCAGATGGCCTCTTGTTTGTTCTGGACCTCGTGGAGTGTCCACTAACCGAGAACGACTGTGAGTCGGGCAAAACGCCGCCTGATGCCCTCCCCCCCCACAAGCCAGTCCCCAACCGGTAGCAAATTTTGACAAGAGGCGTTTGGCAGGGAAGAGGTTGTTGATGGAGGCAGTGGGGCCGGACAAGGAGAAGGAGGCGGATGATATTCTTAGAAAGATCTACGATGGCTTCTTGTTTGACTACGAGGCGAGACCTCGTCGACTTACGACGACGACGTCTGAGATGCATGCCCTGCCTGACGCGCAGGGGTTTCATCCAGCTGTGGAAGGCGAACATGCTCAACAACCCGGACAAGGTGTGCGAGTGCGACTACACCAACATCATATTCCATAACTACCAGCCAGTCAGTCGTTTGGAGGCAGCGGGGTGACGTGCCAGGACATATATTTCCCGAGCAGAACGTGACATGCGAGGCCCAGAAGGCATTTTACGCCCAAGCCAATCAACCGCCGCCGCGGCTTCCCCCGCGTCCAGAGCCAACCGCGACAGCATGGACGGACACAATATCGTACGCACTGCCCAAAGCCAGGAGTCTAGAACAACCGAGTGCACAGGCGCAACACGATGCCGAAGAGCTACGGCGGGCTGAGGCCGAGCTAGAGGAGCTCGAGCGGCAGAACGCGCGGGATCTTCAGGACTTGCAGCGGAGGAACGAATTCGAGTACACGCACCACAGCATGGAGCGCTCACGGGAGGTGATGAACGAGATTGGACAGGACCGGGACTATGTGTTTGAGCGGTGGTACCGTTAGTGAGCAAGCGCGTACAGTTGGTTACGAGACGAGACAAGACTAGATGCCATGTTTTAGCGCGTTGCGTGATGCATTTTTGATGTTGGTAGTACGTAGTGTTTGCACAGCCCTTTTGACAGAGAAAGTCTTTGGGGAGATTAGGTTGGCCTTGGTTCCATGTAGATGAGGACGCGTTCGGCTGGGGTTTGCCGGGGAGCCGTGTGGCGGCGGCGCACAAGCAGGCTATATTACCGGGGTGGGTGATCGTTTTTAAAGTAAAAGTTGGCCTGCGGGCGGCGCACCAATCTATCTTTAATCTACGGATACTGTATTAGATTGGGAGCTTTCTGGGCCCTTTCTCAAGGCATAAGGCTTCGTATTTGGCATTGTCAAGCTGGGTCTGCAGTTGAGTCTAGGGTAAACGAGACGACGGGATGGGATGGATTTTCTGTGGTTTTTTATTTAATGGTTTTTATTTTGTTGGAGGGGGGGTTGGTGGGTTAGTGGAGAAGTTATGCAAATCCTCATCCCAAAGGTCGCCGAGAGATTATGACGTGGCACACAGTTACAGTGTTATGCACCAGGGGGCCTCGTTTTTAAATGATGGTTGGCGTTCTTCCTCTTCCTGGAATCCCGGCAGCAGGCGTACGTACACACATGAAGCCAAAGGTGAAGGAGCGTGGCGCATGGAGACGCCCATACCCGTTCGCATCTCATGAGACGGCCCCTGGAAGCTTGTTGTTGCTCGGATGAAGCTAACGGCATGGGGCATGTTGCATACATTGCACACATGACCGTGTCCATCCATGGGCTGGCTCCATTGGGCTGGCTCCATGGGGTCGCCTTTTGCTTCTTTCTCGCCTAGGTCGCCTGCCAGGTTGCCTAAAGAGCTTGTTTGCGCCTACAGCCATGCTGATGCTGCCATGGGCTAGTCGTGGACGGACCTTGATTGGCCTGGGCGTAGTAGTATAGGCATAGTACGTAGTATAGGCATAGCAGTATGGGCATAGCAGTATGGGTGTAGTAGGTTACTAGTAGCATGGACATGGACGTGGGGAGGGAGAGGAGGTGGTTTTGCCACTGAGGCGATTGTCGGGGCTTTCGGTAAGCCTCTGTGCTTAAACGGGACGACGCGTAACGCTGCCTTGTTTTGAGTTTGCGTTGATCAACACTATTCCCTCTTTATTATTCATCATTGATTTTTTTTTTTTCATCAGCCAACGTCAATTTTTTTTTACTTTTCGAAACACTAACCTTGTTTCCTCCACTTGCTGTTGGTGATGGCGATGATGCTGATGCATGCTGTTGGAGTTGGTCACCAACTCACCCCACACACACACCGTCTCTGTGGCTGATCTGGATCAAGTCATGGCCTTCATTCCCAATCATCGATCCCCTCTCACGCGCGCGGCACAGGCTGACGTTGACGTATCGCCGCCAGCCAATGACGCCACTGCGGCCATGGTCTTTGCAGACAAGGTGAGGGAACCGCCCTAGCGCACCCCCACCTCCCCTAGCCAGGGCCCATGCAAAAAACCAAGCTTTGTTCCAAAGGAGCCGGATTCCGGGACCAGATGCAACGTTTGGAGATGCGAGGCGTGACGGTGATCATCCATCTGGTTTGAAAATCCGGGCGAAAGCCATCTGGGGACCATCTGAGACAGCCGGCTCTAAGGTGATGCAACTTGGACGATTCAGAACCTTCGGATGAGGCAGATGTGAAATCTGCAGAACCACAGAACGAGCCCTTGCACAAGCCAATTGAAACATTTTGTGTTTTTTTTTTCTTTTTCTTGCTCTGATTTTTAAAATTGAGCAGAACTTTTCGCATCCAGACCCAGCCCGCCAGCAAGCCAGCAAGCCATCCATTATATTGCATTACGTTTTCTTTCATCTGTCCGTGTCCCTCTCCTTTTCACCATCCGCATCTGCATGTGTGTCCCCCCAGTTCCCTTCCCTTCCCCTCCCCCCCCTTCACAAACTCGCACTTTAGACATAATGAAATCAAAGGGCGAGCCAAGATGGCCAATGCATCCATCGGCCAGGGGTGTTGGTTAATAGCTCTTGGCGCAGGGCTTTTTATTATTTATTTATTTATTTATTTTACAATCTGGGTTTCCCACAGGCACCGAAACTAAATTGTCCGCCGCTCTGTCCAGAAATAAATAAAGTAGTGCGCGCAGGCACAGACTGGTGCACCTTGGTGGAACTACCGGGTCCGTCGGGCCCCGTGCCTGGTCTCGTTCTCCCCCACAATGTTTCGTGAAAACGAGCTAAGTCGGCTCATTCACCCGAGCAGAATATGGTAACTATAGGGGAGAGGAGGGGGTGTATTGTGTGTATTGTGTGTATGTGTTGGTGTTGGTGCGAGTGTGTGCGAGTGTGTGCGGCACGGGAGGGCGGGCGAGCGGGTGGCCGATGGGATGCCATGGAAGCAAGCGCCAAAGGAAGCCTCGAAAGAAATCCTTCCGTGTCCCTTCTAGGAGGATATGCAAACGTGCCTGTTTACCCAATTTGCAGAGCTGTCGCGTGCTCGTCCTGGAGATGATGGATGGAGGGCCCAGATCGGCCCTACCAAACCCAGGCTAGCCGCCGCCGCCGCCGCCAAAAGGAAAAAAAAAATGTCTCACACGTTACCTGTGTGTCCCTATGTGGCGGCGATGGTGTGCACAGCGCAGCGCAGCACAGGGCAGTTCAGTAAGTTGACTTTGACGCTGCTGGGATGTTGACACAATGAGATCATCCGTCCCACAGCTCTTGTGCCGACGATTGGGCCCCTGGGACCCCCTGATCCAGGATGTCCTGGGCTCGACGGGGGCTATGCGCACAGCCTGCCAGGAACCTTTGGCGACCCGAACTCCGACCTTTTCCTGGGGTATTTTCGCTTATGGGACTGCCTGGGACGTTCCGTCACTGGCCACTGGGCCTTCTGCGCTTGCTTTGTCCCTGGTGAGCGGTGGTGGTGCTGCCGGTGGTGGTGGTGGTGGTGCTGTTCGGAGAGCGGAGTAAGCCACTGCCCACATCAGCGGGCAGGGCAGGACAGGGCAGGCGAATCAGGACATTCAGCTAAGCAGCCCATGTCGATTTTAATGTCCGCAGCCGAGAGTGTCAATCATCAGCATCATTATTACCATTATCCCTTTTGTGTGCTTGTGCGCACAGCACGTGTGGGCATCGTGTGAGAAGAGCGTTTGTGTGAGTATGTGAGTATGTGAGTATGTAACCACGAATGTGTGGGACACACTGTCTCTGGTAGCTTGGACCACGCACGCGGTAGCCTCTGCTTCAAGTCGGTTAAACCGGATGACTCCGACACTTTACAACACGTCCGTTCCGCACACACTGATATACTACTGGCCCACCACGGAGTAGCAAGTCATGTCCTCAGCACGAAGATCTCGGATAAAAAAGAATGTTACTGCATGGCTCGCCCCCTCCCCCCTCCACCCCCCCCCCCCCCCCACCCCCCCCCCCCCCCACCCCCCCACACCCCCCCCCCAAAACAAACCAGACCCACAAAAAACTAGCCACCAACCATCCACGGCGAACTATAACACCCCCCGCTCGACCACCCACCGCCGCGGCACCTCGACTACCCCCAC
>JAHVYB010000024.1:166243-361059 GCA_020623695.1 Calonectria henricotiae
CCCACCCTCTGTTACCCACCCGCCCGCCATCGTATTGGCCACCCCTGTCCTACGCACCAATGTCTCCGATACGAAAGCATCCCCCCCCCCTCCCCCCCCCCTCCCCCCTCCCCCCTCCCCCCTCCCCCATCATCCCAGCAAGCAAACCCCGTAAACCAGACCACAAAGAAAACAGTGGCCCAAAAGGTTCTCGGTATGCTGGAAGGGGGTGAGTCTTTCTCCCCCAGGGTTCCCACACCCGCTTGCTCGCTCTCTCGCACACTGATTTTTACGAGGGCGCCAATATAGTACACATACCCCTCCCCCCTTGTCCGCCCGTCAGAAACCAAGCGAGCTAAAACTGGGCCCGATACGAGGGCTTGCCAGACAGCTTGCGACCGCCACTTATTATAGATCAGCTCTGAACCAATGCTCCCGCCATAGGCTGCACCGTAATGAGGCTGGCTTGCATAGGGCGCCTGTTCACTTTGTACACGCGACCTGTTACTGCTTTTACTCCCCGCTCTGCCCACGTAGAAATGCTTGTCTCAACTTGCCCAGACCTGTCCCAAACATCCAGACCCAGAAACACCCTGATGCGGGACGTAATATAGGTTAATGCTCAACGTCCGTCCTGTCTCTGCTGCCACCTCTTTTTTCCCTCTTTTGTCGTCATCTCCATCATTTTCCATTTTTCCCTTTTCCTTTTATGTTTTCTTTGTATAGCCCTCAGATAATATGTTGCCCTCATTCGTTCCTTTCTGCTTCGCTATAACCGTTGTTTCCTTGATTGTGACCAAGCTGGTCCATCTGTACATTCACGGCAGCTCCATCTCCATCTTCGCACTCGTCCTCTACCTCCCCTCGCTATTACTCTCAGATGTCTTCTTCATATGTCTGTCACGCCTGGCGCTGCGGCGGGAGAATGGGTTGATGTCCATATTCACCAGCAGCTTGGGCTGCATCTTTGCGTACGTATCCACTCGCCTACGCCCTGATCCTCTTGGCGAGAGTGTCTCCATTCCAGTACTGACCAAACCCGATGCAGCTTCATCATGCTCGGCGGGGCAGCCTCGCAGCTTGGCTTCTACTACGAGACAGGAAACGAAATCATTTGGCAGGATGCCATAGGAGTCGCCAAGGACCGCGAGGCCATCAAGGTGATGCTCAGCGGCAGCGGCGCCGTCGTGGTGTCGGCCCTGCTCCTCCTCACCATTGCAGGGCTCACAAAGTGGTATCTCTACAGAGCCGTGGGCGCAGTTTTGGTTGCCATGGGAGCGCCCATCGTATACGGTAGATCCCATCTTGTTTTGTCACCTTTGCCGAATCCATAGCTAACAAATCCCGAGTGTGGCGAACCATATTTCCTTGCCGAAGCTCCAAAAACCGAAACCGACGTCGCCACTACTCGCAGCCAGGAGATGCGAGCCCAGACTTTTACGACACCGACAGCACGTACGATTCTGACGAGGAAGATGACGCTGAACAGGCCATGTCTCTTGTGTATGGAGAGGGTTGGAAGGACACCTCCGGACACACTACGCAGTTTCTTCGAAAGACCACCTCCTGGGCCATCATTGCCGCCATCATGATCTTCCTGGGTGTCACCATGGTGGTGCGCCCCCAGACCCCGTACACCATGATGGCCACGACTCTTCCCATGGCCATGCTGGAAATGTTCAAGATGGAGCCCGACGTCTGCGCCGAAAAGGCCCGTCTCAACGGCAACAGGTGGCCGTTCCCCGACATAATTGAGCAACCGAAGTGGGAGCAATCGACAGAGCAGCTTCGAGCATGGGCTCCTGGGACCGACAACGACATGGCTAAGGAGTACAGAGAAACCGTACCCGGATGGCTCCCGCATCCACCCCCGCTGGGCTTTGGTAAATGGTACCCCGTCGAATCCGGCATTGGAAACAAGACCGTGAATGAAACGGAGCACAAGCCCAAGTGCCCGGGCCCAGACACCGACGACACCTTCTATAACCCCGTCGCCGACCCGATGAAGATTTCCAATCTCGACTCGGACGTGCTAGAGGAGCTCAAGGGCAAGATTAACGATGGAAGCGTCAAGATCAAGCACGTTGCCATCATCATGATGGAGAGTCTCAGGGAAGAGCTTTTCCCCATCCAGATGGGCTCTGATATCCACAAGTTCGTCATGAAGTCTCACCAAGAGGACGAGGCCGACGAGGATGATGTTAATGAAAGACTGTCACGTCTCTCGCCAAATGCCGAAAAGATTACTGGTAAGCCTGGAAACTGGCTCAACAGCACAGGGTCGTCGTTTGAGCCAGCCACACCGGAGTGGAACGACACCGCAAAGGCCGGCTTCGGTGGTATCAACGTCGTTGGAGGCTTGACTACCAGCTCCGTCTCCACCAAGAGCTTGGCCGCCATCCACTGCGGCGCCTGGCCCATGCCCGTCGACAAGTTTGAGGAGGCCGAGACACAGAGCTACCAGCCCTGTCTCCCCCAGGTCCTGGAGCTGTTCAACCGCATGAAGGAGGACAAGCCTTCTACCAACTACTTGGAGCAGCAGTGGTACCCCGCCTTCTTCCAGTCCGTGACCGACGGCTACGACCGACAGAGGAAGTTTGACCGAAAGATTGGCTTCAAGCACGTCTTCACAAAGAACCGCCTCGAGATCGAAGCCAAGAAGGGCGACCAGGACTTGGAGGAGATCAACTACTTTGGATACCCCGAGACGGCGCTCAAGTCGCACATCGAGGACTACGTCAAGAAGGCCACCGAAAAGGGCCAGCGAATGTTCATGTCCCATTTCACGAGCACCACCCACCACCCTTGGTCCCTTCCTCGCGATTTCGACTCCACCAACTACCTCAACGCCAAGGGCGGCAACCGGTGGCACAAGGATTTTGACAAGTATCTAAACACGGTCCGGTGGAACGACGCCTGGGTCGGACAGCTTATGCAGACGTTCCAAGACCTCGGTATCGCCGACGAGACTCTGGTCGTCTTTGTCGGTGACCACGGCCAGGCTTTCAAGGAGGACGTCTCCATGACTGGCACGTATGAGAACGGCCACATCAGCAACTTCCGCGTGCCCATCTCCTTTAGACACCCGCATATTCCCCGTGTCCAGTACCATGCCAACGCCACCTCTCTGTCCATTGTCCCCACCATCCTCGACTTGCTCGTCAACACTGGTTCGCTCAACGCCAAGGACAAGACCGCCGCCACCGACCTCGTCAAGGACTACGAAGGCCAGTCCCTGATCCGACCATACAAGGCCTCGCACAACGGCCGACGAGCATGGAACTTTGGAGTCATCAACGCCGGTGGACGCATGCTGTCCATCACCTCGGCGGATGCCCCTTGGCGACTCGTCATGCCTTTGGACCAAAAGACCGAGTACAGATTCACAGACCTCAAGACCGATCCCCTCGAGCTGGAGCCTCTGCTGAAGTGGTCCGTACGAAGTCTGAGCTCTGCCGTCAAGTCGGCGCACGGCCAGAACGCATCAACATGGGCTGTCGAGGCCGAGGCCGTTGCCCGTTGGTGGGGCCTTGAGCGCAAGAGGCTCTGGGGCTATAGCTCTGGACATGACAATGATGACGAATAATAGGAGGAGAGCAAAAGCAAGAAGTAATTTGGGGATGTTGATTCCCCCAACCATCTTGTTAATACCACCATCGAGTCCACTGAGACGTATACGACGGAAACTGCCCGGCTAATGCCCATCGATACCCATCCGACCTTGCTCATCATACCCTCTCATCCTCTAATATTGCTGGATGGCATCTTCGATTCCGGACTTTTGCTTCCAGGCGGTCAACAAGTTTTCATCTTCGTTTTCTTTTATCATGGCCGTTTCGTCTCGGTCGACATCATCTGATTTGAAAGTTTATTCCCTTTAAAGGCATCATGGGTTTGGCGACATCGCATAGAATGGTATTACTGGCCTGTTCCCTGTGCAAATTGGGTAAATGGGCAACGGAATTGGAAAGCGACAACATGGTTGGGTCTCAAAGTGAGGGAGGCATTTGGAAATGTGGTCTTGGGAGGAAAAGGATCCTAGAGCCCTGGTATTTCGAGTTCATTTCGGGCATACGGGACAACGGAGTCAAACCAGGCGTTCAGGTGGCACTGCATTTTTTTTTGTATAGTAAAAGGGTTCTTTTTTTTCCGTACTGACGACAACGGATATACTCTGGAGACACCGGGGGACATGGTAATTGATCACTCAATGCATCAAATCAAAGCCGTACATTTGACATCCGCAATCCCATCGTGTCGGGCCTTTCTGTAGTGGGGATGGGCGAGTGAATGTGGAATGAATGTTGCGTAGAAAAATTGCCTTGAACGGAGTACGTGAACAACCATGAACATTCATTCCTTTGAGGAGAGCGAGGCGGGAAACATGAGGCATATGGTCTTGGCTGAAGGGACCATCTTCGACTGGTGGGACCCCCCTGCCAACGCGTGCTTGAACCAGGTGTCCACGATCGCCTCTACTTTGAGAGGCTCTGTTGGGAGCTTGGGCCAGGGCATGACTCGGTCTAGCACATTGAAAGAAGACATTGAAAGAAGAAATTCTCCCTTGTCCATGGCGACGTCGTCTCAGCATCAATTTATCCTGTCTGTCTGTCTCTTTGGGTAAGAGGATTGGCGAATTGAATGCAATTCGAGCTGGTTTCGAATGCTGTACCAATCGGATGCTCCGCGATGTGATTGCCTCAACGATGCGCTATTGGTGATCGCTTACTAACCGCTTGTTCGCTCTCATCCGCGTCGATAGTGCAAGGTTTACTTGAGACTTAATATGAAAGTCCTTGGCATCGTCCCTGGAATAATTGTCATCTTTGGCATCGGTGTCCTCACGTGGTATGTCGCCTATGTTTTGCTGCAGTTCTACCGAAAGCACCCACACGTCGTGAACATGGTTGAGATGTGCAAGGTTGTGGGCGGTGTAAAAAAATTTGAGATTGTCGCTGGTGTCATGAATGTGATTCAGTTCATCTTCTTTGCAGCCTCCCCCCGCTGTCGCACTCTCTGTCGCCTTCAACACCATCAGCGACCATGCTGCCTGCACTGTTGTCTTCATCTTTGTGGCATGCGTCATCTCTTACATCTTTTTTCTGCCCCAAACAATCAAGTTCGTCTCCATGTGCGGCATTCCAAATGGCGTCAGTGTACTTATTGCCGTCGGGATTGCCTTGATCAGTCTGGCTGTTGCCGGCCCCTCCAAGGCTCCGGATAACTGGCATAGAAAGTTCGAGGTTGTTGGGAGCCCGACATTTCGAAAGGGCCTCAACGCTTGCCTCAAGATTGTCTACGCATATGCCGCAAACTGGATCACGAATGCAGAATCCACCTAAACAGCGGCAATTAGACTGGAATTTTGGTGATGGCCAAAAGCTTACACAAGGATAGCATATGGCTGGGTAAATAGAAGGCATTGGGTGCGTGTTCATTGGATAAGGCTAGCCCCATGAGGATGCAAAGATACGATGCAGTCCGTTGCTGGAAGCCAAGACATGTCAGCGTCAGTAAATAATGGTGAGGACTTTTCTTACCTCACCATCCCGCCTGAGCCGGGCAGCTTGGTAACCCACATTGGGGCTGCCTTTGTTGGTTTTATGCAGGCATATCACTGCTCTGGATGCATAATAATGTTGCATCGCGATTACTGACTGGGTGATATTTGTTGGTTTACTGATACATTCTCTTGTACTCTGATGGAAGGACGTGACTCACTTGGAACAGAGGCTGCTATGTAAATGGCCGGAAAGGCCGCCCGTCACTCAAATCCGCTTCCCTGCTGTATATTGAATAGTACGAAAGAGGTTTCATGTCGTTCCACTCTAAAACATCTCGTTCTTAACCTTTCCATTGTATTTTCTATGACCCACGTTCACCCTGAGGACCATCAATTGGGACCATGAACTTGATCAATCTTTCAAAGAGATAGACGATGCGATTTGCGAAAGCCGAGTCATCTCTTCGTTAAAATACCGTCAATCTCTCGAAATTTTCCAGGCAAATATCGAATGGCCCCTGGAGGACTGAGTATACATATATGGCCTGCCTTAGGTGGACCTAGCCGGCAGCTTCGGCAAGTCTCCCTTGCATGGCAAAGGCAGCTACCGCTTCATGGTTCAGTAGGGTCTGGGTCCCACTGAGATGGTGGTAATTGGAATATTTTTCGTTATCGTACTCTTCATACAAGCGTGCTACATCGACTGCAACGAGCAGAGTCGAATCCCATGTATCTGAAGGCTGTGATATGGCCTTGATAAGCAGCTCTAGGCATCGGTTATGGTAGTATGTGCTTTCCAAGTCCGAAGTCACACCCATACCAAGGGCATCATAGGCACTTGCAAGCGCAAGGACCCCGTTCATGACCATGGGGTTTGTCAGGGCGAGGCGAGGTACTTCTAGAGCGAAATGATGAGCCTCATCACAGGCATCAGACTTTGCCAATGTGAGCTTTTCTGTTGTGTTCGATGCGTTCAACTGGACATGGTTTGACTTATTGAAGGCGCTAGTTTGTGTATATATGTCATGAATAAGAATGCCTGGCGCTCTGTGAGTCTAGCAGGTTGTTCCGATTGGGAGACTTGAAACTCGGACGCATTTTGAGCTGGTTGTATAGTGCTTGTGGGTTGAACATGTTCCACATTAGCCAGTGTCGGTGAGTCTTGAGCAACATCTGCAGTGATTTGCATCGGATCTGTTTCAGTGGCCGGTGGTGGCTCATGATTGCATGCAACCGACCCCTCAGCGTTAGGTGTAGCTTCTCCGCCCTGTTGGGATGTGGAAGTGCTATCTACAGTTTTTCTAGGTGTTTGCTCTGACGCTTCTAAGAATTCATTTCCAACGCCTCGAGGCTTTACAAAGGAAACTGAACATGGATTGTTAGTCATGTTGGGTTTGCTATGCAATGCTCACATGTCTAGCACATACTCGACCGGGATGTTTTGGGTTGGGATTCTCGGGCCGCATGTCCGTCTCTCAGGTCCTGGGCATGGCTGTGTTTGAAGCGAATGTCAGCCTCAAAGCGGCATTCCTTGCCGGCCTCGAGGCAGCCGCCGCATTGTGTCGCCCCTGGCTGAGTAACGCACTTGCGATGGCGGCGGCGACAGTTACTGCAGCATTTCGTGCGCTTCATCCAGTACCTCGAGCCCCCGAGGCGCCTGTTTTGGGGAATGAATAATGAATGAGGAATAACAAACCAGGGAATGAATCCCGCGGGGCCAATGACTGAATTAGGTCAAGTGAGGACACTGCTTGAGTTACCCTAGATCCAATCGCGAGTAGCTCATTTGTGACGGGGGCGTTCGGATTTAGCATCCTGATGCACCTGTGGATACGCTCGTGTCAACGCGTGTCTAGGGTTGGTGCATATCGTTTGTTTATTGTGTGTCGATCTCCTCTTGTTTTATTGATCGATTTGAATACACTCACTCGTTGATATGGTGAATATCTATTATTAGGATGAAGTAGTCGCTACGCGATTCGCCATCGGACTTAAGTGGAGAGAATGGGGCGAACATCTGCAGCCATGTCTCTGGTGGACAATATATTTGACCTAATCTTTGACTTGGATTGGTTATAGAGACGGAATAATTTAACTGAAAATCAATATTCTCCATTGTCTGTTCCTTTGCTAGAGCGAAACCTGCATGTTAATACCCATGGGGTCATGGGTATTTGGTGTTCTGGAGGTTTGAGAGTTGGGCTTTGAGTGGAGTTAACGGTAGTTGGTACATGGGCAAAAACCCACCTCGGACTTGCTTTGCACACCATCAAGTCTTCTTCAATCTCTGTTGGGCAACACATTAAGCGATCGGATTTAGACAGTCCATCCAATACTCGGCCCGAGTCCCGCCGGGGATATTTTCGGAGAAAGCCCGTAGGTAGCAATAGCAGAGAAGCATGCAGCGAGAGTAATAGCAAGGCATTGGCTATTCCTCGGTTAACATTGGTGTGTGTTCGGGTGAGCTTCCCCGATGGTACCCACCATGAGCAGCAGGCCTTGGTTAGACCAGGGAATGAAGACCGCATGAGGAATCGTTGTGCTGAATTCGTCACCTCGTCTTTTCAACCTCATCATCTCACCGAAATGACGGCTTCGACGACAACGATTCAGGCCGAGAGCTTTGTGCCGGTGCAGGAATCAGTCCCACTTGGTCTCATTGGCCGCGACAATGACACCAAAGAGGTGAAGCAGCCACCAGCTGCGCTTGAATCTTCGGTGGAAAGCGTCATCAACCCAGATGAGCCTCCGGAAAATGCCCAAGGCACGATAGAGAGATGGAACTATCCAAAAGGAAACATTGCGAGGCTTGTGTTTTGCTTTCTCTCCTTCATCATTGCAGGAATGAATGACGGCGCTACTGGTGTATGATGAGCCTGTTAGCCCTCCTCAGAAAGCCCAAACACTGACATGTGTATTCTTAGGCCTTGATTCCATATGTAAAGTCGATTCCGTGGTCTCGAATGACCATCTTTTGCAAAGAATCTAAACCTCTGACCATCTGTGCAGCTTGAAAAGTATTATGATCTTAGCTACACCATTGTCTCACTAATCTTCCTCACCCCCTTCGCTGGCTACTCTGTCGCCGCCTTCACCAATGCACGCATCCACCAGAGATTTGGCCAGCGTGGAGTTGCCATAATGGCACCCATTTTTCACCTCGCAACTTACGTCGCCTTGGCTCTACATCCACCTTACCCGGTTCTTGTTGTTTGCAACATTCTGAGCGGCTTCGGCAATGGCTTGACAGACGCCTGTTTCTGTGCCTGGATTGGTGCAATGGACAAGGCCAACACCATCCAGGGATTTTTGCACTCGTGCTATTCAGTTGGCGCTTTGATTGCTCCTCTTGCTGCCACTGAAATGGTAGTCAAGTCTGGATTGCCTTGGTATTCCTTCTACTACATCATGGCAAGCGGTGCCTTTTTGATTTGCTTTTGCACATTTGCTGACAGTAACATTTGTTCAGATTGGAATTTCAGCACTCGAGCTAGTGGGACTGGTCATTGTATTTTGGCCAAAGACGGCTGCCATGTATCGTGCCGAGCACGCCCATGATTCTGCTGGCGCTGGAACGAGAGAAGCCCTAAAGTCAAAGGTGACCTGGCTTGCGGCCTTTTTCTTTTTCGCGTACATGGGTGTTGAAGGTATGAAACTCATTTGTCACAACTCATAGGGAAATCTCCAAACTAACAATTATTAATAGTCGGTTTGGGAGGCTGGGTTGTCACTTTCATGTTGCGAGTTCGAAAAGCTTCTCCGTATGCGTCTGGTGCGTCCGTGTCTGGTTTTTGGGGCGGACAGGCACTTGGGCGGGCCAGTTTGGGCTTTGTGACTGAGCGTTACGGTGAGCGCTTGTGCATCAGCATCTATTTAGCTCTGTGCCTTGCCCTTCAGCTTCTTTTCTGGCTCATCCCGCAGTTTTACGTGTCGGCCGTAACTGTTTCGTTCCTCGGTTTCTTTCTTGGCCCGCTGTTTCCCGGCGCGGTTATGATGACGGCCAAGCTGCTGCCCAAGCACATCCACGTTAGCGCCATTGGATTTGGCATGGCCTTTGGCGGCACAGGTGGTACAATCTTCCCCTTCATCATCGGCGCGATTGCTGCAAGCAAGGGCGTGGCGGTGCTGCAACCCATTGTCTTGGCACTGATTGTCGTGATCGCTTTGATATGGCTAGCCTTCCCACGCGTTCAAAAGAAGGATTGATTTGTATAATTGGACAAGGAAAAAAAAATGAGCTCCATGGTTTTGAAAATGTCTTGTTTGAGAGGGTAAAGCGATGTGTTCTTGAGAGCTTTGAAGCAAGTGACTCTACAGGTACACAGACTCGCCAGACTCTTCAAGCAACAGTACTTCATAGTTGCGAATAGTTATAAAATGACCATTTTATGCAACCATTGATACGTATATATTTAAACGTCTTTGCTTATGGAGACGGGCAACTGGGGATCTCCTCATGCAGCCAGCCCAGGTTCTGGTCCATTCAGAACAGTCGCCTGGACAAGAGAGCGGCCGCCCAGCGCGAGCAAATGCCGCCTCGCCCTACCCCCTGTTCTCTCCACCTGCAAAAGCCGATGCTATTTAAAGGCTTGTATGTCCCCCTTATTCGGCGACGTTGCTCGGTCTGGGGCAATTGTCGGCCTGGGCACGACTTCATCGACGCTGCGCCCCGGACTTCTCTCGAGTCTCGACGCTGATTCGATTGAGTCGGACAGAAGCCCGAATTCCTCACCCGCCCCCACACATCTGGGGGTGGGACTCGGGGCCCTTGGAAGCCAATCACGGGCTAGTCCCGGACAGAACCGCCATTCCCAGGCCTCGGATTTCTCGATCAGGTGGCGGGAGATTCGGCAGACAATCCGTAAAGTACGGTGACTTACGATTATTTCGGGGCTGGGAGCTTGCATTGGATGTCGACGTCAGTATATATATTCGTTTCAGTGACCAGTTTCTATTCTTGCCCGTGCAAACATCCCTCTAGAGGCCCAATTACTCTTCCGCTGGACCGCCCGTATCCCCTCATTCACAATGGCCAAGCCCATCGTTCTGCAGCTCGGCGACGACATTCGCTGGAACCATGATCTGTACAAGGAGTTCCAGGACAAGTTCGAGATCAAGCGCTCGTACAGCATGCCCCGTGCCGAGTTCATCCAGGCCCTGAAGACCAAGGCCTTTGGCGACTTTTTCGCCATTTACCGCCCCTTCTGGAATACGGGAGGCGAGATGGGCAACTGGGACGAGGAATTGGTCTCGCTTCTGCCCGCCTCGTGCAAGATTTACGCCAGTGCCGGCGCTGGCTTTGACTGGGTCGACACTGCTGCTTTGGCCAAGCGAGGTGAGTTTTCAATGCCCATTGATTGATTCTCTAACACGCAACCTCAGGGATTGTCTACTGCAACGCCGCTGCTGCGTGCACAGAGTCCGTGGCCGACGCCGCCATCTGGCTCATCATCTCCACATTCCGCCTGCTTTCATGGTCGGCCATCGCCGCCAGGTCCGGCGACAAGGATCAGTTCGTGGATGCCAACCGCAACCTTGCTCCCGTGTCCCGCAACCCCAGCGGCTTCAGCCTCGGAATCATCGGCTTTGGCCGGATTGGCCGCCGCATCGCCGAGAAGGCCTACAAGGCCCTTGACATGAAGATTCTGTACAACGACGTCGTGCAGGCCTCCAAGGAGGTTGAGCAGTCCCTCGACGCCACCTTCCACAAGAGCGCCGACACCCTCTTGGCCGAGGCCGACTGTGTCCTAGTCGCTACGCCATTCGCCGGCGAGACCCTCCTCAACAAGGCCGGTATGGCCAAGATGAAGAAGGGCGGCCGCCTAGTCAACATTGCCCGTGGCAAGCTAATCGACGAGGCCGACCTCGTTGAGGCTCTCCAGAGCGGCCACCTGTCTGCTGCTGGCCTCGACGTGTTCCAGAACGAGCCTCACATCAGCCCCGAGCTCGTCAAGATGAAGAACGTCGAGCTCCTGTCCCACAACGCTGGTGCATCACTCGACTCTCACATTGGTTTCGAGAAGTTGGGTATGCAGAACATTATTTCCTTCAAGGAGCTTGGCAAGGCCATCTCGCCTGTCAATGTGCACCTCATTAAGCCTAGCAAGCTCTAAGGGCAGAGCGAAACAAAAGTGTCTTGTATAATAATTTAGCCGCCTGGTCATGGGTTTTAAATGCATATTTCATGATGATGACCCGCCACCCAGAGAATCTCATGTGATTGTTACAAGGGGATGACGTGGAGTTTCAGGTCCATCTGAAACAACCATCTTCATCCAACCTCGCTCAGCCTTGTGAAGAGAGGATGCATAAAGACAGGGATGCCGGGATGTCACTCCTCTCGGCGATAACAGTCCATGTTTTTGCATTTTAAGCTTGCCAGTGCTCAGCCACGTTGGGTTCCAATTTTTCTAGGCTTCTGTTAATCTGACAGTCTGATCCAGCATCGGAATCCTACGTGAATGTACTTTTATAAACGAAACGGTTCAGCATGTAACGGTGCACTAGTTCAGGTCTCGGCAATCTATTTTGGACACATGTTCATGGACCCCTTTCCGGAAAGAAGGGATGAAAAAAAAGACGTGTGCGTTAATTTATATTAAGGCTAATTGAGACAGATTGCACTTGGGCCAATGATAGCTGTAATCCACAAACACCCTGCCACCCAATATGCAGGTAATTCACACTGGGTCATCGAAACAGAAGCTGAATCCCTCCAGTCAGTCAGGGGAACATCCCAAAACGAGAAGGTTGCTTTTTGAAACGGGGCTCTGGACTAGCGCCGGGGAGGCACTAGTCGGGCCTACTGGATCGCAGAGGCAAAAAGCTTGGTCATTGTCATTCCATTTTGTGGTTGACCAGGATCCCATAACCCGTCAGCCAATAGGTAGACTAAGAGAACGGCATTTTGTTGCAAAGTGCAGTCCGTTGGATAGAACAGAGGGAACGGAGCATGTGTAAAACGGCCAATCCCATTTCGGAGCGGAGGATCATACAAGGATCCGGCTCGATCGCTGCCCCCACAATCGAGTAGGGCGATGAAGTTGGGCCGACCAATGAAGTCCGCGAAGCCATTCCGATGTTGTTTGACCTCGCCATCGCTCGATCCCTTTCATCTGATGGAATGTGAGAGAAAAGGAAAAACTAGCTATGGATCACGCACGATGTTTCCCGCGGCCGTCATCACCTGAATCTTGCTGCGTCACATGTTGAGACATCAATCTTTGGGCTATGCTACCTTGTTGGCTCCCGAGGCAGTCAAGGTGAACTGGTGGGTATATTATTCTGTCTGATTTCCGGTAAACTATCCTATTCAATCTTGCTCATCATCCTCAATCAACTTTGTCCCTCGCTGAGTATTATTATCAAAGTCACTCCTTAAGCCATCCATTGATTCATTCCGTCAACCATGCATCCATTCGTTTTCTTTACTGCCTTGCTTGGTGTTGCATCTTGCCACCCAACTCAGCCTCTAGTTCCAAGAGAAGCTCTTACTTCTAAGGGATTTACAAAGGTGGACCCTGGGGGCGTGCAGGAGGTTGAAATTACCGCCAATAACACTCTCAACGGTACCTACCATGATAGTACCAACCACACTATCGCTCGACGAGCCACTACTGCATCTCTCCCTTTGAAGTTCGTCAATAACTTTAGTGGGGGCTCAGTAAATGCTTATATATCCGGTTTAGACTCTGCTGGTGTTGTAGTATTCATTGCTGCAGATGGCTCTGTGGTCTACCCATCCTCGGGAGGTTCCACAACTCCTGTGAAAATTACCCGGAACATTGCCATCCCGATCACGCCCAAGGGAGGGACGCTTGAGTTCAATCTCCCCATAGAGATTAGCTCGGGGCGAGTTTACTTTGTCGAGGGTGAACTTACATTTTACATGGTCAATGTCGGCACGGGTGATGGATTGGTACAGCCTTCAGTGACCAATCTCCAAGATGCGAGCGCCGGCCTCAACTGGGGATTCGTCGAATTCACCTACACAAATAGTGTTCTGTTCGCCAACATCAGCTATGTCGACTTTGTCGGCATGATTCTTGGCATGTTGCTGTCCGTCGCCGATGGAAGCACCCAGAGTGCATATGGCCTTCAGGAGGGTAGCGTCACCAAGATCTGCAATGACTTGATTACTCAAAATTCCGACGGGTACCCTTGGAGCTCCATGTGCATTGCCAAATCAGACGGAACCCCAGTGCGAGTTCTGTCTCCCAATGATTACTACGATCTCAACTCGGATGCCTTTGCCAACTACTGGACAAGCTACGTCGACCAAGTTTGGAGCAAGTACAGAAGCAAAGCCTTGATCATCAACACCCAAACCAATTCCGGAAGTGTTAGCTGCCAGGTTTCCGGAGATGTTCTCAACTGCAACGGCGACAATCGTTCGTACGCCAAGCCCTCAGCCAAGGATATTTGGGGCTGTAACAGCGGGCCTTTCGCTATCGTGGATACTGACAACGCTATCCATAGAGCTGTGGTGCCGCGTCTTTGCGCTGCATTCGTTCGCTCTACGCTCCTTGTCGACGGTGGTAACGTGCAGCCAAATCTCGGCAGCGATAGCTACTACACTGTTAATCCCACCAACCATTACAGCCGAATTGTGCATGAATACGAGGTCGATGGCAAGGGCTATGCATTTGCATATGACGATGTTAACCCAGATGGAAATGAAGATGCCTCTGGCACCGTGTCGTCTGGAAATGTTGGCAGCTTGACTGTTTACATTGGCGCTCCACCATCCTGGAGTCCTTTCTAGTTTGTTTTGTCCATACCGGACGACATTGAGTTGTCTTTGTATATATAACATCCCTTTTATATTATAGAAGTATTTTGAGTGGAATCTATTAACGATATGTTGAGACTATTCTGGAGCGACTCGAGTTTGGGACGATTTACAAAGTACAAGCTTAGTCTCCATTTACGTCGAAAATCTTGCTCGACGGATGCTTCCAGGGATATCAAGTGACGTGAGCCCCATTGGTGAATCGATATTTGAATCTTGCTCGAATCTGAGAATCGCCAGATTTTCTATAGGCAATTTGGAGGATGCGGTAATCCAATCGTCAAGGTAGAATGATAACGCTCAATGTACAAGGTATTGGCATATTATACCGATGTATAGGGGAAATGTAGGGAATTAAAAGCTGCAGCCAAAATCGCGATACCACTATTGAAACTAATAAAAGCCGGCAGATTTATTCGGACCCGTATGAACCACCGTATGAGCATCTGTTTCCAGTTCTGATTCGCCATGAACAGTTGATGATGTATTATTAGCCTCAGCCAGGGCTGCCTTCTTTTTGTCTCGCCGTAACAAAAGTTGAATGGCAAGTGTTACAATTACTGTGGCTGATTAACAAAGAGAACAGAGATTATCATCCAAAGAACTCACTGGAGAGAACGTGGAGTATATTTGACCAAATATAACCCTTCCTGGCTGCAGGGAAATCAGTTGTTTTCCAAACGAAATTGGGAGCCTAAATGGTTAGCCTTTTTTGGGTTTCGATCATTAAATGTTGGAGTACTCACGACGGCCTGCACGACATAAGCAAAGTCGTTGGCCATGCCGACAAGTAGGGCTCTTTTTTCTGTATCATCCGTACAAATCTCGTTAATCCAACTCAAGATCAAGGGGCCTGCACCAAGCTAATTTTATCGTAAGTAAGTAGAATCGTTTATGAGAACTCAGACTTACACCAATGCTACTGAGCCAGTATACAGCCATGCGGCCCTTGATACCCGAGTAGAGAGGCAACTCGAGCAAAAGAGTATTGAATAAAATCTAGGTTGAAAACACACGATTAGAGGAGACGCCTTTGCAACTTCAACGGAGGATACGAATCGTCATTCACGTACAGTAATTATGGCGCCCGCGTAGACGAACGGCCAACGAGAACCCCGCAGAGGTCCGTCAGAAAGCCACCCCCAGATCAGGGCGACAACGACGAAAATTCCTGTCGTTGGGAGAGGTACTGTGCGTACGATTAGCCATGAGTTTGCAAGAGCGTTTGGGCGATATTACAATTATTGATTTGGGGAACAGAAAAGGTAGTTCCTGGAAGTGGAGCGGGGTCGGCATTGAAGCTCTTCAACCAATAGCCCATGGCAACTTGCGGCCATGCATTGTTCCAGACAACATAGAGCAGTGCTGTTTGGTGGTTAGCTTGAGGATGAATCATCAAGAATCCAAAGACGTACGAAGCAGGTAGGTGTGCCAGCTGAGTAGAATTCGTTTGACCTTGGCTTTTGTCCAAGGCTGTTTACCAGCACGACCGACGGCTTGCATTCTCTCGACAGAGATTTGGTGCTCCCTCTCTGTTGTCCACCACGTCTTTTCCCCATCTTGAGGTAGGTTTGGGAAGAATACGTAACCTAGAAGCGCAAGCGGCAGTGTGATGATACCGTCGATAATAAAGAGCCATCTCCCTGAGATAAAGTGTTAGTCGTGCCGCAATGACGCGGCGTGAGATGGTGTCTGCGTGGAACACTCACATCCTGCGTGACCATGTACGGCATTTAAATTCTCATACGCAGCTGCCTGCAAGAAACCGCTAAACATGGTACCGACAGAACCAGCCAACCAAAAGATCATGGCCCGCTTTCCAATTTCTCTTGGTGTGTACCATGATCCCAACATGTAGTGAATACCGGGATAAAATCCGGACCTTAAGCCACGGTGAGTGATTGTTTAAGACATGAAATGGGCGAGAGGTGACGGGATCTCAACCGTGAGGCTTGAGCCAAAATTACTTACTCAAACAACCCAACCAGAAATCTCAGTGCGTAGAGTACGCGGTATGAGGGTACTGCAGAGGTGCAAATAGTGGCAATGCCCCATCCAACCTCAAGTGAAGGAATGACCCATCGTGGCGAGAGTCGAGTGAGCAAAAGGTTGGAGGGAATCTGGCCAATGACGTATCCCACAGTCCAGATGGATGTGCCTATAACATTTCGCGTCAGTTACCGGCCAAATAGTTGAATTTGACTTTGACGACGAATGAATGGCATACTCGTGACAAGCTGATTTCCGTACATCTCGAGGTCCTCCTCCATGCCACTGAGAAAAGCGTTGTTGACATTGGTCTGGTCGATGTTTTTAAGGAAGTAACCAATAGACGCAAACGTAAGCACAAACGCATCTACTTTAAAAAGCAACCAGCGCTGCTCGGGTGGAAGCTCCCAGGTATCCCAGACATAACCCTTCCATGTCTTGGTCGGCTTTACGACAATGGCCTCTTGGGAACGGTTTGAATTGGACTCGGCGTCAACGGCGTCTGGCGCTCGCCCAGACTTTTCGGTCATGGTCATGGCCAAGAACTGCTGGCGCGAATCAAAGAGCTGCAGAGACTTGCTAATTCTCAAGGTTTCGTATTTCTCTTGGCTGAGCGGAGAAAATGCGGTTTTAACAGGCGGGTGTGCACTGGGATGAGACATTCTCTCATGGCACCTAGTAATTGCGTCAGTCTGCTAGTTCCCCAGAGTTGGGTGGTCCTTGCTATCCGGCCCTTGCCATCTAGCCCTGTTGCGTCGCATAGCTGACGCAGCGATGGCAGCGATGTCTTTCAGTAGACTAGGGTTTATGCCGGCTAGTAGATTGTTATCTTAAGCGTCCCCATAATTACCATCTTGTCAATGTCCTGGACCCTTGCGTGATCCCTATGGGATATTGCGACTTCATTCACATTTCGAGTAAAGATGCCGATTAAGACATGTATGTTATCCAGGAATAGATAAATAATGAACTATACAGTTTATTCTCATTGGTAAATTGCAAATTCTCAGATTTGACGCGCATCAAGTCCAGTTGAATGAACCCAGTGGTTGGGATGAAAGCACGACATGCAACCATCACCGGTGGGATAGGTGGGGTTTGGGGGTATTGACCCACGCTCGTCGGAAGGAAGCCGTTAATGCCCGGGGAGACCTGATGGTGTGTTTGTTGATGCAAAGAAACAATGTCTGAGTGGCGAAATGAGTGAATATGTTCCATCATCGTACGAAAACCAGTGCCATACACAGTCAGACAGTTGATGATTAGCCACCTCAAAAACTGGAAATAACGCCTTTCGATCATGTCAGATGAACTTCTTAACGACAAATGGCCTTATTATTCTGCAAATTCGCCCATCATAGCTTCCCACTACCGTGCTAGGACCGGAACTTGACCCGGCTGGTCCGCGTATGTGACTAGGATGAGAATGCTCCGCCTTATAAGGACACTTGCCCAAAGGGCCGGCACATGCTCTACTCTACAGGTAGCTTTTGGGTTACATTTGCGATAGCGCAATTATTATTAGTCAATAATTGGCAAATATAGGCCTGTGATAAGATAAAATACATTGCTAAGGATGTGCTAACGCCTGCCGTTATTAGTAATGAGGCTAATTGATTTGCGTGAGGTTTTCTTTCGTTTATTAATTCCGGAATCAATTCACTATTCACAGACACAGCTGTGAATTATCATGGCTCTGGAGCACAGCTTTAAGACGTTGATGATAATTTCAACTCCCGGGAGTGCTTTGGCATGCTCTGCCTCTCAGTCATGGTTGAAGATATTCATTACCCAAGTAGCACTAAAATTCCTGGCAAACGATTGCATACCTAAATCTAGTGTTTTCACACTACATCATACGTCAGCGCGGGGGTGGGCCATGGCATAGCCGAATCAACTTATATTGCTTTATCTACTATTCCTAAAAGCCTCTTCCCGCGGAGGGCGCTAGATGGCTGCTGGCCTTGGAAGATTGAGTTCAGGCTACATGATCGTAGCACAGGATAGAACGGCCAACCGCGTTCCCCGAACGGAGTGTTTACATATCTCGGAGGAGTCGGTAGCCGGATGCTAATAATTGACATGGTGTAATTATGGGCTTCATTAGTATGGCGAAATAGCCCGATATTGGACACAATCAATCCTCCAATCCGTGGACAGTAGTCTCGGCCTCTGTCTCGGCTTCTCAACCCTCATTTGGCAATGCGTAACCGACGGACGTGCCCCAATTCTGCATTTTTGAGCTTTCATGGGGGAGACTATAGATAACTGGGTTCACCTAGGCCATTGTTTGTCTGGATACATCAAAAATTGATTGGGATTTGAGAGTGACCGCGCCGTTAATGCTGGCGTTTATGAGCTTGAAATTTTGATGTAGCGATAAAAGTGGATTAGGAGAACGAATAGAATTAACCCAGGATTGTTGGTATGAGATTCTTGTATGAATCAAAGAAAGATCGTCATGTTCGCTCATTGATCATAGTGGCGAAATGTAAACCAAATTATGTTCGCATAAATACAGAATTCTTAGAGGAATTAAGGGCGTGGATGAATTAAATAGACGGATGTGATACGAAAGTAAGAAAAGCAAAAGACTGATAAAAAAAGGCACAAAGAAAGAAAGAAAGAAAAGAAAAGACTGAGTTGAAGGGCATTGCCCGAAGAAATAAAATTTCAATCATTGACCGTATTAGAGGCATTGCAATGATGTACCACTGAACACTTCTCAATTAAAACTGTATTGTAACTTGTCATTCTCTTAGTATCGTAATGTATTCCAGAAGTATCAGTATGTGTTCAAACCTTGACTTAATAGGAATTACCATGAACATAGGAAAATGGTGGATAACATTCATATCTTTTGTGCGAACATAATGAAGTGACATAGTGTGTTTTCTATGCTTGCTTTATGTGCACATACTTTGCATAAATACAGAATTAAGGTGTTTGCGTATTCTTTCCCATGACTCACTGAAATTGAACAGCTTAAGGATGTCCGGTAGTTTGTTTTCGAAAACGCATGTATAAATAGGACGCGTTATCTCATCCACTAACCTTTTCATCAATTTATCCTCTACAATCGTGACTAGGGCCTCGATACATCTATGATCCAAGTGTCATAGGCAAGACTCCTTGATGATCCACCCAGTACCAAGATGACGCGAGCAGTGCTGTTTTGGTCCCTCTGGACCAGACAGTTTCTCTTCATCGGAACAGTTACGACTCCTCTATTACTAGCCTGGCTCCGAATTAGCGACAATTGGACTTGTGTCTTCTGTATCCTCCTCATCCTACGCTATACGCGACTTGCAGGCCATGTCGTGGGCTATTACATCTATCGACCTGCACCACAGCCTCCAGCACCACGATTTTCTCGACGAGATGTTACGGTTATTCTTCCAACCATCGACCCGAGAGGCCCGGATTTCCAAGAGTGTGTTCAAAGTATCCTCAAGAATGAGCCCGCAGTGCTTCTCATCGTCACAGTTGGCGCTGACCTTCGAGACGACTGTGTAAATTTGGCTAGAACCATGTTGAAGCATGGTACAAAGACTCAAATAGCTGTATCAGCGCTCTCACAGTTTGGAAAACGTCGCCAAGTTGCACATGCGGTCCGAGAGGTTGGCACTTCCATTACGATACTGGCTAATGACCACGTCTTCTGGAATAGCCCCGACTTCATCCCAGCAGTGCTCGCACCATTTGAAAACAAAAATGTCGGCGTTGTCACGCCAAAAAAACGCGTGCGCCGAACAACACCGGGGAGATGGACATGGGCCTCAATTATCAATTTCATCGCCTGCAACTATCTTCAGCGCCACAACTGGGAGCTCCGCGCGTCAAACGCCATAGACGGCGGAGTATTTGTCGTCTCCGGTCGCACTGCTGTGTATCGGACCAAACTTATCAAGGATGAAGAACTGCTTGGTCGTTTCTGCGACGAAAAAATCTCCTTTGCCATATTCGGAGTCGCCAGTGGGCTTGACCCCGACGACGACAATTTTTTGACAAGGGAAGCCATGAAGAAACAGTGGTTGATCCGATTCCAGGACACCGAAGAGGCCACTATTGAGACAACACTGGGTGAATGGCCCAAGTTCAAATGTCAGTTGCTCAGATGGGCTCGCACGACATTCCGTAGCAACCCCGCGATGCTTCAGGATACAACCTTCCTCTACCGCTATTACTGGAGCGGTGTTATGGTGTACTGGGCAGGCCTTATCAACTTTGCTGCAGCTTGGGATGCTGCTCTAATTAGTACGCTGTGCCTATCCATATTCAACAATTGGCAGAACATGGTCCGTCTGCTTGGGTGGATAGTGTTGTCCAAGACCATCAAAATCTTGCCACACTTTCGCAGGCATCCATCCGATTTACCGCTCCTCATTTTTCAAGTTACCTTCGGTTACATACACAGCATTTTCAAGTTTTGGGCATTGATCACATTTTGGGATTGTAATTGGTGCGGACGAAATCTGACCCAGCAGAGTAACAGCCATGAGAAAAACGAACTGAACAATTCTTTCATTTTTCTATAGAGTGGTGAAATTGGATCCCAGGAGTCAAAGTATCACATTTATGGGTGGGAAGGTACCCAAACATACCAATGGAAAAAAGCAGTTTGATTGAAGCCGAAAAGTAAACTAATCATCTTTGAACGAGAGTCGCAGTGACATTGAATCCGATTGGCAGTGTGATATCTGCAGATATTTCAGTGAATTATAGTCAAAGCTGATAGGAAATTCGAGGTTATACATCTTAGTTTGCCTTGTTAATAAAACTGATCGTTAAATTCCATCCAATTCCTGGCCAACCTCAAGGACTCTATTGCCAAATTCCTTTTCGTACTCGGGCCTCTCAACAATATCTGGAACTGGAATTGAATGCGAGTCGTCGACCTCTACCATCCAATCATTTCGGAAAAAGTCAAGGGACAATTGCAACCCGAAAGTTGAGTCATGGAAGGTAATTGGCGGCAAGAGAAGTTGTGGTGCAGGGATTTCTTGTCCCACCTGGATAAATTCTCCAGGCATCTCGTCGCCAGACCAACATGCTGCAAAGTTGATGGAAGGTAATGCCTTTCCGTCTATTTGTCTGACAATGAAGACCTTGTCTCCAGTCACCACAATGTTATCGTCATTAAGGACAACCTCTTCGTTCAATAGGAGTAAAGGTGCCGCGAATAACGCTTTGCGTGCGTAGTTGCAGCACACCTCATAACAATCCATGATCCTGTCATTTTTCCAAGGGTTAAACATAGGGTAAGAATGTGTTGGGCAACATCCATCTCCGTCTTCGTCGAAACTCTGAATCGAGTCGTCATCATCCCACTCCTCCATAAATCCCACAAAGGGTTTATCTGAGCTTTTCTTGATGAGAGATTCAACGTCACTTCCTTTAAGCTTTCTGAGACCTATTGAAGACTTTGAGGTATGGGATGCTAAGAATGACCAGATTTCTTCCGCGCTGGTGAATTGGTTCTGGACCTTTGTTGATTTGGCCAATGACCTGAACGATTCCTGGCCCAATTTGCAATTGAGGTAATCCATGGAAGCCACCAACGCACAGCTCTTCACATCAGCTGCACCATTCTTTTGGAACCAGTAGATGTATCCATTGGTCAGAAAGGTGATTCCATGGAATTGCTTGTGTAGATAAACTGAGGGCATAGTTGATTCATTCTCCATTGCCCAATGTAGTGCATTTGCGCGCTCAAAGCACTCGTGAGCATGCGAGGCAAGGCTCTCGTCAAACATGCTCTGGCCGGACATGTAACAAGCTTGGCTGAAGAGTGCGGAAATTTTATCGTCATGGCGCAGGCTACTGTCCTTGAATACAAGCTCAGTCCTGATAAATGTTTTCATACCCTCCACAAAAGGCCGCCCTTCGTGTTCGTATCGCTGATCAAAAATTACCCAAGTCATATCTTCGACTTCTTCTATAGATACGTCCTTGAGCCGCAACATTGGATCGCCCCGGCCCCCATTCAAGTAGATGAGGAGGGTGTACTTGGATACTTGGGAACGAAGGCTATCATAATATGGAGTGTCTAAGTGGCTGTGGAAATCAGAATCCCCAGGCACAAACTTGTTACATCGAAAAACATAGTTGACGAATTCGAATGTGGAATTAAGATGGCCATTTGCAAGTTTTTCAAGCAAGCCACTAGATTTAATTGACTCGGTCAATGCATTGCTGAGTATAGATGAATGGAAAATGAACCGCTCTCCTCCCCGAGTATTGTTGTTGAGAGGCGGCACGTACAAGTCCAATGCAGACAAATCTTTTAGTAAAGGAGCAGCGTCTCCAACTAGCTTACCAGTGAAGATTTCGCGGTTGGCAGTTGTTTGGGTCGGGTCTTTCAAGAAGAGGTTTAGCTCCGGCAACTCTTTCCTTATCGTCGTTGCCTGTAGCCATTTATCCAAATGGACAATGTTTTCCAAATTATGATATGAAAGGTCCATGGGATCGACAAAGACTGCAAACAACCTCGGAGTTTCCATTACTTGGGCATAAAGAGTTGAAGCATCGCGGCCTACCTTCTCATCTAAATCCTCAATAAACTTCAGTACGCTGAAGTCTTTTGATGGATGGAAGCAGATTTTCATGCCTGCCATGTGTAATGCATTGGTGCCTTTGTTGAAAGTCTGAATCAATTTCCCCAATATGTATTTGTCCTGTTCGTTTAGCAAACCCATAGACCGTGCAATGTGGAGATCACGCAAGCCAACGGCGACGACACACTTTTGGTGATCGGCCAAAGACTGATACAGTGTACCATTTGCGTCTGCATCAGCCAAGAGCTCTCTGAAGTAAGAAAGAGTTCGTAATTTGGCAACATCTGGGGCATTGCTGGGCTGGGCAGTGTCGAAAATCAGGGGATACACCTTGGCAGCGAGGATTTTGCCTTGGAGCACGTTCTGCATGTGCCTGGCATCTTCCTGTTCGTTTTGAGACAAGAATGATTTGACTTTGGCTTCGTCCAAGATAAAAGTTCCATCTGGTTCGATATTGCACCACCTGGCACACGATACCGGTTGATTGGAGCCGTTTTTGGCGTCACTCAGCTTTACTTTTTCTATGTGGCATGTCAATGAGAAAGTCGCGTCACGCTCTGTCATACTCACTAGTTACGTGCCCATCAGGGGAGTCAGAGATTGCCCGTCCGGTCATTGTACTCAATTATTTTGAACAGTTGAACCGAAACCGGGTTTCCTCTTTGGTAATTGATCGATGGTGGAGGATCATCCTCTCTTCTGTACCAACAGGCGGCTGCCTGTTTAGCGCATTTCAGCTGCGGCTGATCACGGGTTGTCAACCGCTAACTAACTAATCCGAGCCAACCCCGTCCCTTGACTTCAGCCAATCAACTTGTTGAATGGTCTTCTGAGTCAGCACGTGCCCAATGGATTCGCTTCAGCCAAGTAGTTAACTAACTAGAGGTGCGCTCGATTGCTTCCTAATCCAGCAAATGTCGGAGTTTCCATGGAGGAGGAAGGCCATGGAGCTGAAAGGCCATGGAACTGAACATGGTGAGCTTAAACTCGATGTTGCTCCAGATTATATCTTCTCCATTCCATTGCCTAGAAACATGGTCTCATGGTTCTTTGAAATAAAGCGCACTGTGGGTCCCCTAGACAGGCGCAAGAGAGACACATCAAGGTCCGTGTACCCAAGAATGGGGCCTGTCTGAGCAAATACACAAGTCTAATCATTCCTTGTTCTGGGATAATTTTTCCTCATGGATGCGGCAATGCCAGTTCACAAAGCAATTTGCTTCAGTGAGCTCCGATCTCCTACCGCTCATCCGTACTTCACCATCAATTCGATATTTGGCCCTGGCGATTGGAGCTCCAGAGGCTAGCAGAAGACCTTCTATGAATTCGACGAATTGGGAAAACGCAGCACAAAAGACAGCCTTTTTATTGTATAGTAGATCTATACAGGCACTACAGTCTAGATTTCAGTCAGCAGACTCGTTTTGTTCTGAGGATGTGCTATAGAGCACGTTTCTTCTCGGGATTGAGGTACTACGTTATAGCAATTCCATTTCTCCCCTGAGTGTACTGATGCCTCTTAGCTTATGTCCGACACATCAGGAGATCGCTTGGCTAAGCATATGACTTACGGCACAAGTTGCATATTTCAACTAAGCGACCTGCCGGACCAACTATCCCCTCTTAGGCAGACTTTATTTGATGCATTTCGCATTTTAGAAGCCGACAGAGCTATCCTCTACGGAGAAGGCAAGTTCCTCTCTGATGAATCATTGCTCCATTGCGGGCAAACGCTGCACTCCACTTTGTTAGACCCCATGGAAGTTATTCTTGAACTCACGCTCGAAATTACCAGATTCAGTAAAAAGCAGGTTTAAATGCACGATTTACTTCTCCTGAATGCTAACCGCGTTGCAGATTCTTCGACCAGATTGAAACCATACCCGAGTCTATGAGATCATCCCACCCAATACTGGATGCTCTCGCTCTGGAGGGAATTCATATTGAACGAAGACTTAGACATTGGCACGATGATCTACTGACACATCTGGATTGTTACGATATTCACTACTCACTAGCGCAGGCTAAATACCACAGCCTACGATTGTTTGTTTATAGAAACTACACAATTTATTCTTGTTGGGAACAGCGGCTGATTCCTCACATGGCCCCCACCGAGATTGAGGAACATGTGGATTCTATAATACTACTGCCAGAAAAGATTCTCAAAATGTCTAGAATACCTGCAGTATTTCTATTATTCCCCATGCGAATAGCAGGATCCTGTGTTACCAAAGACCATCATGTAAAAAAGATAGTGCAGCTGTTATTTGGCGTGAAGACCAAAGGATTCGTTGTTTCCTATAGAATAACAATTGACCTGTAGGGGCTTTGGCAATATGAAGCAAAAAAAAAAAAACCCTAGACACGGGGATAGATGTATTCAAAGTATAACTGCAATCATAAATTGACATTATTATACCCAATGCATAATGGACAGCTCATTTTCTAATGATAATGGCAAGTTTAGCGTTGTAGATGTTGTAAAAATGCAATTAATTTCTGTTCACAATCTGTGCACTAATTTGACCTTGCCTCTTGAACAATTTCTCCCTGCACCAGACTTCCTCATAATCCACTCTAAGTTTTCCAGATTACCAGGACGCTCATATATGGATTCTCTTGGATCTTTCTCCATTCTTCATCTCCTTCTAGTGCTAACTCTTTCCTCCATTCTTCTCCTAGAAAATCGATTGGCCGCCATTCGATTTTCCCATTCATTCCACCAGCCCGCGCAGCCTCTTCAATGATGCTCTTCTTCAGGTGAATGGCGTTAAAGTCAACGCCCTTGACCGATGGGGGGGACCCAGCCGGTGGCAGGACAAAGATCCGCAGAGCATAGCCCAGCCCATTTGATAGCTTTTCCTGATACACAGATACAACGCCTGTCTTAGCCAACAAGTCTCGCATGTCGTTCATTACTCTAGCTCGGCCTTCCAGATCATCTGTAGGCTCATAGACAATTCCCACAAAAACCCCGTCTTGTTTGAGATTCATTGATATGCATTTGAACATGCCAGTAAGCTCTTCCGTGCCTTGTGCATAGACAATAAACCAAGCCCCAGTGGCAATGTCAAATCCATCTGACTCGGGATCATGGTATGTCATGGGCTTGGTGCCGTCTCCAATGATAAACCTTGCTTGGGATGATTGCGGACCATTTGAGAGTCTTGCTCTTGCACCATCCACCATGACGGGTGAAATATCAACGCCTAGCACTGATTTTGCACCCCATTTGAGCAAGTATTCCGAGTAAAAGCCCGTGCCGCAGCCAAAATCAATGACAGTAGAATTGGGCTTTTCAAGGAATGGTTCGACGTTTCGTCGGAAATTTGTTCGTTCTATAGTATTGAAAGGTGTTGTTTTGATAACATCATACCGAGTACCAATAGAGTCATATTCGGCGCCGCCCATATTGCTGCTTGCTATGATTGAATGCGACGTGTGGAGAGTGAGTTTGCTTACGAAAATAGTGACGACCAGATAATTAACAAGGGGCCACAATGACCTTAAGTATCCGTGAACGGTGACGAAAGGGTAAGACAAATTAGTAATGATGACAGCCAGCCACTGACATACTCCAATGGTCTCATATTTATGTAGTGGAAAACTTTAAAGCTGTTGGAGTATCGCTTAACGTGGCATGAAGTGTTGGCGTGAGCTCATTGGGCTTTGATCAGCGATAAATGACATGCGGGCTTCTTGGTTCTGGCTTACCGATGTGAGAAATTAATGACTCATGATTAGTTACACTGCATTACTAGTAAAAACGAAAAGAGTTTGGTTGTTTTAAAATTACGCGCATGCCCTCCGTCTCGACGAGCAAGATATCGTGAACCATGTCGATTTGATGCGTGGTATCACAGCTGGATTGAAAGTTTGGTAGTTCCACCAGTCTTATTGATTGTCCATATGGTCCTGTTAGATATTGGGAACAGCTGCATATTAGAAATAAGGTGATTTTATTATGTGTAAGGGCAAATAATATAATGTGCAGAGGGGAGGATAACAAGAGATGTCGATTTCTCACTTGTTACTTATTATGCACACCTCGATTGGTGCATCTGAGACAATTCCAAAACTACAGGGAAAAGACTAGTGCGCGCCGGTAGTGTAATATGTGAAAGGATGAACGCTCATGGCCCTGGGGATATCCATGAAAGGTTTACTTGTGGAATATTTTAGCTCTTATGTGCGATTTCATTCGCATATGAGGCTTAGTAGGCTTCGTTGTATCATGATTGTCGTCATCATAACTCCCTTGGTTAACGCCTGGTGTATATACTGGTCCCCCGCACACGTAACAATTTGAGTAGAGCTAAATATTGGGAGTAATCAACACGTCAATCTAATCTAGAAGTTCTACATTTTTTTTGTGCTTGGTACGGAGTGTATCACAAAACTCACCAACAGTGACAATGACATGGCTGTAGCGGTTCCCGTCTTCCATTACCATCAATGAGGCGGTTGGCGCTGTGTGATCCTATGGTGGTCAGCTCCAACTAGGGAGCGACTGCCGTCCCAAGCTGATGTTATTTCTGAGCAAATACCTTCCTGTATCCGTTAAATCATGTAGTGAATTTACCCATTTATAACGGCGACTTTTTCTGTTCTCCTTTTTTCAAGAGAATGGACTACGAAAGGCAAATGTGTTCTGCCAAGGGAAGTAAGGGTTGTTATCAAAGCAATGTTTACCTTGCGAGATAAGCTGTTCAAATCAATCAGGGCATATGTAAGGAAGGTCCACTGGAAAAATGAGCATATCAATCAGCTTACATTCACAGCCTGATTTGTGTGATCAGTAAAAACCTCCTCCTAGAGAATCACAGTGAGATTATCCAATTCCGCGAAGAAAATTTACGATATCTCGTATTTGAACTCAATTCTCAATCCATCTAAAGGTAGCCTTGGATAGAGTAGAGTTGCCAGATTGCCTATTTACAAATTGTGGGCAACGGAATGGGGCTAGGGTTTTGCCCTAAAGAACCGTCGTCTTGCTAACTCTTACATTAGAAACCCAGGATTCTTTATGAATGGATGCATCTGTAGTCACGATATTACAGAATCATATGTCTTCATATATTCAAAGATAGTAGTAAAACTGTGGTACTAAAATATCTTTTTTTTAAAGTTCACAACCGTCTTCGAAAGTGTTACATAATATGCACAGCTTAATCAATATACAACCAATCAAAGCGTAGTACGAATTGGCGTGAGAGGGGTAGCGGCTATCAAGCACGTTTACCAACACTTATGAGCCATTGAACTACTTGGACATTATTCCGTCTTGACAAACCTCGCGAATATGCCTAGGTATAGCAGTTCCCGTCAGAAGGTTTGTCAACAGTGTTCCTCAGCGAAGGCGAAATGCGATCGCGAAATGCCCGGGTGTGGTCGCTGCGTCCGTCGTGGCTTTCTCTGCGTCTACCCAGAAGCGGTGAGTCATGAGGGCACTGCGAGACAGGAAGCTGGCATCAATTTGCCCTCTATTGATGAAATTACTGCTTCAGAATCCATATTTCACAGCACCGAGTCCACCCGATCGATGATGGGAAGCAGCACTGGCATGCTCGGGCCGGTCGATACATTGTCCTTCACATCACCAAGACTTCCTATGATTATCACACAAAGCCCTGACATCAGAAATAGCATCCAACAGGGATATAATGACATCGAATTCTCAAATCTTGGGCTCATATGCCCGATCAAGGCGGATGACATCAGCAACCGGTGGCTGAACACGTATGTCCCCTTGCCAGGGCAGACGGTCAAGAACTATCCAACTCCAATCACTACGTTTATCTCTCAAATTCTCAAATCTTACACCTCAGCTATGATTCACTCCGGAAGCGTTCCACCTTTTGTACACGCAGCGCAAATGCGCATCGCTTCAGCAAGTGCTCCGTTGGCAACTTGCATCGCTTTACTTCGCATATGTGACAAGCCTGCTACGAGTGGTGTCGCTGTTGATTTGTTACGGCGAGAAATGACGAATATATTTGAACAGCATGCCTCTTGCAGAGAGATGGCTCTTCTTGCTATATTCCAATCATATTTGGTCTACTGTATGGTGCTATATTTTCACCTTGACCAAGGCGGCGATTCATTTCTGCGAGAAGCATCTTTGCATCTCCAAGAGCTTGCTGGGAGTAGTGCTAAACAAGGTCTGGTGTGCTTAGAAGAACAAAAGGGGACCCGTCCTCGTTGGGAATCCTGGATCGCGGCTGAGTCGAAGCGGCGAACGTTATTTACCATGTATCTATTTGACAGCGTGCTTGCGGCGCATCATGGGACACCTGCGTTCCTCGGAACAGAGCTTCATGGCCTTCTCGCACCATCTGGAAAAGCTTTGTGGCGCGCAGAATCTCGACATGATTGGGAAATGGGCTACCATGGCTACTTGGCGGATTGGCCGGGAGGGGGTCTTTGTATTGATGAGCTGTGGCCAGTGCCTGCTCATTTGAGCGAGCGTGAGATCACGGAAAGAAAACTACGTGTCGAAGCATGGTTGGAAGGGTTGGACGAGTTTGGCACAATGCTGTACGCGGTGACTTGTTGCACACATGGTGCTTGAGACTTGACCACTGGCGCATGGTTTGTCAGGATTGAAAACGGAGTGTGGATTAAATCATAATTAATTATAATCTGTGCTATCACGATTGACTGAGCGCCCCATCAGCCTCCTCAATCGATATGACTTTGGGTTTCATTTTGGAAAGCTGCAGCTGCAGCATGACTCTGGAGAATTCTCGATATGGCCGAGCGGCAATTCAACAACAATATTCGAAATGACATATATCTGAAAATCCAGATCAAATAAGCGATAAATCTTACTCATTATGACCCCTGAGATACTCAACCCGGACTTTCTTTGTGTTATTAGTGGAATATTAAAATCGGGCCGGACATTTCACGATTATGACTGTGTCAATGTTTTGTGCTCTCAAAATCTATTCCAGGCTGTTGCCTGTGCTGGCGCACCACCACGTTTTTTGTAGAACGACATCATGGTCATCAATCTCGAATCCCTGGTAAATTTGTACGGCCGTCGATGACTTGTTGAAATCCCCATACGCTTCTAGTAATTTTGTAAAGGGCGCGCCCTTGGCTAGTTCTGAGTGTGAGGTGTCTGAGAAGAATAACGTTGTGAAAATTGTCAGCGGCCGCGCTTCTTTGTCGTGCACCGCTGTAATCAATCGGTCGACATTTGAAATAGAAGATTGCCCATCAGGAGAGTCTCGAATGCCCTTGATCAAGATTGACATAAGATCAAGGTTGAGGACGGCGTAGCGCTTGGCAAATGATAAGGGACTACGATCAGAGGTTTGTATCGACTGCATGATGAGCTCGGTTATAACGTATTAGGAGGTATGAGGCAATCAAATTCTAATTAGACATTCTGGGTAAAGATGTAAAAAATTCACAAGATAGCTTCTACTGTAAATTAGGTACGAGTGGATGTTTTTCATTGCGAACACTGATTGATTGGTGCGCCGGAGTTGAGGTCTCAGGTTCGAGATTGCCACGCTCAACTCCGGCGATGGGGCAATTGATCACTGGGGAGTATATAGAGAGGTACGATTGCATGCTTCGTCTATACTCCATGTGCTTTGTGTTAATTTTAAGCCAGACTCTCAACAGAAAAGACATTCTAAAGTGAAACCCAGGTCTTTACATCACAACTTACTGCCTGCACCCTGTCGCTGTTTCCATCATGGATGTGCCCTACAGCATCTTTGACAAACGCCAGAAGGCTTTCATTGTTGTTATCGTCTCTACTGCAGCAACTTGTAAGATGGATATTGGGGTGGTATTTTGAGAGCATCTACTGATTGATTGAAGTCTCTGGATTTGCATCAAACATCTACTTCCCAGCAATCCCGACTATCGCTCTAGATCTGCACGTTTCAACCGAACTCATCAACCTGACAGTGACATCATATCTTATTTTTCAAGGCCTCGCTCCTAGCCTTTGGGGTCCAATCTCAGATGTTAAAGGGCGTAGAACTGCCTATTTATTCACCCTCTTGGTCTTTTTAGCAGCATGCATCAGTTTGGCAGAGGCAAAAACCTACGGTGCCTTGATTACCCTGCGATGCCTGCAAAGCGCCGGCAGCGCAAGCACAATTTCGATTGGCTCAGGCGTGATAGGTGATATCACAACCCGGGCTGAGAGGGGGGGCCTTATGGGCATCTTTCAGACTGGTCTACTTGTGCCTGTCGCAATTGGGCCAGTCATTGGTGGTGCCCTTGCCGGTGCTTTGGGATGGAGATCCATCTTCTGGTTCTTGGCCATATACTGCGGCATCTTCATTACCATCTTGATTATTCTGCTACCGGAAACTCTGAGGTCAATGGTTCACAATGGTAGCCGCACGCCATCAAACTGGCTTTCCAGATACCCGCTGCTTGTCTACCAAAAGACTACAAGAAATCCCTGGGAGCGGGGAGAGGCTCCAAATGAGCCGAGGCGAACAAAGATTGTAGACCTGACTGGGCCTTTTAGAATTCTCCTTAGCAAACGCGCGATTTTCATTATTATATTCCTCGCAATCTATTATACAGTTTGGCAGATGAGCATCACGGCCATGTCGACGCTTTTTTCGGCCCACTATGGGCTGAATGAAACCCAGATCGGACTCACATTTATCGCCAACGGCATTGGTTCGATGGTTGGCACATTGATCACTGGAATGTTTCTGGACTCTGACTATCAGCGAGTCAAACGCGCCTACGAAGCTCGACCAGTGTTTACTGATGCTGAGGCCGTTCCTGAGGGTTGTTCAAATACTCCAATTGTATCCAAAGACGAATTTCCCATCGAAAAGGCCCGCCTCCGCCTCATCCCAATCTTTGCCGTTATCCAGGGCATGTCTATACTACTCTTCGGTTGGACTCTCCAGTACTCCCATCGAGTACACATTGCTGTTCCGATTGTGTCGACATTCATCACTGGATGGACCGCGGTCTCCACGCAGTCAGTTATAATGACATACCTAGTTGACATCTTTCCCGATCGAAGCGCTGCTGCTAGCGCTAGTTTGAACCTGGCACGCTGTCTATTCGCTGCCGGAGGTACAAGCATTGTAACACCTATGGTTAATAGCATCGGAGTTGGTTGGGCATTTACCATATGTGTTGCCCTGCAAATTCTGGCTTTAATTGGCGTGGGAATACAGTGGAAGCTGGCCCCAAAATGGAGGAGGGAGGAAGAGCAGAAGAACGGAATGTTGGTCAGAAATTAAATAAACGTATGCTAGTTACTCACCTGCACCAAGGCGAGAAGCTGAACGATGAATATGAAATATCCCAGACAAGGCATGAGGGCAATGGGGATAACCATTTATTGGAATACAATAAGAACATAATGCCCAAGTTTGTTATCTTGGTTCATAAGTTGGAAAATGCGTAAAGCAAGATAAATTAAGCCCAAATTCAGTTTATGACTTTACTTATCAACATTTTGATATTTATTAATCACTGCCACGTGCATTGTGCATTCTTGTTGTATAACGGGGAGGATTTATAGAAAATAATGAGCAACGATTGGGTGATGGATGGCAACGGGGCCAAGAAAGTAAACTCGGGTGAACTAAAAACAGGCTAGATGACCATTCCCCGCTCTTGAGGCATTCTATACGAGAAATATCTCTCTGAGCCATTGAAGATTGTATGTTTTAAATCTCAGTTTGAATGTTAAAAAACTCCGCGATTACTCGAGTTCTCAGGTCGGCAGAAAAATAGTGGTACCAACTACGATGTTGCAGTTGTTGACGAACACTGTGACCGGAATCACACCTTGGTACATAATATTCCACTGGAAATTGACAGTCAGCTTGCGCCGGTTGGAAATAGGGATGGACTTCTTACAGCAGCCACAGAACCCACGACAAAATTTCGGCGAACTAGCCCGCTGAACACAGCCCCAGCATCGACTAACGTAGTCTTCTCAAATATAGGAAAGTTGGAGTTGGCATATACCCTCCAAACATTTGGCTGGGGTGGAGTAAGAATAGGTTGCCAAGACATTTTCCACCAAACCATCTTTTGTAACGTTGGCATAATTGAAATATGATGACTCGAGGCAAATCGTGGTTGCTTGGTTAACGCGTACGTATCCCATGGAGGGTGAATTAACGATGTAGTCACTAGTAATATGGGAGATGTTCTGATTCCTGCTATGGCTATTAGGACTTGTAAATAATGAGTCGGACCATCGCCCGTACCATTTATGCTGAATGGAATTGGCTTGAAACTCAGGCGCTACTGTCGGCGGCTCAGGCTGCTGGAAATCACCCGAGAATTCAACTAGTGAAGAGGAAAATAGAGGACAGCTAGGAGTCTTTCTTGCTAACCCAATTGTCGTGACAGTGAGAGTGGTCAGGCTTGTTTTCAGAAAGAACATGATTGTGGTTGGAGACGCGGCGTGGTTGGTGTGCTGGCTGAATGAATTTTTTTGTGAGCGACCTGAGTCGTAATATATATAGTTCTCATCCAATACAGTTTACAAGGGCCTATGTACTTTAGCACCCTAGTAGATAGGGAAATTGTGCTGGCAACGGCTACGCCTAGGTAACTAGCTAGACTGAATGGAATGACATTGAACATATATAGTTCTCTTCGCTGGGTCCCCATTTTGGAGCCAGGGCATGACGCGTACGCTAAGAGTACTTTTCAGCGCATCCAATTAATTCCCCTTTCAGAAAAAAGACTATTTAGATGATGGGACTGGTATTTTGTTGTCATGTCTCCCTCGCGGGGCCGTGCCGCTTAGTGGAGTGCGTTCAATTACTTCCAAAAAGGGTAAAGGGTTAATTGATGGTGGCTGTGGAGTATTCTGAATTGCACAGAACCTCCTCTACTTACTAGAGCACCGTGTTATAGTGATAGATTAAACTCGTATTCATATGTGACAAATGGAATCAATCAAATAATGCAGTAATAAATATTCAATCAATATGGGAATTCGTTGGAATCAAGTTTCTGTATTATATTTTTCTTTATGAATAACAAAGCACGTGTTTATTTACTTAATTGTAATTAATTTATCCATATTTGTCTACTCCAAGTTACAAACATTATTGCTAGTAGAATCACTGTATGTTATTGAGAAAGCAACAAAATGTCCGTGAGGTTTACTCTATTTCTGGTGTGTTGGATAGAGAGCAATGACTAGGAGTTCTACAACGAATCATTGAGCAAGGTTTGGAATACAACCCGGCATGAAACTAAGCTCGACAAATCACCGATTGGTTGCAGAAAAATTGCGATATTTCTCCTAATCGCTTTGTTTTCATTTATATGTATATTCAAGATAAGTCTCGCCGAAATATATTCAAGATATTGAAACGTAGCCCAGCCTTTCAAAGTCCAGGTCATATGGCTTGTCCTCTGATTCGTCCACGTAGTGAGGGCATTGTTTGTGAATATTTCATATATTGTACCACCATTCTTCTCTTTCTTTTACATGTGAATTAAGCCTTCATTTATGAGTCATTCAACTTTCTAATGTGAGATAACTAGAGGAAAGCTTTGGGGTTGATTGCTTATCATTTCCGATTTTTGATATGACGACATCATCTACCTATCAACGTCATTGCAAAACTAATTCGTAGGATTCCCATCAAACGATAAAAGAAATTCTCTCTTAATTACTCTTGTTGATACTTGGGCAGTTCTTCCCCGGCGCGCCATTTGCACTTGCTGCCGGGGTGATCCTCTGGTAATCTCCTGGACCCAATAAATACCTCCCTGGCGGTGGCACCCTCCTCTTCAACCTCCGACCTAAAAATACCCCTTCGTCTCAGCCCTGGTAGCAAGTGTTCAATGATGTCTTCAAAGGTGCCCGGGTTTGTTACATGGGCCAAGTTGAATCCATCAACATCGACAACACTCACCCACCGCTCTAGCTCGTCCGCCGCCGTCTTGGGTCCGCCCACCACCTTAGCCTGCAAGCCCCCAAGACTTATATATTCGATAATCCTGCGCTTGGTCCATGGCAAATTGTCCGAGCCTGGAACTGTATCTGACCAGCGCCGGACAAGAGACTGGATACGGGGAGAGTCGGCATAACGGAAATCTTGTCATCGCCATAAGAGGAGAGGTCAACGCCAGTCCACCCGCCAAACAGCGCTAGTGCAGGAGATACTTCTCACGCTTCGCCCGGGCCTCCTCGTCGGTTGCTGCCACTATAACATTGATTCCTACAATCACTTTGATGTGATTTGGGGTTCTCCCTTCGCTCGCTGCGACTTTGCGGATGTTGTCCACAGTGCCTCGAACAATTTCTGGTGTTTGGCCACCCACGAAAATAGCCTCGCCATGCTTTCCACCAAAGCCGTTTCCAGCTTCAGACACCCTCGCCTGGAACAATAATGGAGTTCGCTGCGGAGATGGCTCGCAAAAGTGAGGTCCAGGAACCTGAAAGTATTTTCCGTTGATCTCCGGTGCTTGGTTTCATTACCGGCTTGAGCATATGGCTCAGCACAGCCAAAGCCATCTACGGGGAGATTAATATGACAACGACGGAAGGAAGCTTGCCAGCATTGTATGGGGCTATTGGATCCTTCTTTTCACCCGCAATCTACTCTGTATTAATCTCTCAATACAAACCGTATAAATTCGATTGGAGAAGGTTTTTGCTAATCGAACTCGCCGAGGAATCCCAATTGATAGAAGCAAGTCAAAATGTGGGACAAAAGAACGGGAATGCATCGCCAAGCTCAGACGAAAATGACACAAAGATTTCGGCTTCCGGTGAATCACATCCAGTTCCAGATCTCGAACAACACGCATCAGGAATCAAGACCCCCCATATCGCCAAAGGTGGCCATAATCCCTTCAAGGAGGTCTGTCTTGATGATATCCAGCATCCATTTGATCAAGTTACTCTGCAGAAACTGCATAAATGGTATCGCATTGCCTGGATGATGTTCGCGGTTATCGTTCTAGTCACATTTATCCTATGGCCAATGCCTCTATATCGCAACTACATCTTTACTAAGACTTTCTTCAAAAGCTGGACAGCGGTTGCAATTATTTGGCAGTTCTTTGCCTTCTTTGCTGTGGCAATCTATCCCTTATACGATGGACGATATGAGATTTGGAAGGGACTGCGTGGGGTTTGGAATGAGGGAAGCCGACATTTCACATCCCGTTAGTGGATTTTGAGGAGCATAGGGAAGGTATAACCAAGACTCTACACAGAGGAATATAACCAGAAAGTAGTCCCTCTATTTCAGAGGCATTTTCAGTGCAGGTATAACGGTTTGTGCAAATTTAGGTTGATATTTTGAGTCGAGTTATATTGATAGCGGGTAATCAGCTTATCCAATCCTTCCCCGTTCAACTATCTCAGAATAAATTTGCGTCGTACCATCGGAATACGTGGGTAGTACTTTGTCGCCCTCCAACGATTTATGACCATGTTTATAGTATAATCCCCCATGTCGGATGAATCAGACTCTTCAGAGGTTCTCTCATTCCCACTCGAATCATCGTCAGTCTCGGGTTCTTCGTCTTCTACTTCCTCTACCACCTCTGTCTCCTCGATGGATTTCGTTGCATCATACGGAATATAATCTTTGTCAGACATGATCTCAGCTGCCCACTTAACAGTCATACGCGGGTTTTTCTTGATTGGGCCCCGTGAACGTGCTTCTCTTCCGCGTCGTTTCTTGGGCATTCTCTCCAAACGCAACAATGGTACGTTACCTATTCTCTCATATACCTTCCTACCAGTATGCTTTGGGTCTTCAGCCTCCACCAACGTGAGAATAAACGGGTTTATGGCGTTGGTATCGTCTTTCGGGGCGAACCACACAATAATTGCCTCCCAGCGCTTCTTACTATTTCGTCTTTCCGACAAAATGTTAAAAATGTTCTCGTGGGACGCATCATTAGGAAATGTATCGAATTGAATAGACCCAGTGAGCTCATATTTCCCATCACCAAGGTCTAGAGATACTACCCCTTGTCCCAAGTGAAAGGTAAGTGCATCACGAACAGACCAGCCTTCCACGTGCAAATACTTTAATGGTTCAAAGATGGTGGGGTCAGTCAAGTAGTCGGCTATCGGAACAATTCTCCCGTCGAAGCTCTCCAACGCCACATCAAGTTCTGCATCAGGCATTACCACATTCTTGTCAATGAGCCACGGTAGTCTCGGGAAGGTAATATGCCCAATACAACTCGCCCATGACCAAGTGGGAAAATCTGTCCTACGTCGTAGTGTTCTTAATTTTTCCGGCGTAGTAAGGGACATCCTCCATGCAAGACCATAGGCGAAGACTGCTGACGCAGATGCAAAGGATGCATTAGAAAGCATTCCCGTTTTTCCAGAGAGTCCCGCTCCGGTGGAAGGTTTATTGTGATCCAGAGGTGTTATAGTCTTGGAAACAGGAATTCCCCATACGCTAGTAACATTTTCTTTTGTATGGTCGTCAAATGAATTCAAAGTCGCTTTGATGGCATTGAGTGCATCGAATTCATACGTCAGACTTCGTGTGGCAAAGTGCTCAATATGCTCCCATATTGAGCGGGCCTGGCTTCCCAAAGTGAACAGGGAGTCTTCGTGCATGGCAATATGTGTAGTAAAAATTTCCGACTTTTGTGCCTGGGTGCAGTGAAATGATACTTGATGTGACTCAAAGATCAATTGACGGGCTGCAAAAAGGCCCTCTTGATAGCTAGTTTGAAATTAGCATCCTTGTCCCCTGGCTGATTCCTTGGGATAGCAGAATAACACTTACGTCCATGCACGCGAATTCCACTTGCAGTTAGAACTCGGCAGAAACTGTTCGACGGCACTTACAAGAAGATGGCCGTCAATTTGTGCATGTGTTTGAGCATCGCGAGGCCTTGCGTCTACGCCTGGTAGACCGAAGGATGAGTCCACACCAGCAGCCGCAATTATGGTAACAGAGGCGTGCTGATATACTAGATGCATTTTTGAAAGATGGTCTTCGAGGGCTGAGGGGTCATTTTGTGGAATGCAATATCTGCCAAAGTTAGTGTTTGCAATTTTCCGCGAACACAAAAATCAACCAATTACCTATCGACCCAGAGATATTGATATCCCAATTCAATGACAGCTTTTATAGCATCCTCTATTACAGGCGCTGTTTTTGGCAATTCTGATCCCACTTGTAACTTCACAGGGTCAACATTTCTTTCTGGCTGCCCCCATACATAGCTAAGCGCCACATACTCCTTGTCAGCCTCGGCCTGGGTAAGCTGTTTGCTATTGCAATCAATCAGGAGGAACTTTTCAATTTGTAGTTTCTCCCTGGATGAAGAACAAGCGGTGTGGCAAGTTTGACATTCGTTTAAAAAAGAGCGAAGGAGATCCCAGTCTACCATTGGATATGATAACAAACGGGCTGATTGCAAAGATCCGGAGGCCAAATATATGCTACCATAGTATGCAATACCCGGTGATTCATCTTTTAGTCGTCCAATTTTAAGGGTAATGAAGGCCCCATTCTCGAGTTTGTGGGTTGACATTTGCGTTCTTTCTTCGTGGGTTGATTTGGAGAAGCATACATCGCCATACATCTTCTCTGTTTGAAGAAGTGCGTCTCTGTATCTAGTCACTCTAGAATGGCCCATACCATCTCTATCTTCCGTGTTCAATTCCACCGCCAGTAGATAATAGGACGCAGATTCGGGTTCTTCACTTGAGCAAGTCCGGTCGCATTGGCCACAGCTTTGGTGATACGATGCCAATGAGGCATCGCAAAAAGGGCGGTAAATTGCTTCTGCAACCAAACGGCATAGTGGGCATGGAGACGAGAGTTGGGATTCGGGTACAGAACCAAGGTTTTTAAGCTGTTGAGGTGTCTCATAGCCCCCTCGGAAGACCTTTTCGAGGTCGATGTCTGCACATTCATTGCAGAGATGGTCAGATTCCATTATTTTTCTGTAACAGTTTTGGCGATCGGCTTAGAACTTGGCAGAACAGAAAAGCACTCTGATGCATTCAGTTTCCAAAGAAAATTCGGCTCCTGGTTGGGTAATGGCAGTTCAATCACTTAAGACTGCTATATTGCCTGGGGGTTGTAAAAATAGTGGTTGGCTCATGTCCTGGAAAAAGCCCATTCCGTGTTCTAGCCCGTTACAGACTTGCAGGGAGTCTTATACCTGACTTAGCAAGAACAAAACTCTGGTACGTTTTGACGAATAGTAGTGGCTTGGTCACAACACCCGTCAATGAGCAATGGAGGTGTTTTGGTGAGCTTATTCAACTCAACCGAGAGCGGGGTAGCTAAGCCTAGCGTTCAAACGAGATGTTGCAATAGGCTGTTAAATGATTGGTTGTTGCTGCTCCATTGTGCTCTTAACCCACAATGCACGAACCCCTATTCATAGAAAAAACAAGGCTCTTTCAAAACTCCCTTCCACTGCTTGATGTGACCAAATAGCGCTACGCAACACGAGAGGAGGCATCCTTTTGTAGCATCATCAAAAAAAGCACCGCAGATAAAAGAATCACACAGCACTTCGAAATGGCAGGTGAGGAACACAGTGTTTTGCTCTCACATTCCGCATCATAGTTAATGTCAAGGCATTGCAGAGATCAACCTTGCGATCAATGGACCCTGGTCATCTTCATTTTTCGAGCAATAATTTATCGTGATACGCTATGTAAAACGCAGTATCTTCGTTACACTTCTCTCTCGTCTCACTAACCAACCACAAGTTACCAAACCCGAGTTCTAAATTTGTGTGTTCGATGGCTTCGACACGAATGCACCCCAACCTGGAAAATTCACATCTCCGTACTGTGGAGCAATGGGAAATTACAGGGGCAAAAGGGGCCTCGTAAAATTCATTGTCGGATAATTATAAATCCGATGGGATATTCCTTGTATTCTAGGGTAGTACGTCATATTTTTCGACAACTCCAATTAATCCCACCATCGAATATTCATCACGAGGGCATTCGTTCAAGTACGGAACACTAGATATTTGTCAATGGAGATGCCAGCCATGCCTATATTCTTGATAGAGATTTTTCTGTCTGTATTGTTAAATAATAAGCTTATTCAACCCCTGTAAATTGGTTCCAACCCCCAAACTCCGAAATTGGAAACATACAATATTTTTGTTCGAGTTGTCGACACTAGTATTCGTGCTTCGGATTTTGTTCCACGGAAAGGATACGTGGGCGACTTTCAAGGCCTAAAAACAGGCCATGAAAGAGTCGGTGTTGTACCGGGTAAAATGACGCCTTTGGCTACAGTTATCTTGGTCACGCTCGCTCTGTAGAGAGCTAGCCCTTTTCTAAATGATCCACATAGTTTTTTTTGCTGGTGGCGGAACTTTCGCTAGGCCAGGCGGTTTGCTATCCGCTTGCTTTCTTCAAGTGTAGAATCGTCTCCATCGTCCTTATCTGTATTAGCTGCCACTTTCGGCGGTATGGTGTAGAAGAAGCGCGTAAGTTAAACATATTCCTGCTGGATCTGAGATCGGGTTGATCGTGCCCATGGATTGGCGGAAAGTTAAGACGATGAATCTCTCGATGAGTCCTCGCCAAGGGCATTCTTAGGGGGAGATTGATTGGGAGGGCCTTTCAAGGCGTAATTAGTTGGTTAGTGTCTGGAATGATGCGTTTGGATATCCTGTATATTTCAGGCACCCTCACGCCTTTGTTAGGTGTATGCCTGAGCGTGGCAGGAACTTGAGAAGTGTCAATAAATAATGCGTTTATTGAAATAATGCACAAACTGATAAATACATTGAAAATCCCCTCGTTTTAACTCTAGAGAAAGTGTATATAGCCTGTGATAGAGGCCTCTCGTCACCAAGTGTCAATTAAACCGATCAATATACTTCATTAACTTCCCCCCAGTCTTGCTAAGCTCGAACCCGTTAAGGTCGTCCTGAAACACTAACCTGAACCGATAAGCGTTCTCTGGACACGCGTGAAAGAAGTGTTTGATTCGATCAATCATGTCCTCCTTGGATATAACGTATGAATTGCGAGGCGAGCATAGGACACGAATCTCAAGCGAAGACTCAATTAGCGCAGGGGGGAACTTGTCCAAGATGACTTGCCATTGCAGGAGCCCGCACTCAACATCATTCATTGTTGCTTCCAGCTTATCGAACTCGATATAATTTCCGTCCCATTCAAAGCTGAACCGGCGATCGCGTCCTCGAAGACGAAGAACACGCAAATGAGGCCAGTAGGATTCAGGAACCATTCCACGAGCTCGCTCAGGCAGAGGATGAAGAGACCCAACATCTCCAGTGAGATAACGGATGACCGGATTACGCAGCCGTGAGAGGCAGGTCTGTGCTATAATACCTTGTTCCCCCTCTGGTAAAGGGTCGACGTGTGAATCAGCTTCCGATGCAGAGTGCGGGAAAATTTCCATCAATGCAAGACGCGTGTCAAAGACAAAATCTTCATATCCCGCGATAGACTTCTGTCCTGTTAGCTCGGGGTTACTGATTGCCAATGGACCACCTTCTGCGCTACCGATGATGGAGCAAATTTTAACCGGACCAAGAAACTCGTTGATATGTGCCCTCTGTGCTTTTGTGAGGCTCTCTGAGGTGTAGATAATCTTGTCAAGTTTTATCATGGCCCGTTCCTCTGAAGGCAGGGTAGAGATGTAGTAAACCACCCTAATGATCTGTCCCGAGTCCCCACTCAGGACATTGACATGATAGTTTGTCAGTAGTTGGACCACTGCTTCAGGCTGCATTTGGCTTCCGCCGGCAAGGACAGATGCTCCAGCATTCTCCATAATTTCCAGTGTAAGGTCCATTGATCTATAAGACATGAACTTAGCATCCACCTATTTATCTAGCCACCTTACAACCCGGGCATGTTACCTGTAGAGGTCACCCTCTGTGTGAATCGACAGAACCCAGTCAGTGTGTTGGAGGACACCGGTGGCCTGGAGGTATTCGCCAAAGTAGGCCCTGTGTCTACGATTCTCATACACATCTGTCGCGAAGAACAAGGGCTTTGAGCCGCTGCCTCCTCCGGTGGAACTTGAGTATATGCTATGGCGATATGTATTTTGTGGACAGGTATCATCCACAAGCCTCTGAATGGTAGCATACCTAACAATATTTTATTCGATAAATGGGCAAAACTAACTGGCTTATGGGTGGGAGGCTCTTACAGGTCCTTTTTCTGCAGTAAGGGTTGCATCTTCAAGATGTCCTCTATTCCTACCTTGGAAGCTTGCTCAATGGCAGCACCGATCTCATCCGGATTGGGAGGGTACTGGATATTTGTGTTGTAAAATGGGTGGATCTTGGCAACAGCCAATATATGTGCCAATGGATAGTTGGACTGGGGTGTCATGATTGTGATTCGGAATACGCAGCCAGCGACAAAATTTTAGATTGTTTAGGTAATTCTAGCCTGGGCGAAGAGTAAGCGACAACGAAAACTATCATGAGCACATTCAAGTGCTGTTAGACGACACGCTATTTTTATAGACTATACGCTTATCCCTGCGTTGGTCGGTACTAATGCATGTGGGTTCTGAGACATTGGCGTTTTCTGAGAACCCTGGCTTACTGACTTTTCCCAGCCACGCCACCGCGATAATCCACATCGGTCTGCTCTCAAAGCTAAGGGGTTTGACTAAAATGTTTTACTTACACGTAATGTCTCGTATCGATGGCTGTTTGGCTGCAACCGTGGCCAGTGAATGTGGAGCATTCATATACTAGGGCTACTGTTCAGCTTGTCGCGACATGGAAGCGGAGGCGTACATGAGGTGTGCGGCCCGGAATAAGCGATGGAATAATACGATTGGATGAATTTAACCGATAGCTAGATCGGGCATGGCTTTCGGGGTGCAGTGATGATATTCCGCTGAGGGTTGAGGGCCCACATACCCAAGCGTATCGGTTAGCATGTGGCAACTCGCTTTGTCTCGATGTTGCTCTTCCAATTGGACATGCTGGTAGGTGCGCTCCGCCACAGCGTCGTACGTGATGCAATCCCTCGGATGTCGCTTCCGTCGTACCTAAGCGAGAGAGTCTGGACGGTTCCTGGATGGGCGGCCCGTGATGGTTAAGCCGGCCCGTCCGAGGTACAGCGGCATTGAGCAAATGCCGCCAACCAAGAGCAAAGCTGAAAGACATGATTCACAATAGCTAGCGTATTCAAATTGGAATCCGGAACAGCTGCGGCCTATGTGTCTCAACCTATGTAGCCGATTAGTGAGAAATCAGATTTTGCGCCCAGTCTCCTAAGTGGAAAGAGATGATTGGTTCTGAGAGAGTGAGGGGTGCCAAGACATATGCAGTCAGCAAGATATCCCTTTGACTGCGCTAAGCCTTTATTTCTGTATATGTCAAGGTATTGGCCAATGGTATTGTATTGGCTTCAAAGCGGTACGCAGAATGTCACCAAATCTACATACTTGCAGGAGTCTCGATCATACTTTTGTGGGCTTGGTACAAAAGTGCAGGCTTAACGCGGTCAAAGGGACGTGTTGGGCGTATCCACAAATAGACCAAAAACTTGGATGATATCCTGTGTCAAATCAATAGCTTTTTGGCCTCACACATTTGTGGCACCATCGGTGGACACCCATTTTGACGGGGGTAACACAACGACAACGGCGCCGTCATAGACGCGTCACATTCATTACGAAGTGTGTCATGTCAGATTGATATTAGATTTGACAGAACCATTGCTTTAATTCCGACTACAGACTAGTACATGACATAAACAAAAAGACAGGTGCATAACACAGGACCTTATTTATGAAGGTTCTGAAAAGGAATCGCATCCCATCGGACTCGTCGGAGGTGGCGCCCAGGGTCCCTGATATTATTCCGAGCATGCAGCCACCGGCGGTTGTCAACTAAAATAATGGACTGGGCAGGCAGATCCTCCGAAGTAAGGTGCAGGGTCGAGTGCGATTGGACCTCGGCGCTTCGAAGGGCCTGCCTCAGCTCGTTCAGCGCACCCGATGCGATCTCATTGATGGGCGTCAATATATCCTCCCTGTACCGCATGGTAGTGGGCCCAACCCCTCCTTCGGCGACTAAAATACTGCCAAGGATGTTCTGGTGGTTGGGGTCCTTGATGAATTCAGGGGGCGTCGTGATGCGAAACTCTGGGCGAGCCAGGGCAGCCCGAGTCTTTGGGGTCAAAAGTTCCGTCAACCGTTCAACGTTCATGACTGAAAGAGTCCCGCCGCCATATCTGTCGTGCTGCAGCACCTGAAGCGCAAAATACCTTGGCGTTGGGTCTTCGTAGCTGCAATCCGTGTGCCATGGAAACTGGTTCATGGTTTCCGACCGAGCTTGATGGTCCCCTGCTTGGAAGTTGCCGCTGCTTGGCCGCACATCCCAGAACCATCCACGCTTTGCGCTGTGAGCAATCGGTAGAAGATGGCCGTGGTAGTTGTTGAGACTGCGAATCAGTTGCTCCAAATACTCGCTGTTGTTGTCTTGAAACTGGAGATTGATTTTGAGGATCCCGCCATGCCGCAATCGTTCAAATACATTTCGAACATGACTAGGTTGTTTGGCGTAAGTTAGGTCAGATGCCTCTAAACTGGGCACGATTATTGCAGCTTCCGTGGCGAGAGAGCGAGTCCTGGGCCGAGGAACACCCAATGGTGATAGTAGAGTTGGGGCACGCCCTGCTCCCCACGAGGAAATATTTCTTTTGGAAATCCCTTGTGCATGATGAAGAACTGCACGCATAGTAGACAATTGGGGGGGTGGGGGGTCAAGGAGTATGTTCGATGATGAAAATGAAGAAATCACAATGTCAGAAGGCAGGTTGGATCTGATTCCCTGTTGATCCATGATGGATCGCAACTCTTATAAACCGTATGATGAAATAATCCTTGTAAGACAGATGAACCATTCTCGTGGCGAGTTATACAAACCACACCCTGTCCTGGGAAGCAATATTGCGAGTGGGAGGGACGGGAACCTGCCTGCATATCAACGACGCACCCAAGAGGGCACCTGTCATAATGTTTCTCAGCGCAAGATGCTCTATGACTGGAATTTTACGTAAATCTAGTGTTTTTTCTTTGTGAGAGCTAATGAATGAAAATGAAAGACTCTCAAAAGTAACGTTGGGTGAGACAATCACATGCTCTTAGATGTATGCCAATCCAAGAGCACTTTTTTCGATCGGCAAGCCTCTAGTTAATGTTTCGGGGGAATTACAAGCCACAAGATTGTGTAGTGCTGAAAATGGAGGCCTCGTAAATGAGGGTGTTGTGGATCTGACCTGCCGGCCAACTGAGACACGAAAATATTCGCTCCAATGGAGGATAGTGGCGTATATGCGGTGTGTCGATCACATGCATGAACTCTAGCCAATAATAATCCCAAGAGTTACGTATCTAACTAGTTGATAAGTATACGATATGGTCTCCTTGATTTTAGCTTCAATTGCTGTCAAGTCGACTTTGCATCCCATCTTCCAAATAAATTCACTATGATTCTACCCCAACTTCACCAAATCCAGCTTGGAAGTAGGCTTCGTACCTACACACCAATATCAATTCATGATGCCGGCAGTCCTAGCTTTTTGAAGGAACAGAAATTGCATGAAGCCATCCTGCTGCGTCTCTGTCCCGAACCGTTGTGGCATAACGGATCCTATACCGCTGGATGCCCCCGGCCAATCCTCATTGGCAGGCATCACCAACAACAGCTCGAGGACTTACATGAAGCACTGACCATTGCCCTCATTGACATTGTCAAACGATGGTGGACAGACCTTGAAGCACGGTTTCCAGAGAGAATGCCCCTTGAGAAGGAAGAGGAGCAGCTGCTCAAGGTATGTCTACCTTTCATGGCCAAGAGAAGACCAGAAGGAACTTTGACACCAACTTATTATTATCATAGTGGTTGGAGACCCAAGTTATGTGTGGAAATCTGCGCGAATTCTCGGATTGTTTAGGCTCATGGAGGCCAGATTTCCTTGTCGAAGAACATACTAATAGCCAAGGCGATACAATTCCTGAAAATTTTCGAATTACGGAAATTAACGCCCGCTTTTCTTTTAATGGTTTTGTTCACGAGGCCCATGGACAACAAGCTCTAAACGACATGGGAGTGGTTGAAAATGGGCTCGTGGGCGCGACAGATCCGGCAAAGGTAATATCCAAGAGTTCCTATTTCATTCAGCTGTGACTAGACTCTAATGGCCTATAGATCCTGGGTGGCTTGTTCAGTTTGTTTCAGCCAAACTTCCCCCTGCACCTCCTAAAAGGCGAGGAGCATGGAATAGATATTCACATGTTCATTGATGCCGTTTGGCGCCGATTTGGCATAAGACCACGTATGATAACTCCCGGTGATTTGAGACTGCTCCCCGATCATTATAGCAAGAGTGGGTACCGACTTTGTTGCATTGTGAAAAATAAGAATGACACAAATCATCTTCCAATGTCTGCCACACTCTACACTAAGGATGGTGAACTCGTTGAAGAGGTCCACCAGGTTGGCTTAGAGTTGCATCAACGCGAGTTAGCTGCTATGGAGCCTGAAATGTTACGTCAGGTTAGCCTCCGTTGCTTCAACGATATGAGAACCGTCTTGCTGGTTCATGACAAACGAATGCTTGGAATTGTGAGGCAGGAGCTTAAGCTTATGGTTGTACGCCAAGTGCTCACTCAAGCACAGGCAACTATTCTCGAAAGAGGGCTTGCTGAAACCGTGCTACCTGGTTCTCAAGAGCTGCATGACATCATCCAAGCCTCGAAGCGATCTACTGACTTCAAGAATGGGTATATTCTCAAGCCCATTCGCAGTGGAAAAGGGGCCGGTATCGTGTTTGGTGACGATTTCACCGATAAAGAATGGGTATCTGCCCTGGAGCGTCTTCAATCTCCTGAAATAACTTCGGGAGGAACACATGTCATCCAGCGTCGTATATTCCCCCGGCTATATAACATGATTCTAAAACCATCGGGAGAGATGATAAATTATCCGCTTGTTGGGACATATCATGTGGCCGGGGGAAATCTTCTTGGGTTGGGAACCTGGCGGGCAAACAGTGGCCGCATTGTCGCCGTCAGTGGGGGTGGATCATGGATTTGTTCTGTGATGCAGCAAGATTAGATCACTGGTTTAATCGTATCATTTGTAAGACCAGGGAATCATCACAGATGAGAATAGATTTTAAGATTCCAAGATAGGATTAATGATTACTCATGATGTGGCCAAAATTACGTTTCATACTGATCACATTTCGTTCCCTATTGTGTCTAATGCAACATTTCAAATTGATCACAGTATTTACTGAGTCGTTCACATTTTGGAGCTGGTTTTGTTATTTGAAAAGCAATGCTGAGCCTATTGGTATGTATGATTATGTATGGAATCATTGCACCACCAGATCACATTACCGGAGCACACAGAAATTCATTTGGCTAGCCTATGAGCTATCAGGAAGGACCGGTCCAATACTCCGCCAAAGCTTGCTGGTGCTAAAAATAGGAGGCGTCGGTTGGTTCTAGACCCGGTACCCTTCACTTTCATATTGACGGTTCTGATCGAATTAGACTAGTGTTTCCAGAATAAATACGTGAATGAAAACACAAACGGAGCATAATTGTGTTATAATTTGTGGGAACTGCAACAAGATCAGCCGAAGTTTCTATAGTCCACACCAAAAAACATTCAAGCCTTGCATACCGTCAACTATGATGGTCATATCACACTTAGAATAAGTATCGTGTACTAATAATGCAAATTATCATGTTGTAAGACTATGGAAGTGCATGTGAAAACTGATAAATAACTTTCAGTTTCATTTTCCGTATTCTGGTCTGTGTTATTGGCCATGACACTGAGCTAACATAAAGTGATATAGATAATCGCCTCCATACAATTCGTACTTTATATATTCCTATTGGACAGCCTTAGGAGGCAGTGGCTATACATAACCTATCTTGAATGGTCTTGGGGTCTGTGAGCGTGTGATTACACGAATAATCCCGGTTGCTATCATTGACGTCGGATATTTAAGTAGGAAGCAACTCTGCGTGGTATGTTCAGATTTGCATTACTTCATCTCAATTCCTTGAATGTGCGAAGCACATTCGGAGAACATGACTCACGATAATTGCATATTAATTGTCGCTGCAGCCATTTATCCAAAGGAAAAACCGCAATGGCGAAGGAATACTATCACTATGAGCCATCCATGGCTGCTGCCGTGATCTTCGTGGTCTTGCTTTTGGTATCGGCAGTAAGCTATATCTATCAGTTGTCCAAATCAAGGACATGGTACTCTATGGCATTAGTCATTGGCTGTGTTGGTAAGCTTCCATCATCGACTTCCTCGCAGTACATCAGCTTACTGGGCGGAAATGATAGTCTAGGCAATGGGATATGCAGGTAGGGTTATTGGCGCTCAGCAGGCGCCTGACTAGGATTTGGGGCCATTCTTCATGCAATCCCTTCTTCTTCTTCTTCGTCTTCTTCTTCTTGGCCCTGCGTTGTTCGCTGTCTCCATTTACATGATTCTCGGGCGCCTCATCGTGCTTGTCGAGGCAGAGAGGCATTCGATTATCAGGATTCGGTGGCTCACCAAATTCTTTCTGCTGGGAGATATACTTTCCATCGCAGTACAAGGCATTGGTAAGTGTGTCAAAATCAGTTCATATACGCTAGCTGATAATGTTGTAAGGTGGCGGTAGACTTGCTACTGCCGATAGCCAAGACGACAGTGACGTTGGGTAGATGTTCATCATTGATGGTTTAGCCATCCAGATCAATTTGGTTTTTGTCTTTTCATGGTCACAACCTGCATCTTCCATTTTCGAATCAACAGGGACCCAACCGGAAAGAGTTTGCACATGGGCGTTCCGTGGAGGGAAAGGGAGTGAGGTAATAGGGTGGAAAAACTGGCTATTAAGCGGTCCAACCGTACAGGAGAATCTTATGGGATATGAAGCACCTTTCATTTGTGTCATACGAACAATTAAGAGTTGGGCCAATTGTCAATGATTCTTTCGATCATTTAGGTTTATCCAAGACGTTTTTTATGCAAAATTAAGTTTTCTTCTTCGTTTTCGCGTCGATAAGGACGGTTTAGCGTGCGCCCTGTCCGCGGAAACGATCCACCTAACGACAGGATACGAGTGGTTCAAGAGCCACATCGTATAGACGGTGACCTGATTGGACACTGATATTTGCCAAGAAACCATGCACAGCCATGATTGCTGGGCTGTGCCGCTAAAACCCCTCGTCAACAGGCCTAGCTCGGACATGTGGCAGCTCCGCGACTCCACAAGCCAGACGCTGCACCTACATAGAACTTCAATCCATCCCCATACCTGGAGTTTTTCGGCAAAGAAGTCCCGAGACCACAAAAAACTCGTTTGACTTGCAACGAATCCCCCTTCCTGCTGTACGAACACACTGATGGCAGCCAATAACGCCTCCCCTGCTCCCACTGGTGGTGCTTCCACAGATCGTGTGCGACGCCCTCACCACAAGTCCCGAACGGGATGTCGAAGCTGCAAGGCCAAGAGGATAAAGGTGTGTCACTGTTTCTTGCTTGCCCTTGAATCATCGCTGCCGCGTGAACAAGCACTCTAACAATAGATTAGTGTGACGAAGGGCGGCCGGCATGTGGGAATTGTACTAGAAGAAATGCTGAATGCCATTACTTTCATACAATACCCACGTCTACAAATGCCCGCAACGGACGCATCAAACTTCCTCCACTTCGTCGCGACTCGCCCGATAAGGCCTCGCAAGGTGAATCAAGTCATGACTCATCCCCTTCGTCGTCGTCCGCTGCCATCATCTTCCATTCATTATCATCCATACCTGCCTCGGTCGGAACTCCATACGATCGTCTTCTTGAGCTCCGCCTCTTCCACCACTATCAAACCATGTCAAGTCAGTCACCAGGACACCAACATACTTGGGCAATGTGGATTGCAAGTGAAGCTATATCAACTCGTTCAGTCATGGATGCTCTTCTGGGTTTCTCTGCTTTTCACATGCGACGTCTTAATGATAATGATTCCTATATACGGCAAGCCTCTCACAAATATATGGACCTGGCAATCCGCTCTCATGCGCATCAGGTCAGGGTTGGCTTAAATGAAGGCAACGCATCGGCACTTATCGCGTGTTGTGCTCTGCTCCTATTCCACACCAGTGTAAATGAGCCGTACCTCAGTGCTTCACCGGGACACAAGCCTCCTGTGCACTGGTTCCGACCATTTAAACGTGCAGAAATGTTCTTCAACTTGGCGTGGCCTTGCATTGCAGATACAAAAACTGGCGAATCACTCAAACGCTTCTTGGTAGCGCCACACATTGCTCCAGGAGAGGGCGACGCTGGGGTTTTTGACTTCCTACTGGATAATTTGGAGCCTGATGAACCTGAAATCAAAGAGAGGAATCTAGCATACAAGGAGGCCATCCGTCACCTACTGATGATTTACTACAATCCCGGTTATCCAAAGCTACTCCGGTTTCCGACACTGGTCATGCCAGCGTTTGTCGATCTTCTAGAGGCCAAAGATCCCAGAGCCCTTGCTATTGCCGGTTATTTTTTCATGATGATCAAGACAAGTAAGATTCTTTGGTGGGTTGACGGATCAGCAGAACGTGAGTTTGCCGCAGTGATGGCGCATCTACCTTATGAATGGTGGCCCAAAATGGATTGGGCCATGCGCGAGTTTGGTTGGACTGCTTCAACTGAAGTTCCTACTACAGCTCAATTGAATAACGAGTCAACGTTGACTAATGCGTGGTACTATGATTCGGTTCTTGATTCTGTTTACGATTTTGTTTAGGCATCAGGGATTGCATGTCTGTGAACTATCTTGTATATACATATCCTGCAAAGAATATTTATCGCAGAATTACTCAGCCACTTAATAATTTCGAGCAAAGCTCAAACTATTCACGTACAATAGCCGTAACGTCTGTCATTACTTCCACGAGTACGAATCACGTCGGACTTTTTGCCCTTTTTGTTCAACTTGCAACGATATACCTTGTAAAAGCATCCATTTTTCTCCTGCAAACCTATCGGCCCTTTCAATTCTCCTGTATCTTCAAAGATCTCCAGTCGATCCCAATAGCAGCCACAACACAGATGAAAGCTATTGACAAGGGAACATAAAAAGGCCATGCTCAATGCGCTAATGTAAGTTATAAGGATGCGCCCATTGTTGATTTATTCTAGGTGTCATCTAGAAATTGATCGTCAGGACCTGAAGCTCAGAGTGTGATGGTTGTGTGGAGTGAGATTGGATATTATGGAGGTCTGTGCCATGTCTTCTATTTCCAGTTAGCGGAATACCGCAAACCAAAAGTCATAAGACCCAAGGACATTTGGATCCGCTGTTTCGAGCTGAACAATGTCTTCGTCGCGGCTTTCTTCCGGGAAAGCCATATAACCACTGTATTAATTATGGACTACTACACCATGCCGTGGCATTCCCTCTCGGTTTGCTGAGACAAACCTACGGCATCTTGCGGAGCTCAAGGATATTCCCATGTAACACCACTTAAATATTCAATGCCTAAGCCCAGCAATAAAGGGCCTACAAGAAACAGTTCGAGTGGGTGGAACAGCATGGTATAAGGCCACTAAATGTTGAATAACAACTGATCTTGAAAACACACTGTTTTGTTGTAATATTTTAGGATCACTGTCCAGGCAGCAGATTACACATGTCAATGATGTCATGATCATTGATACGAACCGCTTTCGTGAAATTACTCTCTTGCATATCCCAACTCACCACCACAGCTATAAAATTTAAGAAATCGGTTGCCTATTAATTTATATCAACATGCTCTATAGAGTGACTTAATACTGATTTGGCGACCGGAAAAACTATGTAGATTAATCCAGTTGCCCTTTTCACTAAACAAGAACCGATTTGATGAGTATCTCAACCTTTTCCTATTACTGTAGAGTTCGGTAGAGATGACAATTCATGTACTGTGTAGCCTAGACAATAGAAATCCAATAATAAGACAGATACAGTCAACGCGCCATCCCCTAAGCTCCGTTCAGGACACCGTCGGTTCCGTTACTCCCATTTGAAACACTTCTGATCTCAAGCTCTGTCTCCTCAGAATTCTTTCTGTTTCCCTTTAACACTATCTTTGTCTCCTCACGCTGTTCGAACCGACGATATGCAATAGCGGCATCTTCAAGGCTATACTCACTAGAGAAAATAAACCCAGGTCGAGCTCTACCGTTCTTGATAAGCTCTCTGATATGGGTGACATTTTCCTCCAGCTTTACCATGCCGCCCTGGATCCTGAGCCCTTTCATCCAAGCTTCAGCGATAGGGAAGTTGATTTCCGCCTTGAGACCAAGTTTAGTTGCGGCATCGGTACCCTGGCCATTGTTTACAAGCGCAGCCATATAAACACCAGCAATTCCTATCCCACCATTCGCGCTTGCTATTTTCACAGCTTCTCGGAGGATGTAGTCTTGCTGCGGCTTAAGCTGATCATTAACACAAACCTCGCCAACACAGTCAACACATCGCTTCACTCCAGCAGGCCGGAGTGCCAAAATCTGCTCAGACGCTTTGCCGCCGCGAGTAAAGTTTATGGGCATCGCACCGATGGCGGCGGCCTTGGCGAGGCGGGCTGGCAAGTGATCAATCACATAGACCAGAGAGGCACCGCGAATAATGGCGCTGTATGCGCACATGAGGCCCACACCACCTGCGCCAAATACAGCCACCGTGTCACCAGCCTCGAACCCGGACGATGTCAGAGCTGACCAACCGGTAGGAAAGTTGTCGGCGAGAGGAAGCCACTCTGTATCGTCAAGCGAGTTTGGAATCTTGGCAAGCGAGGAGTCTGCCCAAGGTACACGCACAAACTCCGCTAAATCAATTGGTTAGCTTTCACATTTTTCTCCATCTAATTAGGGTACCAGGGAGCGTGTGTGCTCAGGGCATAATTAAACTTACTTTGCAGTCCGTCTTCTACCCCAAATTCGACACCAAGACCGTAGCCTACCATGCCTTCAAGGGCCTGCGTACTGGGCTTGGTTACCAGATGGCCATCCTCGGCAAAACAAACGACAACCACACGGTCGCCGGGCTTAAAGGAGTCCACCGCAGGACCGACCTCCTCGATGATACCCACAGCCTCATGGCCCACGCCATGTGGAACATCATTACTTCCAAAGAGGCCGTGGTAGATGTGGAGGTCCGAGCCGCAGATTGCGGAAGATGTGATGCGTACAAGGGCATCCTCTGGTTCCGTGATTTTCGGTCGAGAAACAATGTTGGTGGCCATGTCACCAATCTTGCCCTCCCACTCGACGGCACGCATGAAACCAGTCTTTGATTGAGCCATAATTGGAACAGCACAACGAATCTTTACAGGGATGGAAAATCAGGGCAATTGAAGTGTTTCGACTTGGGCCTTGAGGTAAAACGACTTGGCTGACTTGTTGATTATATTGGTAACTCAGGAAATAGTTTCTGCCCTTTTATATCACATCGGGCCTCCATTTGAACATGATATGACGTGATGAACCAGTTAGGAACTACCGATATAACACGAGCTCGTGAGAACATTCAATCCTCAATAATCCTTCCACAAGTCTTTTTTCGGCAACAACCAACTCAGCAACTGCATCACGGTAAGACTTTCTCCACAGAAAAGCTCACGGGGCATAAGTGAAAGTGGGAGTTAAACTGCATGTATATCACACGGAGGCTCTTCTCAGTCAGGGGATATCCATCGGGATTGGTTCTCCTTTCAGAGCGGATGTAAGCGTGCGTGTCAGCATAGGGTGACAATAAGACAATAAACAGCTGCGCCTCAGCTGACGCGAGATAACTTTAAGCAGAAGATGATGTCGCACATGACACCCCTATACCCTTGGTTATGCACTGAAAATGATGTAACAGTGGAGAGGGTTGAAAAATGTATGAAGGTGCACAGTTGCCCAAGAATCATGGGAGGATGATCCAGGGCAGGGAATGTCCGAGAACGAAAAAAAAAGTGTAGTGGGTACATTGAATCAAGTGATATGTCCCGCCTCCCACTGGGCCTTCTCTCTACAATAAGCGGCTTCCTTTCATCCGGCCAGGTATATTTGCCAAGACCTTTCGTATGTTTGCACTGGCTGGCCCGACATGACAAGAAATAAGCTATAAACCATCATTCAATATTACAGGGCGAGGGCTTTTCAGTGACAAATTTCGGCACTAATGCAAGGGGACGAGGAGATTTACGGTCCATTGAACCTTTTAATTCCACTAGGAAGTGGACAGCAGGTCTCCGGGACTAACCAGGCTGAATCCCTCAAAACGACCAGGAGGTTTTGTGGGACGCGGAATTTATCCGTGCCAACCGAACGAATCGTCACGGCGCCAACATTGACCCTGAATTGCATCCACAACGTGGTAACCTACGATTGTATCTAGAAAACGGCTAACACAAGTGATACGAGAAAGAATTAGAAGCCGGCGCTTTAGCTACTGTAACAGCCGCAGCAAAAGTGGTTACCACTAGACTTTAACTACAAGCTACGACAGCCACAAATGCCAAGCGGGGCAATCTATCGTCCCAAAGATGCGTGAGTTTTAGCTCGTCAATTCATGTCGGGGATGGCTACAAGAAATGACTGTTTTCGTCCATGGCAGTAGCATAAATGAATACTGCTCATTAGCATAGAAACCCGGAGGACAGAGTCAGGGCATCTTGACTCGACCTGGAGTATATGGAATTGCCATCCTGGTGGATCTGCAGATTTCGGTAGGGACAGCGCTAGCATCGCAGCCCCTTTTCTGCGGAACCGAACCAAGATCTCGGGTCATTTATCGGGGGAGGGCAAACGCCAATGGCAATTCCCATCTCGCGTACGCAACCAAGCAGAGACTCCGGGAGACTTTCCCACTCTGGCATCTCAGTTAAGAATGGCGTACGCCTTGACTGGATTAGGCACCACGTTGCCGAACAAACGGCGTTTGTCGAAGCGTTAGAGGCCCACGGAGTCGTCATAGTTAGCGAGTAGGCCCGAATCAGCCACCAGCTTCGGATCCGCACTTTGGCGAGATCCGCACTTTTGAAGATCCCCGATGGATCGACGCCAGCAACAAGGACTTTTCTTCCCTGGCCGTTTGTAGGTGCCCTAATTCTCTCCACTGATGCGCCTCGACTGCATCGTGATACAAGCATGTCTCCCCATTGGGAACTGGGGTCAGAGTATTAGCAGTGCAGTGGCGGCAGCCATTGCCAGGAGGTGCGCAATTTTTATAACGCATATATCGTAGCTACCAGTGATACCATCGCTTCTGGAATAAAACCCCATGACTCGAGCACACATGGGTCAGAATTGGGTGGTCTAGTTGATGGGTCGACGAACATGATCCCCGAGTGCCCTGGCCTATCAAGTAGCCAGCGTAATAAGCGCCTCCACATTGTCAGTAGTGTAGAGATACGCAATGATGCTGTTCATCCCCAGTCTTTGCTGCAGGTCCATCCGATGTTATGTACCACCCCGGATCCATGTTTTAAAGCTTTCCACCCTCGCATAGCTCCCCTTGTCCTTGCTTTTTTTCTCTTTGTACGGGGTTGCGACTTCCAACGCGGGCAGCAGAAACATCAACATGGTGACGTCAACTAGTGTCGACGACTTCAAGGTCGCGGCCATGGCTTTTGGCTTTACCATTGGCTTTGGTTTCTTGACCACATGGGAGGCTATCAAGCAGACGAGGCGGAATCGAAACCCTCTACGAAGTTCATATATTTACATGTTATGGGGTGAGATCATTGCCAACCTCGGCATGATGATTGTTGGGTGGATTTGGATTGATGAAATTGTCCCGTCTTCGTAAGTGCGACTCCCATCAATCCATGCTGAAGCAATGCTGATTTTCGCGCTCTTAGAGTACCAACCCTTTTCTTTGTACTCTTTTTCTGGGTATTTCAAGTGCAACTCTTGATGCAAATCATCATCAACCGCATCGCCATCATCGCCGAACATAGATGTACGATCAATCGAATAAAGTGGGGGACCGCTGGAATCATGACATGCATCAATATTGCCGTCTTTTGTATCTTCATTCCTGCACATCGTGATCCTCCAGTGAGCGATCTGTTCGTATACAATCAACCATCATGGGCTTCTATCACTAACTGCTGGTATATAGTTACGTCGAAATTAACAAATACTGGGATCGGGCTTCCAAGTTCCTCATCATGACCCTCGATGCAGCACTGAACTGGTACTTTTTGCAAACTGTTGAGAAGCGGCTGGTGCAACAGCATAACCTGAAAAAGTATAAACCGCTTGTTTCTTTCAACGCCAAGCTGATGGTACTCTCTATTGCAATGGATGTAAGACCTAACAGGATCCACGACACAAAGTTCTCTGCTCACTAACGTGCCCAGGCCTTGTTAATTGGGCTCATGTGGCTCCCCAACCAATCCGTATTCATCCAATTCCACCCAGTCACTTATATGGTGAAGCTCAATATCGAGATGTCTATGGCTAAGCTCATCACCCGCTTGGCCAGTCGCGGCACATCTGACGAATACTACCCCGACGAGTCGAATTCACATCCCGCCGGCGGTCAGAGCGGCAACAGATGCCAAGTAAACCCTCAAAGTCCATGGGAACATGGAAACAATATGCACCTAGCTCAGATGTCAAAGGTGGTGGCGGGAGATTCAGATGAGGATCTCCCACAGGTTCATGGGATGGATGGAGCCGGCATACATCGACACACGGAGATCGAAGTCAGGGTTGAGTCGGACGCGAAGAACTACAGAAAGTGCAGAGAACATGTGGATGATGAATTACCCTTGACTTCAAATACTGGCCATCCAAAGCCTGAGACTATTGTGGAAGAGGAAACGAGAGCGGAATCCTCTACTAGCAGAGGATCTTCGGACAGGTGATATTTTCGGCGTTGAGAGGGCAATACCACCCAGCAAAAGTAATATTAAGAATGTACATTATCTTTTATATAACACCAAATTAATTTTGGGTTTGACGATAGCAGTAGACAAAATAGGTGTCAGATTGTAAATAGCAAATCGGAGTTCATTCAAAGTGTCTCTTCTGGATTCGTAATGGATAATGCAAATACATTGACGTCAATGCATCCTGAGTTTTATGAGTCATTATTCGTATAGTACTATTAAGGTTATGTCGTAATATCCAAACATTGTGCAATTTATGTATTCGCTGTGCATGTTCCATAAATATGACAAGGTGGGTGTGACATCCACACATAACCTACAGCGTGACGGTTTTTTCTGGTTGTTTTTTTTTTGGCAAGGTTCAGGGCTGTGATTCAATAGGAATAATTATCGATTGAATCACCCGGTATTTCTATGTAAACACGCCGTCACATTTGTGCAAAAAAAAAAGGAATGATGTGACACTTGCTCACAGAGTTGGCCACATTCACACCCGGAATACATCACCCAGGTAAGTGCAACATAGTCATAATTTACTAAAATGTAAAACCAATATCTAGGTTTACCGATATTGGCAGCTAACCTGGAGATGCCTTCATTCGATGGTATGCTGGAAACTAATAGACGTCAGGAAACCGATTGAATTCAGTTGTAAGCATCGGAGACACAAAGCCCAGTGTTGCTATGGGCCTGGCTCGGGAAGGGGCAGCGGTTAGTTACCATCAACAAACAAAAAGGACGCTGCCTGCATCCCTTGAAATAGTCACTGCCTGTAAGCGCCCACGCTGTTCTCCTTGGCACCTGGGGCTAGCAAGGCGGCCAATAGCGACACCCATGTGGATTAGCTGCTAGCGAACCACGTACAGCCAAGCCGGCCTGTTCCCGGCACCAAAAGGCGAGCCGTGTTTGTGGCGTGATGGATTTCGGAACAAATACCAGTTGATGTGTGATTTGGCCGCCTACAAGGCCAGTGGTCTTCATTAGTGTGAGATCGGCATTTCCGGTTTCACTGGCTGCGTTCTTTTCAGCTCGTGTATCCCATGCTTAGTTGGCTCTCGTCAGATTGATGAATTGACACTGGAATGCGCTGTAAAGTGGCAAGCCATGAAGCTAGAACGATCGGAATCCGATTGAGCAATTATGCTGCCATTGCAGCGATCGGAACTGGGGAGAGGCGGTGTCATGTGTTTCGCTGTGGGCGGGGAAGCCAGCGAATGATCAACGAGCGGGACATGCTTGTCTAACACATGCAGCACACCAAATACTGAAGGGGCAAAAGAAATTCAATAAGTTCAGCTGTAAGACGCCACGGAAGAAGTAGCGCCGTGGGTGCCGATGCAAGACAGCGGAGGATGCTGGGAAGTCTTGACACATATAAATATCTGTTGCGATGGTGCATAGGCCGGTTTTCCGAGCTTTCCCCATACTCTCTACATTCTACCCGAAATCGTCCAGACCTAGCACCATGAAGGCATTTGCCGTTACCCAATCACTTATCCTCGCTCTGGCGGGATTGGCAATGGCCAAGTCGTCCACCCCGAAAGCCAATCTTTGCCCAGACACCGCCGTTGAGGATTACACGTATGAGGCGGACTGGGTTTCAGATCCCAACGACCACCGAGTTGGTAATTACTCAGAAAGTGTCACATGCCTGTGCCGTCAGGAAGACTGTGAAACTGCAACCTGTTATGCAGCGGTAGGCAAGAGTTCATCATACTCACTTTCCATACTGACGCATCGTTTAGGAGTTCCACATGGGTGAGCGCCTGAGCTGCACGCAGATTGAGGGTGGCTCATGTGGGTTCGGGTGCATTTTTACCGATTACTTGAAGTGCAACAAGAATGCGGGATGTGCTGCCTTTGTGACACTTCCTCCAAAGAAAGGGGCGGTTGGCAGTAGTGAAATGTAAACGCCGTATTGAAAATGGATGTATGGTAAATGATTTGGAGTGATGGAATTTCCTTTAAAAGAGGGACAGATAGTGAATAATGGATTATCTGGCTCGACATCTGATTGAGGTGAATTAACCTTACCTGTTAATCGCAGGCACATTTGTATGGCATCCACCTAAAATTATTGAGCACATTGTGTGTGGAACTTACATGGCGCATGGAACTTAGTGTGGTATAATATCTGCCCACCCTCCTGGGCGATTCGGCGATGCTTCAGAGATAGGTTTCATGATTTTGCTGGCTCAGAATCATTTTGAAGTGGGTAATATTTTGTTCCATGCTCTCTTCCTCTGGGACATCTCGAATCATGTGTGGACTGTGTCAAATTACCAAATCTAGTGAGTGGCGCGCGAGACTGTATAATCCATGCATTAAATTAATATTGGGGTTCCACCGGAAACATACAAAGTTGGGGTTCGGCTTCCGTCAAGGGTTGTGTTCATTGTGGTAACATGGTCACAATCCGTGTGCGCCATGATATGGAGGTGAGGTGCTAGTGAAGCTGGATGTGGGGGCCATCTGGAGAACGTGGTGCATTCGCAAGATGAAAAAAATAAAACCAGACTCATCTAAGAAAGATTGGTCAATTTGCTGATATCCGGATGCGTGTTCGTTTGCGAATCAACCCCGCAGCCAGCAGATTTTATCCTCTGGATGACGATGATGAGACCTATTCCACCATCAATAGTAATGGCTACAACATATACTATGCCAATCTTGGAGGTTCCTCTTCTACCGGCGAGACCATCTCCTTGACTAGTGGTGGATCCTTGACACCCGTTTAGTCAAGTTGGCGTGGCGTTGCGCCCTGAGATGGCTATGCGAAGCCCAGCAATGTAACGAAGGTGATTAATCTATTCATTGAGGCGAAATGTTTGCAACGGATTTTGTATAGCTTTATAGCTGGGGGTTGATAGTAATCTCAACCTCTCATTATTTCCCTTCAGTGATGGGGGCCTAGTTGGGTATCTTAATTTTAAGCCACCGTGACGTGCTAGATTCAACTTGCTTACTCGTACAACGCATCCGGTTTGACTGGGAGTGTATTTTGATAACACTTCCAAGTTATGGCAATAAAAATCAACAAACTGAAAGGTTCATAAATTATGGGCGAACCGTTTGGGTAAAATCTTGATTTTCGCGTCACAACGGCTTATATATGTCATGATTGCTCATCAATGTTAAAAACTCCAAGGCAGGTTTCACGAATATTAGGGATTGATAAGGCAGGGGATTTTGGTTGTGGAAGACCTAATATTAAGACTGAAAGGGGGGTCTAATATTGGCCTTACAAAACTCGCGTCTATGAGTTGTTAGATTTGGTGATGACAGGTAACTGATATACGCTAAATCTCTTCCATGAAGTACTGTATCTCCGTGGGAAATCATATTTTTAGACTGGCAATCCCAATACGATTGTGGGGAGTTTTCAACTATCAATATGATGGATAGAAATAGCATGCTGGTTTTCAGCTTCGGAAGCATTGAATAGCGACTTTGCGGGTATTGGCTGGCGCTGCAGATGTGGTCAACGGATGTGGACTCAGTTGGATCGGTCGAGGATTGATACATTGAATCTTGGAGGGAAGAGGCCATGTAGTTGGTACAATGAATTTATCATTATTGAGTTGCGTTAACATTCGTTTCCGGTTTAGGGAATACGTAACGTAACAACTACGTAATCCGGCCGGGGCTGGAAAGGCCTTATATAACTAATTGAGGTCTAACTGAACCTTCAGTCCAGGTGTAGTGCGGGCGCTTTATAAGCTTGCTTCGGCCATAAGTCGGCGTCTTTGCTCTTAAATTCGTTACATGGCGAACCTTGGCATTCTGTGTTGTTTTAATAGCATGCGAAGGCCTCTTGGTCTCGTGGTCTTACCAATCCGTTCCTCACATCACGAAATCTAGGACATGGTCCCAAGCACATAGAAATTTAAACCCAGTCTATTTGATATAATACCGGAAGTCTAAAAATGAATATTGACGCTAACCAATACCCAAACAACAATGTAACGGCAACAATGACGTGTATAATGATTAATAAATTGGATGATGGCTCAAAAGGTGCCGCGGTGTGTTGTCTTGTGGCCCAATGTGGGGAAGGACCAACGAGCTCATAGAAACGCACAAAGGCCTAAGCTTGGAACGTACTATGCTGTTATTGTGGACATCCAATTACTGTGGCAGGCCAAAAACGGGCCTGCCAAGTTTCGGACCCAAAGTAACAGTAATTGGTGGAGGTTACCTCAAACTTTGGAATGGTACACTTGCCGACCCAGCAACGAATGGCATCACAGGTGAGTGGTACGGTGATGGCTAAGATCTAAACATTGTGCGTTAATCGAACGTTACTACAGGTGATAGTTGGCAACGTGGAGTTCTGGGCTGTGCCAAACTGCTAGATTTAGCAATGGCCTAATGTAAGATAAGACGGTACCTGCTTGAGTACCGCATGCACCCACAAAGCGGGATAGTTATTTTTATCTATAATATCAAAGGAGCTTGGATGTTTAATTTACGTATTGGAATGGTTCGTTCCTCCGATAGAGTGTGTTGTGTCAGGAATGCATGGATTCTGGGAAGCTGAGCGGTGAGATGGTTGGGTGGGCCCGCCAGTTTGGGCAACGAAATGAAGCAAACCAAAACATAACACAAATATTCTCTCATTTTATCTAGATTACTATCACATTACAGCAATAATATTGTGGTCACTTTCCATTTTCTCCCCAACTATTCTGCATTAGATGGTACCAAAATGAATTCTATATCTTGAACTGCCGCTTGTCCGATCAAAACACCGAAACTGGACCACTGCAGCTATGACATCATGCCTGAACGTAAAGTTTTGTACCAACACGAAGCCATGAAGCTTGTCAAACCGTATGGATGAATGACGGTTGCAAGCCGTTCTAACCTATAGACATCATTCCTTCAAGATATGACTTTCACATAGCTGAAGGCCAGATACTACGAATCGTTACCAAGGGAACCTAGCTTAATGGGGAAACGGAACCGACTCAACTCTCGATTTAACCTTTCACCACGGCAGCCGTGGCTGTAGGTAAAATGTTGCCACAAAGCATGCCAGACAATTTAGTTCAAACCTTCAAAGGTAGTGTGTATAAAGGAATGAATCGAGCACGGGGCGGCGGATTCAAATCCGCGGATTCTATATGTCAATCTACAGGCCCCCTTGCTAAGATCAACCAAGAACACTCCGTGCTGACCATTGCTCGTCAGCATCATAATGCATCCTGGCATATCAAGTGGAGGCCTCGTTGTAAGTGTTTGTGGACTTCAGCACTACGATTATGGTCTACTTAGCTAACGTACTCTAGGCCGTCGAGTGGTCATTACTTAGCGTCGCTTTCCTCCTGATACTTGCGCGACTTCATCTACGGCTCCATCACCTCGGGAAGCGATTCGTTATTAGCGACTGGTTCATAATAGCAGCCTTTATTTCTGGCCTCTCCCTTGGTGCTGTTGATATTGTTCTGCATGGCCGAGGGGTCTATGAGCCATGGATTGATTTTTCACTAATGAACTGGGAAGCGTCGGAGGAGGATTTGATACAGGTGTTGAAGGTATATGGAAATCCTGTCCCAGTTTATACTCCTTCAAAGAAGTAAAAACACTGATGCGTGGGTTCATAGATATTCTATGGTCTATACTTTCCGTTTTATCTTGAACAATACTTTAACAAAGGCGCGCTACTGGCTCTATACTACGAAGTTTTTGCTCGGCAATCTCGAAGACTGAGAATTGCGCTTTATTGCTTAACGGTGTATTGCCTGATTGGATTCTTTACGACAATCTTCATGATTTTATTCTTGAGCAAACTCTCTTGCTATTGGTAAGTTTCTAAAACTCGAGCCTAGAGAAAAGCTCACGCATTATCTAGGTCACTCATTGCTACTTGTCCCGATTATTGGTTCAAAGTAAACGATAATCTTGGATGGGCTTTCCATTTCACAAGCGATATTTGTAGTAAGTAAAATCTAACCTATTGCTACAGGATACCACTTAACGGGTCCTAGTTTTCCTTCTCCCCCTCATTTATATCAGCCAAACAAACATGACAAAGGCACAAAAGATTAGCGCCGGCGTTACATTTTCTCTCGGCTTCATCAATATCTCTGTCATGTTCGCCCGATGGTGGGTAGTTCAAGCTGTGTTCACTCCGAGTCCAGCTCTTACAACAGGCCGTAAGTAAATCCCGACATATTAGGAAATCCCCCTTTTAATATAATGTGACAGAGGCTCTTGCAGTTGCGGATGGACACACTGGGTTGATTATAGCCATATTGCCATCCCTTCGCCCATATCTAAGAATATGGCAAGGCGCAGATCTAAGCTCGCGACCCACAGAGCTTATAAGCAAATCGCGAAGAACATTTAGCATGTCTGCCAGGACAGCCAGCACAGTTCGAACGGAATGTTATGCTTCCCGAAACTCTAATGATCAATCCAAAGATTCCAGTAGTTCGAGGATGTGAATAGTTTATGAATTAGAAGGAGTAAGGTGGCGATTGAAATGGAAATTAATAGTTAATTGACACCTAATCTAATCCGTTCCAATGTACCATGAAATAAAACCACAGTGTATTCGATCAAGTCCGCCCGTGATAGGCAAAATCGGGTCGGCATTCAGGAATCGTGCCCCGGTGGTAGTATCCAGAACCTTGGAAGATCGTCAGCCGCGATCACGAGCCGAAAACAGGAGAATGAGAGATAAAATAAGTCACCATCTATGGCGACTTAATTCGCTCCCAGGTTTCCTGTATGTAGTTGCCAAAGCCCTCCCAGTCCTCTGGATAAAGAAATACAGATGTGCAATAATTTCCATTCAAATATTTCCACGTGATGCCGAAAATAAACTCTCTGAAACCTATTCTGGCCTGAGGACGGGCAATGCATGTGTACCGGTTTTCCGAGCTGCGTACCGGCGCTAGCGAGGGAAGATATATTAGAAACAGCTGGACTGAAGTCAACAGCGTTGAATAAATCGAATTTGGTCCAATTTGAGAAGGCAACCAGTCGTGAACTAGGACTTCCGTACAGAGGTTCATCTTTTCCAGGCTCAAGACCTTTGAGAAACATTAATTGGGCACGTATCTGCGCTTCCTTGGCTTGCTGTTGGACACTCATACGCACTGTGTATGCTAGCTTTCCCAGTGGCTTTTTCAGTGAGGTTTCATTATCCACTGTGGTATACATGGCACTGGCCATGTTCTGTACATAGACTCCTTCAGTCCTATGGAGAAATTTAAGTCTTCTGGTAACATCAATGGCATTAAAAATGAGTATTGCACGGGCAATATATCTTGAAGCATAAGCAGTAAGAACTTCACCTTCACAGAGGAACTGAGAACCATCTGTCGAGGTAGTTCGAAGATCTTTTAACAAGTGTAACCTCAGCTGCGAAACAAACTCAAGGGGCAGGTATGGCGTGCGGGATTCGACTCTGGGGTGCCAAAGTACCGTCCAAAGTAGCCGGATGGCAATCTTCACAAAACCCCAACCTTTTATTTCGCTGTGTCTAACACAGTATGGCGCTGAATGCCGGTGTACATGGGCGTCGATAGCATCAAGAACGTCCTCGTGGGCCCCTAACAGACCTGGAATATCTTGTTCGTCCTTCAGCACCTTGAACCACGCTGAAAATATTTCCTTTAGGTCTAGGGCACCGGAGATTGCATGTGGCCAAGTGAGAGAAACAAGAGTTGAATCGATAAACGAGTTATCGTGGAGGTTGAGTATAGGTCGATCACTGTTGAGATAATCTTGCAACGTATTTGGAACATCCGAGTCACCACAAAAGTCTGTGAAGAATGTTGGTCCTGGTTGCAAAGAAGCATCCTCGGTTGCTTTGGGCAACTATATCCCGAGGCTATGTTCATCAATGACGATGTCGAAGACCTTTGTCGTAAAGTGGACAGCAGGGCGCTCTTGAGTAAACTCTTTTGGTACATGAACCTCTAGAGCGCCATTGGACTGGATGAAATTGGTTAACCAGTGGAACGCAACTAATAAATAACTCACTGATCCTTACTTTCATGCGCAGTCTGCCACTGAGCTTTCTCTAGTCGCCACGTTGGATGAGCTTTAACAAACTATCATGGAGCTTATTAGCATTCAGCACCTCTTCGAATTTCAACTTTTGGCATAAAACAATAACGCGGCCTGTAGCTAGGTTGTCAAGGAAGTGAAGTGGATAAACTTCATCAATATCCACTGTCTGGTGCTGCACCGCGCCGAAGAGCGTGCGAGCCCAGTGGCTAACGGCTTGCAGATTGTTAATAAGCAGTTTAAAGAACGAGGCATCAATAGAATTACCCTTATGAAATTAGCAGAAAAGACAATGGGTTTAATGTTTTGTTACCCCTGCAATCGAAGACAGGGTAGTAACAAGTTCTCACGTCTGCTTCGTATTTCTTCACTACACAAACTATTATCAACTGGCAAAAAGATTTGCAGAAGGATTCTACCCATGTCTAAAATGATATATGTGGAGACGCTAACGAGGTCGAACGCGCCTACCTAGACTCTATACGGCTACCATAAAAGGTGTGCTTAACCAGTTCACGGTTGTTCAATCTTGGCGAAAAATGCCGCCTGTCTTAATGGATTGTCGGCCATTTATAACTAATACTGGAATCGTTGTCAGACTTGCGGTATACCATTGTAATCGCAGTACTAAGCCGGGTTACCGCCACAATTTTAGCAGGCTCATAATTATATTTCATGATACAACTTGCAACAGTGATGATCCTAGAACCAATCATAAACAACCATTTATGACCCAATTCCAATCAAACAGGCCCTGTAGTACCATCTTCACATTTCAGATTCCCAGTGTCACATACCAATGTTAACTTATCACTGGCCTCTCCGATCCACACCTTATATCCACCATCTACAACTGGCACCCTCCAGTCCTGGGCCGTTACGTCCCATATGCTAATGTCCTTTCTCGTCAAAACCAATTCGATTGTCTCGCTCTTGCCAGGGGCGAGGGCGCTGGTTTTTTCAAAGTCTCTCAGCTGAATAATGGGTGTCTCAACATCGGTATCTTCGGGGAATTGTATATAGAGCTGCACCGAGGCTTTGCCAGAATATTTACTACCCGCATTTGTCACGGTGACCGAGACTGTGTAAGCAGTGTCCCAGAGGGCTGGGTTGCCTCCCTGGCCTCCCCCGCTTCGAACACCTGGCTTCTGCGCTGTAGAGTATCCCGTAGGATAAGGGTACTTGGCCGTCTTCGATGCGGCAGACGCAGCATCTGAATCAGAGAGCCAACTATAGATGTAGCGCCAGATTGTGTTTAATCCGGCGGGCTTGACGGCCTCGCTGTAATTCGGAATATCTTGTGAATAGTCGAGTATAGTCCTCTTAGCTGGTCTCATGGGTGGGAATTTACTCATCTGTGTGACTTTCTTGATGGACGGCTTCGTGAAGTTGAAATTGGTATAGCTCAGACCGTGGCCAAATGCATATCTGGGCTTGATTCTTTCCTTGTTTAACCAACGATAATCGATATACAGCCCTTCAGAATAGGTATCTTGGGGCTGGTTTCCCATAGCGGAATTGATCAAGCCCATGACACTGTCTGGGTAATCATCCTCACTCTTGATTATGGAATATGGAAGGTGTCCACTTGGAGATGCATCTCCAAATAGGATGTCGGCAAGAGGTTCCCCAGCCTCTTGGCCGGGAAGATGGGCAATTAGAACTGCCTTGACTGAAGGAAGATCGATCCAGTTTTCTAAAATGAGAGGGCCAGCTGTGTGGGCAACGACAATGACGTTGGAATATGCATTCGCAGCATCCTTGACTAGTTGATCGCCTTCATGCCATGCATACATCCCGTCCGCATCACGGTCGCCGTGATTTCCCTCGACAGTGTAGGTATTCTCTCCGGCGTCGGATGAAATGAAGACTATCGCAATGTCATCATCTGACTGACTGCCGCTCAAGGGGAATTTATCCGTGTAGTATGCCTTTACATTCTTGGCCCGCGCAGTAATGGCATCGAAAGGACTGTTAAATGTCTCATAGTCCACAGTGCCAGAACCCCAACCTTGACCGAGGGTGCCAGTGTTGCAGTTTCGATCCGTGCAAGCGTTTGGTCCATCAGGGTTAGTTTGTGCATCCGTTCCAAAGATTTTAATCGAACTTGAAATAGATATAGGGAGTAAGTTGTCGGTATTCTTCAGCATGGTGATTGCATCTCGAGCAATATCCCGTGCGACAAGGTAATGATCATCCTGAACCTGAACAAACTCATTGACCAAGCCTTGAGGGCTAAACGGCCACGCGGCTGGATATAATGCCGAAATTGCGCTCTCAGAGTTTGTATCAAAATTCGGTGCAGGAAAACCGGAATCTTGACCCATCTGATACCACGTAGCCACGATGCGAGTTGCTGCATCATTCAAACGGTCCATGGGAACTGACCCATTCAACGCCGCTCGCGTGAGCTCATACATCCAGTAGCTATTTCCGAACAGTGGTATCTGAGTATCTCCAGGCATATCCATATCAAGTCCAGAGAGGGCAGACTGGACACCAGACATATGAGCAAGCCAATCGGTCATGACAAAGCCTTGGAACCCAAGCTCATCCTTCAAGAGGCCATTGATCAGATAGGGATGTTGGCTGCAGGCAGAACCGTTGACCTTTAAGATGGTCAGTTACAGAGCATTTTGGCTGGAATGGAGTATTAGAGGGCAAATCTCACAGCGTTATAGGCCGTCATCAAAGCGCCAACACCGGCTCTAACACCTTCGGCAAATGGCCAAAGATAGATTTCGTGCATCGTTCGATCGTCTAGCGGAAGAATCAACGCGTCTTATCAATACTAGGTCTCATGTTTAGAACAAGCTCAACTTACCAATATTTGCACTGTATCCCTGCTGAAAGGGATTAAACATGCGGTACATCTCTTGCTCATTTCCCACGAGATGTTTTATGGTTGCAATCACTCCCTGTTCTTGAACCCCCTTGATAGTCAGGGCTCCGGCATATGCTTGGAGCACTGGATCCGTGCCAAATCCCTCCCAGCTGCGACCGCCCTTGGGCTTACGACCTAGGGGACCAACTGATGGCCCCAGCCAGATGTTTACGCCTTTGCCGCGGGCCTCTTTCCCTATGGCAACACCACGCTCGTACATCAGGACTTTATCGAACGTTGCACCTACAGTAATCCCATCGGGAAAGACGGTCACGTTATCGGTTTGACGTATACCGTTGGCCGCATCATTTAGGCAGAGCTGAGGAAAACCAACACGAAGTGCAGAGCCAGTATTTCCGACGCAACGACTTGGAAATGCGTGTCAGTGGATATCTAAGCAAGTATAATGGCAAGACGGTAACATATTGAATGGAAACCAGGAAAATCTTACCCTGCTAGCAATTAGCCCATACTCGGGATGTGAAATGGCAATTGTACTGATATCATAGCACTTACCCATGTATATTCCAGTTCCTGCTGTAATATTAGTCTTCTCAGCCAGATTCATAGAGTCCACCAAAGCCTTGGCTTTCTCATAGCTCCCAGACCACTCATCGACCCAGCCACCGTAGGGCGCAGGGTAGTATGGCGGAATGTAGTAAGCGGCAGGCACATCGCTTCGCTTCGTGAGAACGGCCCCATGAACCCAGGGAGCCAATAGCCATGTGGCAAAAATACTAAAGTTGTTCAACTTGGTCATCATTCAGTGGTTTTTATGTTTCAACGGGCTTGATAGGCTTTTGATTTTTCCCCAAATACGCTGATCAGGTATAATGTTTATAAAAGTTTTAGCTACGCAACCTCGGTACTATTAGTCTGGCTCTCGAAATTTAATTCATGTTCCACCTATGGTGATTTTTTCCACATCACCATATTATGCGTCAACTATGACTATTGGCACACCCTCAAGTACAAACACACATATTAATGGCGCTTGGCTCTCCTTATTCGGGCTGGTTTCGATCACGCAGATATTGCTAGACAAGTTACAACTGTAGGCATTGTTACCCATAAGCCTGCTTATACCTTTGGAATTGTGACACCTGATAGGATTCATCGTCTACACAACCGAAGCGATATTCGGATAGGGAAAGGCGAGAAACTGTATATGGTTAGCTCGTATGCATGGCCACACGTGAGCTACCCAGAGGGGCTTTTTCTCGAGTTGTCACTAGTGGTAACCCACCCACTACCCAAAGACCCTTGTTAACACGCAAATACCTCGCGCATCGTGGATTAGTGTGACAAATGATTTAGTGCAAATATTAAATTCGATTCAGAATGTAACCAAGCAGACGACTGTCGAATTTGGAGTATATTGAGATTAGCCTAATACGAGAGGAAGTATCTATGCAATGTGCTGAGCCATCACCCACTCCAGAAACGATTCACATTAGCATCAAGACCCAAATTCAGAATATTAATATTGTCATAATTCATTTGTTCATAAATTTACAAGATATTTAGTAATCACGATATTAATCAGACTTTTATCTATGGTCGTCAAATCTTATGAGCTACTTTGCTGCTACACAGCTTCCCAGCCCATAAACGGGGGCCTCGGATCTTCATCCAGAAGTGGTTATTTCTCCGCGGTCACAACTCCTATCATCATCACACCCACTTCGGCGTCATTGAGACTTTCTACTTCATCTATTGCCCTAAAACGTGTGCGGAAGGAGTATTCACCGACACTCGTCCCACGTGTCAGTCCCCCCCGTATGTCAGTTATTTAAGCAGGAACCTCGGCCTAGTTGAGGGAGATCTACCCCATGGCACACTTTATCACGATATACTAGTGGGTTCTGGCCAAATAGAGATGATGCTAATGCAAGATGATTCTCGATGATGTGCACTTTATTCGGAAGCTACGCGATGACTGGCGCAGAGAGGATCCTGCTCCATCTACAGTAGCCTATTTACATCAAGTATTGACCAACATTATCAGCCAAAGCTGCGGCTTTATATGTTCTATCGCCAAGGGTGCTTCGACTGTAGATTTAAGGGTGTCAAATGTAGATGTGCTCATTGCACACGGACTCACATCACCCAATGAGAAGTTTATTCTTTTTGTTTCAAGCAGGAGAACAGTAGAAAAAATACAGGTGATAAGATCGACAGGCCGAAAAGAAATACCTTGTTGATTTAGAATATGAAGACTGGCAACCTTAGTTGCAGTAACCCGGTTTTTTTTTTTTGGTGGTGGTGGTGATAGGAATATCTAGAGGCTGGCCGGCCACCCGACCGCGAGATCGTTTCAATCATGGGAGAGTGGAGCCGACACGATCCAACAAACAATGGGAGGGCTTTGTGACTGCGCCAGAGAGAGATTGAGTGAATATGACGCTGGTGAAAAGGGCTTCATTATTCCTGTGCAGCTATTGTCGTGAATCTATTGACATTAAAAGGATTCATCATTGCAGAGCCAAAGTGGTGGCTTCACTAACCGTGGACGGGACAAAAGCATTGGTGTGGCCTGATAAGGACAAGTTCCACGGCCTGTCTATGTTTGGCAAAGGAACCATCGCAAATCATCAAAGGTCCAATGGAGTGCATTTTTGGAACAGGCACCATGTCTCATTTATTGACAGGATGCCTGAAATATTTGGGGAAGCCAGATAGATGGATGTAAGATTGGGTCGGTTCTGTCATGCTCAGCGTCAAATATTATCCGCTCTGACCTCAGATGCCGCTACGCCCAACACAGCCCGCCTGTAATCGGATACCGGCTACAGCAGACTGGCACTAGGATGCGGCGACTGGGAAATATCAAATCTAAAAGCAGGCTTCTCCAGGCAGGCTTCTCCAGGCAGTCTTGTATGGGCAGTGCCAATACACAAATGGGTTCCAGCAGCATCTCAGACACCAGCTGAGTTGGGTGGATCCACGTCCCGGAAGTTCGGCACCACCTGCAGCCCACAGTAGCCGTAACTGCCGTGATTACGGCGTGCCGGGTGCCGGGCTCCGTGCTTTTGTTGGCGGCAGTGTTGACATTCTTGGTGCACCATGGCCCCGGAGACATTTGATTTGCTAATGCTGGACCTAAGCCCTACGGCATTTCCCTGTTTGTCACGACCTCGATTACAGAATGTGGTTGAACTTGACCACACAGCGCACGGCAAATCGGCACATCGGCCATACGTCATGCAGCGCGCTCTGCTCCCATTAGGGGCTCTAAGGGGCCTCCAACGCGCCATGTATTGAGGTACTTAAAAACAGCCTCTTGCAATGATTTTCTGTTCATCTAACAAGACAACACTAAAGGCATTTCCAGCGTTAAACTTACTTTTATATTTTTAAGCATATCCATTTCCGCTCGATATATCAAAATGCCCGCTCCTATGGAACCCACCCAGCAAGTCTCCATGACTGCCGATAACAGCGGCATCGTCTCCCAGCAACCTGTGGGTTTTTTTTTTTACCAGCCGTCAATCCTGCATTAGAGGTTCCCGTGCTAAAATCTATCCAATAGACTCCCGAGCCCCAACCTGACATGTCCATGCGTGGTGGTGAAGAGGCTGGTTGTGAAATCTGCTGTGGTCTCTGCGCTTGTGACGAGGGCTGTTGCTAAGCACATTGAATTTAAGAGTTTGGATCTGTGCGGGCATCGATTTTAAATAATACAAGAATTTTTTCTTTCTTTTCGTTTATGAGTTACCAATTTCTCATTAAGAACAGTGCAAATCCATTAGCCAACTCTACACGTTTGTCTTGGCCATGTATAAGTCGCCACACCCGAGAATCGTTTCACAAAAACATTATGTGCGATCAATCTATTCATCCCATGCCACTTGAATTAACAGCATGGTTAAGCCATTGTACTATAATGTTGATAGGGGTGACGGACACACCTAGTCCGTGCTCAAGTGCATCTACACGACACAGAATGAACCGTGTCAAGTCATCCGTCAGGTAGGCGGCCTTGTGCGGTATTTAGGGCTGATGAAAAGTCAAACACTTTGTAAATGCAATTTATTTGATGATTCTGAAATTCCACAACGCATCAAACGTGGCCATAATTGATATATGATTTATTGACCGCAACGCGACACTTGAATTCAGTACCTGTTGGAATCACAAAGGGATAGGCGTAATTTCACTAGTGCAGTCACAAGAGGGGTTTTTATAGGGTGTGTTTAATGATGCTTGTTATTCTACCTAGAGCTAGCTATCGTATGGTAAACTTGGTGTATCTCTAGGTCATTTGACCGAGAGAGGTTAGCTGCCGAGGGCGGTTGCTTCTGTGACCACCAGGGTCAACGAGTCACAACGCCGCTTGTTGCAACAGTACCCATACACTTAATAATGAGAGAGATACTCATCTAGCTACCGTGTGACCTCTTAGCACCAGCCTTTCGGCAGTAATATCTCAACTCGTCACCTCCAATATGATTCCCAGGCGAGTTACAAACCAACACATCACCCCGGGCGCTCTGCAAAATAAATATCAGAACCAAGTTACTTCAAAATTGTGTGACAGAGAATGGAGAAAGAAAGAAAGAAGGAGAAAAAACTTACCGTGCTGCAATCGGGGCATCTATCCCATTGCTTATTGCCAGTATTTCGGTTTCGGTACATATCGCAGGCCTTTTGTGTGGCACCATTGTTCTACAGATGATCAGTCAGTATAGGCTCAATTCTCGTACCATCCATGGGACGAATGTGATGTGCATACCTCTTTCTCTTTCTCAACCCCCTTGGCGCTAATAGATACATCGGCACACCAACCATAAACGTGCAGGTCGGCAACAGCGCTAGAACCGTGTCAGTAAGCTTCCACCAACAAAGACACAAACTAGAAAATATAAAACTTACCCAGTAGCCATAGCAAGGGCTGCAATAAGAGCGGTAGAGAAGTGCATTTTGAGAGCCTGGGAATTTGACTGAGATATGACTGTACGGTGAATAGTATTGTGGAAATGGATAAATGAGTAAGTTTTGGACGTTTTGAGTGATGATAAAGGACAACTTAGCTGGGAGAGTATGCTGGGTTTATATACAAGTCGCTGTGCTCGACAATGATACACAATTCCTCTTCGGCTCCACAGATTCTATCATTTGCGTCATGACTTCAGCTGATGGCCCGAACACAGCATACAAACTAACTCTTGAATCAATATCTCGAAACGGCACAGAATTTTGGTAACAATCACTTATTTAAAATAGTTGCCAAAGTGAAGCATAACTGCCCAAATGAACCCCCAATACCCCCGTGCTAGTAATTATGAAGGCTGAGACAGGCTTCCACATACCTAATGAACTTTAAAATCGAAACTAGGCCAAAAATTAAATCCTTCGCATTTCATGTTATCAATACGTGTCTGTCCTGAGTTGATAATAACAATCGATTCTGTGACAAATGGCGCAGGTCGAATACACTTTGCTACATTTCAAGTTCCACGAGTTCATTAAATTGGTGATGTTTCCATTTCCAAAGTTTTAGAAAGATTCTGTGTGATCAACATGCCAAGAACCTAAACCGAGGGCATAGTGTCACTTTAGTTAGAGTGGTCATATGAGCGAGCACGGATGCCATGAGGTCATGACGCGACTCAATCGACACTATTTTGGATGTCTATGCCTGTCAAACATCAAATCGTATCAAACTCTAACATGGAATGTGAGATTAAAATGAATCAGAGCCGTAACTTTCCAAAGACCCTGAATTCACAGGGTGCAGGGTCTGGGTACAGTTGGGCTAGTAAGCGCGATATGCTAGTCATTGTACAATTCTATTCTTTTTCTGACAGCATGATAAACAACCAAGAATTATTGGAAATTCGTATAAAAAGGATGATTTCCCTTCAAGCTTCTTTCTTTGACATCATTGCCTCATTCAATACTTGCACTCTGGCAGTGAAGCATCATAAATACTCTTCTTTACACCTTCATTCTTCATCAATCTCATCTTTTTCAGAAACACTATTTGCAAAATGCAACTGTCTACTTTTATCGTTATTCTTGCAAGCACCGCTGGGTATGTTTTCTGAACGATACCCCCGTCACTTAGCCATCCAGGCCTGGAAATGGTTCTAACCATTGCGTTTTTTTTTAGAGTCATGGGCGACTTGCATAAATATGGAGTCTGTACCAGCCGCATCCAACCGATTGGGAACCCTAACGGCTGCCCCAAGAAGCGAGACACTACCCCCAATGACCTTGTACATTTTGGTCGGAGTATCATCGAGGGTCGCGCCTATGCCGATGTGAGTTCACCAATATGAGCTCGATTAGCAGTTTGATTATCTGACACTGCATAGAACGCGGCTGCCACTAGGAGGGCATGTGACATGTACCGAAACCGAAATACTGGCAACAAGCATTGGGACAGATGTCCTGATTGCACTGTTGTAAGTAATTTCTCTGGAATACACTCTTATTGGATTGACTCTAACTCATCACAGGGCGTTCGGCGCACTTCGGATCCTAAATTCTGCGTTCAGGCTTGCAATTCGGGTGCGGGTCACCTTGGCGGCGATGAGTGGTACCATTACTGCAAGAAGGCAGGAGCAGATTTCTCAGAGGCTTACTAGACAGTTTGCATATTGTTGGGGTCAGGCTTATTGGGCTGCAGCTATTGAGCCTACCTGGTTGAAATAGCTGCCCAACTGGTTACATTGGGTCATCTGAATAGCTGACATAGATAAAACGGATCAATTGATCCAGCTAGCCTAGAAAAATCAAGATTCCTTGCCCCTTATTTTTAGCCGTTGCCTTCAACTGCTCCTAGCTGTGACTACCAGAGCCCTCCCGACCCTGCCGGGCCGTGCAGGCCTAGCTAGCTTAGCCGGCTTGATCAGATTGATATTCTTTTATTATTTGTTGTTGTTGAGCTGGTTGATTGTCCTATGGCCATGGCTATTTCCACTCCATCTTAGCATGTTAATTTTATGTTGCCTTGAAAATTATAACAAGTCTTCCCGGTATGTAGTGCTATAGTTAATTCCTCCACAACACGTACGACCTATTACGAAACTCGGCTTATCTGATTGTTTAAATGAGTGAATGATGAATAAACTTGCACTCTTATCAAAGTCTGTTACACTTTTCATGTTTTTAATGTATATTAAAATTTATGGGTTGGTTAGTTGGCATATTTCCCATCGTAAAGGAGGGCACATATGTAACGCAAGTCTCTCATTTAGAGCTATAGGGTGGGTGTGAAAATGAATGAAACCGATGCATCTATGTTTTAATTCTTTAGATAACCACAGGTTTAACATGAATAATTATATTGCTCTCTGATTCCAAGTTTGTTTGTCCTCTAGAATAGTCTCGGACCATTTGTCCGTTGAAGTAGCCATTTCGTATTTTACGCCCCACCTACTCGGTCACAAAGAGCACAAACCAACTTTGACGTCATACATACACAGCAGCCCAAGGGCAAGCTTTATTGAGTGTAACTAAACTTGATATTGGAAACGGGCATGAATGCGTGGCAGGAGTATTGAGGAAATATGTCTCCCACAATTTATGGACTTATTTCACAGTGACAATGAATTTAATAAACCAGACCAGTAAATATTTGATCATCTGGATGCCACAGAGGAAGGTGGCATTAATGTTGGATGTATCATCAGTGTTGCCATTGCCATCAGCCACCACTCCAGAGTACACTCCAGTGGCATTGCAGTTCCAAAGGTCTCAGTACAAGTCGGCAATGAGCTCGCAAGTCTCGACGTTGATAAGTTGGCCTTCAAGGATGATGGGGACGCCAGGCTGGTTATCCCGAAGGTTTTTACGTATGAGCTCACCCTTGGCGTAGTAAGGCCCAATTTCACCCTCGGGATTCAGAATGCAAGTATGGATGCCTCCAAAAATTGTCTCGTCATCCGAGTCGATAGAGATGCCCATATGGGAAGCAGTGAGATTGTGCCCAACACCTGTGGCGCTCGCGCGCTTGGACGTTTGATGACGGGAAACGGTGGCGGCACGTCTAGTGAGGGCACGATCTTGGAGCTCACGGAAAGAAGGTTTGTCAGTACAAGCCCCCAACCCGCGGCGAGCAAAAATGAGGTGGTTGGGATCAAACGATTGCGCATCGCCATTGGCGGCAAATGCCAATCGCGTGTTACGCGTAATCTTTATCCTCTAGCATACCCTTTTTACCAGCCTCGAACAGGCGCAGCTCAACAAATAAGGACGGACTTATTTGCAATTTGGAACTATGTGGGGTCGTAAACGTGCATCACGCCCTGACGGATTATAGTTGCATGGTGCCTTGAAGATGAAGGTAGGTAAAATATCGGCATGTAGTACGAGTAGCTTTTGTGAAGGATCATTGCAGTGGCAGGTTTTGTTTCCGTTTCGTGTATACCCAGAGAGCCAGTTGATGTGTTTGCATCGCGGCAATTCAGAATATGGGGCCTGTTATTTGCCACTGCATGAGAGAGCAGTCTCCCTCTAGCATCTGCATAATGTATAAGAATGATGCGTGGCTCAGCCAGTCCCGCAGAGTCCATTATTGATTCAGGCTCGGTTCTTGGCATCTACCATTGGCATTGACCAAGTCAATTGTGGAAAGGCCCGCCTCAGTATATACGTTTGATATGACGACGGCTGAAGAATCCTTGGAGTTGCTGGAAGTGATTTAGAAGCCGTTTGATGCGGAGAAAACGTAGGCCATGTCGGCAGCAAGACCCGAATTGTGGGGGAGTTCAAAGCGTAAGCAGTCTCTGTACCCATTCCCGGTACCAAAAAGGTGCCCAAATACTCCGTAGAGAGCTGCCGATTGGGTTTGTGCACCCGTAGCCCAAGATGATCCCTGCATCGCTCAAGGCAATGACGAACTTCACCGTATCAAATACATATGGCGGGGCTGATGCTGCGCAAGTGGGTACAATGCCACTACTTGGGGCTGTTATTTGAAATCAAATTGTTCATTGAAACTGTATAAAGCCCTTTTTTGATGCATCAGATCGTGACCTGAGCACGAATACAGGACCTTCAACGGTTGTACCTCATCTGATTGTGGAAACGATGGGCCAGACCGGCCAAGTCAGACTGCTGCAAGCTAAACCATCTTGGTCTAGACTCTGTCAAATGTGCATCGCTCTACGAATCTCACACATGACTGAAGCATCGCACAGACCAGGGCCAGCAAAGAATAGACCGACGGTGATTTACTTGGTCCCCACTCGCATTGGATTCATCGTCTTCTCGTTGTTCTGTCCCGCCCGGAATCAAGTTTGAGCGCTTTCATCAGATCGTCACCCATCATTGATGCTTCAAAGCTCATCTCCATTCGCAATAAAAGCCTCCAGCGAATCTCGCTGACCCTGTCCGAAATATGCGTCCAACCCTGGCCAACAGCCTGGGACCCCTGCGCATATCGCTTGACGGGCTCCAGAACCAAGACTTCCGACTATGTGAGACCCGCACAAATTTGATGCTCATCAAAGCAGTACCTCTTGACATAGACTAATGTGTCTGGTATTGTACGCAGTGGTTAGATGGTGTGGCATGTCTATTGTGGCCATTGGGGAATCCGACAACCCCATACTGGAGGAACTGCTCCCCGTGGCTGAACACAGCCATCAGACGCTCATTGCGCTTTTGTTGCTGGCTAACCGTCTGCGGTCCAACATCCCGGACCCATTAAATACGACTGCTCAGATGCCAATTTGCCGCAGTCATCAATAACTACGGCAATGTACCAGGACACACTGGGCAGGCTTAGAGCGAGGATCCCGCAGATGCCGTTTGGGGATATAAGCGACCAGCAAACACAGGAAATTCTGGCCACAGCGCTGATATTATCGTTCTTCGGGTTTTCGGAGCAGACGCGTAACTGGTCGCCGCACGTGTCGGGCCTAATATCCCTGATCGAGCAGGTTGGCGTGGCCGCGTTTAACACAACCAACTTGGGGAAATTTGTCAGGGCTTTGGCCGCCCATTTCGACATCCCTGCCTTTTCCGTAGGCAGGTTGCAAATGGCCCATGGTGCATGGCTGAAATGGGATATGCACCCACCGAATGAGCCTTCGTTCCGTGGACAAGACCAGCTGTCCATGTCGTCGCATGAAATCACGCTGGGTTACCCAGAAAGCCTGATAACAATTATTTCTGTGCTCTCTACCGCAGTCCAACAAGAGAACTTGGGAAGCCCCCTCCCTCCCTCTTTATTGGATTTGATTGATACTCTGTTTGGATTTGTCCCCAAGGATGACATGGAGCGCTTCACATTGGCACCGCAACGTGTCAATGCTGACAAAGTGGATGTAAAGGAAGGTCGTAGGCATCAATTAAATGCCAACAAATGTCATCAAGGTGGGAAATATGAGTCACCTTTCTGGTCGATGAAAATAGAGGCAGTGATACACTCATGGCGACCACCCCAATTGCCTGCACATCTGTCTATGCCGCTGTCTATTTCATTAGTTACAGCCTGGGAGATCATGAGGAAAGCGGTATTGATTTACCTCTGGCGTCTTGGTTTTGGTGCCAACACCTGTGTTCCGTTGAGACCCGACAGAGCTACACTTGCAGGGATCTATGTCAAGGAGATGATACAGGAGGTACAAGCTCTATTGATCTTGGTGCAGACACAAGGGAATCGCATAGCAAATGCTATGCTCTGGCCCTTGGTAATGGCAGGAAATGAACTTGGAGACCAGCCTGTTGCTCTTCAGGAAGAGTGTCTAAGCCTTTTGCGTGTAATGCATGAGCACTTTCGAACTGAGCATCTAACTTAAGTGGAGCTTCTCCTGAAGGAACTCTGGACCAGGCACCAGCAAAATTTAACAGCGGACAGGGATGGGCCAGAAAATGTCATCAGCCTTGAGTCCTTAAGCAAGGAACTAGACCTTTGTATTCCGCTATTTTAATGAAATATTTAGTGGCAGTGATTTACACATGATGTACAATGCTTTCCTTTGGTAGCCCAATTTATAGGATAGAAATTTTGAGGTCAAAAAACCCTTGCTGACATACCCGAGCATCTTCTCGACAGATGCGCTCAACAAATTCCATCCTGTCCTCAAACTCGACATCAAAGCCTTCCCAGATGGCACAGCTTGGGGACCAGTCATACTCCCACTCAACCATTGCCAGCTGAGGATCCAAGGCCACAACCCCCATTCCTTTGCCCTTCCACCGATATTGCATCAATCTCTCAAACGATATGGGCATCTGGGGATCCACTGATGTGATCCTGGCAAGGCAATATTGTAAAAGACGCCTCACTTCTGATATTAAGTCCAATTCGAACCGGCCGCCAGCGATATTTAAGTTGCACAATGCCTGATGGTGATTTTCAGCAGCTACCACAAGTGCCTTGGGAGCAGTCAAAGAGTCAGAATCGCTCATTGAATCCCGATCGAAGAAGAATTGTCGGAGGGCTGTGGCTAGAGTGGCACTAGAGAGCAATAGAAAATAAACTGTGGCGGGAGATAATGCTTGAAGTCGTAGGTCGAGACGTAAAAGGGCTGGGAGAGTCTGAGCCAACAGTTAGCATATGATAATTAGCACAGTGGTTAATCTCGAAACTGTAGAGAGCATGCGGCTGATTCTTACTTCGCTTAATAACAAGGCATGCTCAAAAGCATTTCCATAATGATTGTTATATAGTCCTGGTGCATTGAGCAGGATGTCGATCAAATCTCCCTTATTGTCCGCTTTCTGGTCAGTATAAATGCAGAGTAGTCTATAAGCTTTACTCACGAAGCATGATGAACATGCCATGCATCCATATCATGGCCTCAGCTTGATAGGCAAACTGCAGTTCCGCAAAGCGCAAGAGCGCCCTTGGAAAGTACAAAAAATAATCTTCTAGCTGTAAATAGGCACGACTCCATTCCTGAGTGCCAACCTCCGGCTCATGTAGGATTGTGTCCAAGCAACTGAAAGGGATGAGCACTGCTGCAGGGTAATAGAGCGCGGTGGATCTTATTACTCACTCAATTAGAGGATTAAATAACTGGAAAAAAGACCCCATTCGTCGACCGAATAGGAATCCACTGGCAGCCGAATTTTGGTCTGAATGCCATTCAACGTCATTCATCTTTGGCCATTCAGCAGACGCAAACTTTGTCTTGGTGCTTGAACAGGTGGGTTTTCGATGATGTAAAAGTGATAAAGTACTAGACAGATAATAAACGTCAACATGAGTAATGGTATAATTGTATCCAAGGTACGCTACCATTCCTGCAGAATCAACCCACTGGCTGTCCTGTTAAAGTTATTAGCATGGCTCTCAGAGTCAGCAATGAATAGCCACCCACCTGCGTTGCAACTCGAGCAGGCACTCCTGTTTAACTTCTCGACTCTCCAGGATGTCTACCATTATCACTATTGCCAGTGAATTCCATCTTTTGGATATATCGGTGAAGTTTTTGGTCCAACTCCAAGTGTGGCTAAAAAACAGGAGCAGCAGAACATCCCCTATCCGTAGCTTGCGACTTTTCCAGGTGAGGTTGGGCACTAATGATAAGGCGCTCATCCTTAGTGTCACTTTCCCCATTTCAGCTTCATGTTGAGCCTCTGATGGGAGGGTATGGTTAAGCGTTTGTAAACAGATGGCGAGAAAAACATGTGCTAGATCGGGGTTAAGGATTTCAGAACCAAAAGACTCCCATTCGCTCCCGCTGCTGGCAACAATGTGAATCGCGGTAGGTAAAATACTAAAGAGCCCTTGATAGCGTGGGTAGGACAAAAACTTATTTAGTAGCCCGGCGCCGAGCTCGTTCCCTATGGGAAGACCTGCCACATTTTGCACCAGCTTCAGGACCGCATCATGGCCAGGAAGCGGATCCTCAAAATCATTGAACACGTGTGCCTGCATTTCAATTGAAATTAGTTGCTAGAATATATAATTGATCGATTATTCCTTTATAAGTGACTGTGGTGCTTACAATATTCGGACGCGGGATCGGCGAGGGTGTTCTGGGGTGGTTGTGTATCTCGCCTGGCGCTTCTGGTCGACATTGGCCAGCCTGTTTACGAGGCCTTCCCCTTGCCTTGATGGGACGCTTGTTTGTGCATGATACGCCAATACGCCTGCACCGGGCGCAAGGTGAAGCAAAATCACATTGGGTTTTCTGCAAAAGCCATTAGACCTGCCGGCGTTTCGCTGGATGGTACTGTTGCAGCGAGACGCACCAAAGACCAACAGCGGTCGCATGCACGAGACGGGTTCCCTGGCGCTCTTGTCCAATTAGCAGGTAATCCTGGAAATCTATCCCGCCATGGCTGTTACCAGCGGCAGGTATGGGTGGTTTCAATGCTGGGGCCAGTACTCACATCATCCTGAAGGCCAAGAACAAGAACAATTAATGACGGAATGGTACGCAATTCAAAGCACCGTCGGCAGATTTTCGTTGGCGGCTTTCCAGCATCTGGTGGAGACGCGCAAAGGTTACGCGGCCTCTCTGAATTCGAGGCACGAAACGTTCCACCAACGCTATGACCCTTGAACCAATGGCTGATATGGCAGTCCGTGTGATTGTGAGGCAGGCTCAGGACCGTATAATTGCCGGCGGTCGCTTTTCTAGTCGGGATGAAGAGGACTAGCTTCAAACCTCGTGAAACCCCGTGCGTTGCTCATCAACCATTGAAAAACACGAGAAACTATATCCATCCAACAACTTGAAATTTGAAGAAGAAAGGGAGTCAACCGGGTGTTATCCAAGTTGTGTAGATGGAAAAGGTAATTACGGCTCGAAAAAGAGTGTCGACGCCCAAAATAGTTGTCTAATAGCGAGGGAATCGTATCAACGGTGCGCAACAGACTTTGAAATGAACCAGACAACAAATACGGTAGCTAGTTTCTTCAACACATATGTAGCTCCTCTTGGACTTACTTATATGTCATCTCTCATGGAATGGGACTTTAGGTTAGGGATAATGGTGGGATTATACGTAGTGAAATCCCCAGAAGAAAAACCAACTTCACTATGGCAGAAGCTAAACCTTTCCTATTTCTGCACACCCAACACAATAGAGTCGGCCAATCGAATTATAATTCTCCAATATTCGAGAAAACTGGGGAAATGTATAGTTCTGGTAAAAAATGAGAACAAAACTTATGTTAACTTTGGCATCGATCACAACCATTTTTGGGTTTATTTTTCCTATCCTTTGATATTGAGTATTGATCAATCCTCAGTTCAGCCAGCAATATTTCATCATCGACAAGTGGAACAAATATTCCCGCCAATCAAACCAACAACCTGTCGTGGAAGTGGCCAAATAAAACATGTTCTATTAGGAGTTCACACAATGCCAGCTATCCTGAGTCCAAGCAGCATTTACTGGAGTTCTTATTGAATACATTATGCAAGATTCCAGGAAGCCTCAAAATGGTTGATTTGTAATCCGAGGCCACCATTGCACATTTAGCAGATTGATAACCTTGAGATAATCGCATAACAAAGTGTCAGCTCCCCAGTTAATACGAAGGCGTCAATCTACGTAAGTGTCTTACTCAGCCACAATTTAAGGAACCTTTGGGGAGGCGTTGGAACATTTCGGACAGTCAGCAACCCCGAGGTCTGGGAGTATCTGGCATCTTGGCAATTGGGCATCCTATAATTCCTCGTGTCTCAATATTTCCCCTATGATGTGATCTCACTGGATTGGATAAAATATACTCAAACCACTTACGCCAAGGCCCTGTAGAATTATGTTTCCTTTGACCATAATGTTGGCTACTCTTACACAATAACCCCTCAGCCTGGGCCATGACGCGAATACAGTTACGAAAGAGTTTACTAAGCCGCGATTGCATTGGGGCTTATGAATACTGGGTGACGAGGCAGAGCGGCGTGGTCATTGGCATATATCAGGCATCAAAGCGAGAGTAAGTTCCAGCCGAGGCAAATTATTCTAATTTGACCATTTTGATCCTGAATTTATGGAGCTAATTGTTAAATACGGTCGGAGTCATGTAAAGATAATCTGCATGTTCAGCATCAATAACGCCCAATGGCATTGATATTTGGGATATTATTGGTCCACCTTACATATTTGAAATTGCGCCGTACGTATTGTGATATTTATTTTCCCATCTAAAGCCTTCATCTAGTCGCAAGGTGCGCATAAATATATCGGCCAGGCGGTCTTTGCATGCTGAGGAATGCTGACTGCATCTATTATTAGAAGTTGTGCACAATGTCGTCTGACTAACCTGAGCGCGTGAAGGATAGGGTCATGTGATGATTTATTTAATCAAGACTGCTGATCAATCGGTGTGTGATCTTTTCCGTACTTTTTGCCCGGCTTATATAGAGGATTGAACTAGTCTCGCCACATTACTCAATTGAGCAGTCAATGAGCAACGTTTTCTCATTGTCTAATGGCAGCTCGTTGCCTTGCGGTCTAAGATGGGAAATTCAATCAAACTAGGCTCCAACTTACACCAAATGAGAATGTATACCATGTATTATGCAAATAATCTTGCAACGAGGCTCTTATGAGGGGCCCGTCGGGCTTAGTGCTTATTCACTATAGAGGGCCTACTCATCTCCATCCCTCCAGTAGTTAGTGTTTGCATCCCCAAAACAAAGCATTGGAATGTTATGATTGGAAAGCACATTTGTGCAGTCAGCTGCATCAGTCCCAAGATTCAAGTAGAGCCCAGGAGCTGGATTTTATGCTGCTCTTTACACCAAAGGTATGATTCAACGGTAGATTAGTAGCACATTAATAGAACTGAAAGATTTACCTGAATCAATTGCGACCGCACTTTTATATTTTGGTTCGCGACCTATTAATATCTTAGGATGTTGGTACACTTATCGTGTCGCGGGGGTCCGAGTTGGTTGGAACTTTGGTGCGTACACGCACAGTCGTGCTTGTTCATCAGTCACCCGATTTTAGAGCTGACAGCAGGGCTGAATAGATGCCTGCCCTACGTACAATACGTAGTGGCGGCTCAAGCTCAAATGTAAAGGAAAATTCGGCAATGGATTAGCCGCCATATAAGTAGTTGGAGGGATCCAAGAATGTGTTTAGTTGATTCCGTGTTGCTGAAAATCCCTCACAAAGCACCGCCTCACATTTGATCACACAAGTTTGTCCATGTTCTTTTCATCCCACCCCAGTTAAAAAATGAAACTCCTGCACACCCAAAAGCACGAGATGCACCAATTCCAGGGTATAAAAGCACCTCAATTTGCCGTGTTTTCCTCCTCGCTTGTTGGAAACCAGGACCTCAGTGGGTGTTGTGCAACATCCAGGAGTGGTTGCCAGATACAGGGCTCCATTCCCCATGAGGTCTTGCGTGCTTGTGCCGAGGCTCAAGATCGAGGATTAAGCTATATCTGGGTCGCATCTCTATGCGTCGATTGGGCGTCTTCCACAGACGTGGTTGAAGCGATCAATGCGTCTTTCGGTTGGATCCAAAATGCAACAGTATGCTTTGCATATCTTGATGACCTCACCTGTAATAAATCGACGCTAGATGAGGATGCTTGGAGAAAATGCAAGTACTGGGAAAACCCCTGGAGTCTTCAGGAGCTCGTTGCACCTGAATGCGTGGAGTTTTTTGACAGCAACTGGAATCATTGCGGGTCAAAATCATCACCAGAGCTCTCACCGCTCATCAGCAAAATCTGTGGTATCCCCACAAGCGTTTTACTCGATAACACAAAGATCTGGGAAACTGCAATAGCATTGAGGTTAGCCTGGGCAGCGGAACGACGCGGTAGCCGTGAAGAGGATATCGTCTATTCATTGGTTGGACTGGCTGGTGTCAACATGTCCTGCCGCTATGGCGAGGGAGCAGAACGTGCATTTGGTCGCTTGCAACAAAAGATACTAAAGGAAACAATAGATGGATCCATCTTTGCCTGGAGGAGCAAAGACGAAACAGAGGTCAGAGGTGTCTTGGCGCATTCACCATCAGAATTCCGTCAATTTGCCAGTGCAAACGGACGAGGCCAGCAAGCGCTGTGGAAGTTCGATGGTCTAATCCGACAAGACAACCGGGGTCTGGAAATTAGATCTCGAATTTCAAGACTTGGGCCCTATCTTCTGATGGAGGTTGGTCGGCGAGGCGAGACCGAAGCTCATTGTGAACGAATAGGGATTTGGCTTCGGGAGTGGAATGGCGTGTACCTCCGTGTGAATCCAACAAGCATTGTCAAAATACCTGAACCCGGCGGCCCCTTTACTGTTCACGTAGCACGAAGTGTTGAAGCTCGGAATTTGACGGCCATTCGACTGCAGTTTGAGCAAGAAGAAAATACGCGATCCCGATCTACATCACAAAGATGCAGATCCCAGACTCCTCGCCAAGATGGCAAGGGGGAGGGGGTTCGGCCACAGTCACCACGTTTTAGTTCATGCGGGGTAAAAAGGGACAAATCCGGACAGCCCAAGACACTTGCATATTGCATCAATGAGGATTTGGGAGAAAGGTCTTTACCCGTTAGCACCCCACGTCTAGAAACAGTCCCCAGTCCAGGACCTGAGGGTGATGCGCCCACATCTTGCTCGGCTGTTTCACGAAGGGATTCTGTGTCTGAGACTGCAGGGTCTTCACTCAATGAACAAGACCCTCTTGAAGGAAAGAGCTTAGATGCAGGATATGAACCCCAACGCATGCTCCCGGGATTGGTGCAATCTTGCTACGATCAGCTGCAGGTATGGCTGACATCCAACCACTTTAATTTACCATTGAGAGAGCTTTCAACTTCTCGGAAACGAGCCAGACGGAATTCCACGGACGGCAATACAGCGCATATTAAGTTGGAGCAAGATGGGGAAGATCCTGAGCTTGTCGTCGTGTCTCAAAATTGCGGAAGCGTCGGCCCCGTGCATGGCGTAGAACCTACGGTAGCTCTGGTTCATAGGTTTTGGACTACCAAAGGGAGACAGTGTGTCTCTCAGCACCTGCTAAATCACGGACTAGTTCTGGGTGACGGAAAGCATGAAGAAAGACTGGTGGAAGTTTCTTCCCTTACATTGCGAAGCCTACTTGACATGACCATCAGTGTCCATGTAGGCACTCACGGATAGGAGTACAAGGTTAGGACAGTTTTATTCTCAATACGGAGTTGAATCTATTTTAAATTTCATAATTAGATCGATAACTATGTATATTCTATTTTATTCCAGATAATAGTCGAATCAAATCTAATGTATTATAATAAGAACGACTCCACGTGAATGTGGTCATAAGATTGAATTAATGCAATAATGAAATACCCCCATGACGCTTGAACTACACACAAGTTTGGTTTATTCATACTAATACTTTTATTATTTTAGTTATTTTATTTTTTATTCGGATCCAGGTTTCTAAGATATACTACTGTGTTGTGGTCGGGCTTATTGGGCTATTGGGCTGCAGCTATAGCTGCAGCCGAAGCCGGAGCTATTGTGCCTACCTGGTTGAAATAGCTGCCCAACTTGTTACATTGGGTCAGTTGACTAGCTGACCTAGATGATACGGATCAATTGAAACCGCTAGCCTAGAAAAACCATGCTTCCTTGCCCCTTCTTTCGGTCGATGCCTGCTTGATCAGATTGATAATCATTTATCATTTTGTTATTTTTGGGCTAGTTGGTTACCTTATTGCCATAGCCATATCCACCCCATCTTACTACTTGTATTACTCTACTTTATCATGTCTGCAAATAGCTATGCAGATGTCTGCCAAAAGTATTGCTCTCTAAATACCAGATTCACTTCGAGGAACAACGATGTTGACCAGACTTCACTTGATATAACCGTCCTTGGATCATTTGCTGCTGTATCTGGAAAGGAGACCGACCAAATTGAAGGTATGAGTGAATCCGCCACTATTGGCCAATCTATGATCATAGGTGTGGGTACTAGCTGGCACATCCAAAATTATGGGTGATTGGGCATCAAACCGAATTTCTTCGTCCCTGAACCGACCGTGTTTGAGGGCACTTGGAGTTCCATATGGATCTGATGAGAGTAGATAGAGGGCAGACAGATGTCAATCAGTATGTACAATCGTTCCAATATATACAATGTTCCCTGGCTCGCCTTGTCGGTTTCAACACGTTTCCAATAAGACACAAGGAAGAAAGAATTCATTAGATCATTACTTCTCATTAATTTCATGTCCTTGATATGTGTTAATATCATCATCCTCTCCCAAAATCTCAGACGTAGAGCGTTGGGCCTGATTAGAACTCAAGTTTTCCAGCGGCTGTAGATATGCGACACCCCCGAATGGGCCAAAATTGGGAGCAGTTTCCGGATAACCCCCAGTATCATTAAAAACAATACTAATGGGCATGTTAAGGGATGGGATTTCCGGAGGATCATCAAATAGCCAAATTTCGTTATCGGGCGGCAGTAATGTGAGATCGGAGTCACGAGCTGCCCCAGATCTGGCCAGCTCATCGCTGCTCCTTCGGCCTAGGAGCGGCAGCTCCTGGCCGGGGTGGAAATATTGCATCGCTGGTACCGGAATAGGTATTCGAATCCTGTAAATACGCGGTATATCATGATAGGGGGGGCGAAGAAGAGGGCGGACGATATTGGTGTAGAAGTCGGCTGGATCTGCAGGCATCGAGCGCATATTCAACTGCAGCTGAGAAACTATGCCCAGGTATCGGCGGCCGCTTAGTCTTCTGATGGTATCGGCGTATTTTGCTACTCCCTGTTCCATATACGGGGAACGCGGCGGATCATGTTCATAAAAGAGTGCACTCCAAACCCGCATCCACTTTTCCCCATCGTTTGCCCCTCGAACACGAAGTTGGCCAACGTCATCTTCGTCAAGTTTGTCGCGACCTGATGCTGAGATGCAGGCGCTGTGCGTAGCAAGCTCTTCACCGTTCTTGAAGGATTTGAAACAAGTGCGACAATAAAACTGGCCCAGTGAATGGTATCGTTTTAGGTGTTGTGTAACACGGTGGAAGCTCTTGAGAACGTAACCACCACACTCGTGATGATTCAAGGGATCCAATTTAAAAAAGTGACATGCCATAAGGCGTTCAATTTTGTCTGTCTCTTCTTCATTGCCGTCTTCATCATCATCATGGCCATCGCCGTCACTGTCACCCCCTGAAGGGAAGTCACTGCAGTTGCCCGGCTGTCGTCTTCCAGGCCGCTTCCTCGTCGACCTGCTTCTCCAAACACCATTTCTGGTACCTCGAACTAGGGCGGAGAGCCCGCAGCTGGAGCCCCTATCAGAACCTTGCTGGGATGCCGCTTGTTTACCAACAGACCACAGGTAAATAGCCAAGACTGTCAAGCCAGTTATCCTGGCCCAAGCAGCCGAGGTTGTGGATGCGGTGGAGCCGGCTCCTATCCAAATGCCTGTAACCACCGCTAAAACTACCGGGGGTACGAGACTAAATGTTCGCTTCTCAACCCAGCAACTGGGATTGCCACGGTCCGGATGAGTCGTTCGTTGCTGAGTGAGACCAGATTTATTCACCCCGACCTTCGAATTGCCATGAGGAAAAGCTCTCTCGGGCAGCTGCCGAGTCTCTGCAAAAAAAACTGCAATAAAATCAGTCAGATATGGTCTGGCACTGAAGAGGCCTCGTGCAAGCCAATGGCGGATTGCCGCTTTGTGGAAGGGCGGATGATTGGCCTATTACAGCCACTAAAAGTTGCAGAGGTGACTCACCCTCATTGCGATCTGCCACGTCCGCATTGATGCGTACCACGGAGGCGTCAGTCGGGTTTGCCACCTGGATTTTTTCATCAATGCAGCCCCTGGTTGTCACTGGTTGACTTGGCTGATGAGACTTGTTTCGGGGCCATTTGTTAACGCACGCCACACACTGCGATGCAACAACCTGGTAGAGAAGGCCAAGGACGCTAGTGACGAGCCAGAAGTCAGGACAAATTGCCGGTTTGTTGCTACAAGCAAAACCGGGAAATGAAACGAGGACGAGGGCAAAGGGATTCAATAGCGGCATCTCTAAAAAAAAAATTAAAAAAAAATTATAGGAAATCAAATGAAAATTCCAGCCAGAAACAGGGAAGCGCAGTGTGGTTTACAGTGTGGTCTAATTCCAGCCTGTGCCGTTGAAGGGATCTTCGCAAGGTCACACTGCCACTAGGCCCGTTTTCTGTGGCGGTTCGGGTCTCGAAATTGGACTTGAAAGTGGAATCGATGAGAATAAGACAAGGAGTCAAAAGAGAGGGGGGCCTCAGTTATCATATTCTGTTTCATTAACAGGCGGCTCCCTGATGGACGCCTGGTTATCACGTCCTTGTGTGCAAAGCTGCGCCAGGAAAGGCGTGCAATGGAAATTTTGCCACCGGGATTAAAATGTACTAAGCTTCGCCACCACCCATGGGATGAATATGTCACTGAGCCGCATATTGTCAAGGGAAGGATAGCAAAAATGCCATATTTTTTGCTTACCCTCGTTATATCTTCTTTACATCTGGTAACTTTACCAATCCTTGCCCTACCACGTGAGCGACAAAGCCACTTGTGGGGTGCAAGAATGCCTATTTTGAATGAACAATAACAAACGAGTTGCGGTGCTCTGCCTAAACTAGGCTATCTCTATACTTGCCCACATTTGTGCACCGCACAATGTAAGCATCTATTGTTCCAATATTTGCAACGCACAATGGCCCTATCGTTTATGCTCGAAAAAAAAAATTATGTTGCATAAATGGTGGAAAGAGTAAAGCGAGAAGACCATGTAAGAATGAACAAAGACAACTTCAATGACCTAGATACCAGGTTATATCATGTGTTATATTTTTTCCCGATCACCCCATAGCAGCAGTCTACCATCCAGACGACAAATATTACGGAGACTCCAACTTTCCTCAATTTCTTCATGATCCAGACCCCGCCGCGCTCAACAATGGCTTCTTAAACATGCAGCCCGAAGAGCCCGAAGTAATCGGTCTACAGTAAAAGATGTTTATGGGACCTTAATGGAGTTGGACATTTGATATCTGGAGTGTGAGTCTGACAGTTAGTTGACTTTATGATATCTTGTTGCAAAGGTCAAAATGTGTGCTGATTCGTCCTGCAAGGGACATTCGCCTTTGCCACTTTTCGTGACACATCTCGTATCCAAATACTTACTACCATCTACATCCTACAGGCATGGGACCCTGTTAAAGGGAGAGGTTTATTCACTGCTCGCAAAGGAGATGCAAGTCTCTCGGATGATGCTCATTTTGTGGAGTTCATCATTGCTCTTGGCCTACCACCTCCTGAACTTCCCAACTGCTACCGCCAGAGGGCGCTGGAAGACTGAGTTACAAATGCTTTACAAAGGTATATAAGGTTGTGTAGATAGTTGTACTCCCTTTTTTAATTATTCAATATTCTTTCGTCGAACTAGTCTGTATCATAAGCACTCTGCGGGCAATATCGCCCAGTGACGAATCAATAGTATAGTGCGTATTAGTTACTGCGATGCGCGCTGTGCATAATATTGCTAATAGGCTTTGGCGGTACTAAATATGCAATTCTTGAGGAATACGTGACGGACAACAAGAAGTCTGCACCAAACCATATTCGCCCCACCCACATCCTCGGCAGCTTTCGGGGCCTCATTGCTGCCCTGCTTTGGTTCCTTTGCAACCTGATTTTCTTTAAGCTATACGTCATCCCTAAGTTTTACCTATGGGGTTTTTTTTTGGTTTTTGTTTTTTTATATGATTATGCACTGGTCAAAACTTCTTTCATGATACTGCACAAGATTGATGCACAATAGTAGTCGGGTGATTTTTAATTCATGCTTGCCCGTCGATCGCAGGGTTTGGTTTGGACACAACCATCTAACCCTTGTATTTATTGGGGTCATTTCTCAAAAATGATTCTCTCACCTGTCAGTTTCTCAAGGGTGATTCAGAACCGCGCTGGGGGCAGTGCAGCCACAATCGTACGCGGGCGGTTATCGATAGGGTACCAGTAAATACACTGCCAAGGCCGGTCGCCACGGAATCAAGGCAGCCGAGTGGCGACCAGCAACCAACAACAGAGCGCAGACAGTTGTAACTTGTAGGGGGCATAACACAGCCCAGTTCTGGAGGCCTCACTTAGTTATTGTCACCCAATGGGTGCTGGCGACAAAGCCGCTGACAAAAGTGGCCAGTCATGACGAACGAATCGTCTTCTTGTAGCAGGGTGGTATTTCCAAGTCGAACCAAGTGGAAATTGGTAGACAGGCTTCAAGCCCGGTGGAACGACACCGTGCAGAACCCCAAGCGAACCATCTTGAGGCAGATCAGCAGGCTTCCATGCACATAATAGTAATAATACACCCATGTGCAACAGCCAACTTCATTTTAGCCATGAATCATCTTGTGGTAGTGTTCTTGCTACGCCACCTTGTATGCCACCTTGTATGCCACCTTGTATGCCACCTTGGACGCCACTTTGATCCTACACAAAAGTGTAGACTTCGCATGTTCGTGATTGTGAATACCACTGCAATCTGACTTGCAAGTCCCACCACCTATACCACGATCCGGCCCCGTTTACGTACGTCAACACTATGGCTGGTGGTACGCCTAGTTCAAGAGTGACAAGAAGGTGTGTTTCTCTCGCGAATCGTCACATGCACTGTTGTCAAAGTGTAGCAACATTGACCATTTTAGTTCGAAAACATCCAAAAATTCCAACGCAGCGCCCGTTGCTTCTCGAATTCGAACGCGAGCCCTAGAACGTAAATCACGCAGTACACAAACATCGTCACCCCCGTATCTGCGATCGAGTACACCTTCCAGCCATGCACCAATCGAAAACCAAACGAACTCCATGGTACCATGTCATTCACAAATCTCCACCCCGTGCTCCTCGGCGGTCCTCAGTACGGCCGGTATGCAAGACGAGGTCTATCCAAGAGTAACAGACTGTCTACCGGCACAATGGCCTCCGCCACCGATATCTAACGAGAGCTTAGGGGTGCCTCTGGGGTTGGGATGGCCGATGGTATCAAACCCTGCCTATATAGAGTCAACATTGGCAATCAACACAATGACACCCGATCCAGCATTCTGCAATGTGGGTCTAGAAGCATCACTTCCGGCTATTGATTCACTAAATGGCTGCTACCCACTTCAAATTTCTCCGTCAGGTATTACTCCATCTAAAAACTCGTAAGTGGATGGCAGATTGAATTTTAACAGACGATAGGGATTTCTGATGTGTATACTGCAGCTACAGCTGATATGGACATGAGTTACTCTGAAATGGTGTCTGCACAAGACCCACTGAATATGTACACCCAGCAGGTTGAAGCGGACCTTGCTTCGGATTATATGAGCTGGGCACCTTGTAGTACTTCCATGCCATATCTTGATGGCCAACCACTACCTGATAATGGAAGTGTATCAGGCGGATCATCATCACCAGAAAGATACGAGCACATGTCTGATGGTCGACCCACCCATGTGAGTGAAGACTACCACGCATATTCAAATGAGCCAGCAACTAGTAAATCAAAGGAGGATAGTTCAAGCAGCAAGAACAAAGGAGAGGCCATTGTCTTTGCATGTCCGTTCTTTCGTCTGGACCACATACGATACATAGGCTGCCTTAATCTCAAAATGACGAGGATTAGAGACATCAAGCAGCATCTTCAACGGCGCCATTATCGGGTCCCCATAGACTGCAAGCGCTGCAAAAAGGAATTCCGTACTACTGCTATGCTTTGTGAGCACATTGAATCCAGCACCTGCCAATTCCGCCGTCCATCCACGGCTCCTCATAGAAATGGGGTTTCGGTAGTTGCACAGCAGCAGCTGAAACTGGCAATGAACAGAAGCATGTCACTACCAGGCCAATGGTTTAAAATATGGGAAATATTGTTTTCAAACGAACCCAGGCCGAAAAGCCCCTACCTCGGCACTTTTCTAGACGAAACTATGGGTATGATAGAGAACTTTTGGCAACAAGAGGGAAGTGCCATGACCAAAAAGGTCCTCCGAGAAGTCCCATCTATTTCCATGGACACGAATGGAATCAACATCATCATGAAAGCTCTTTTGAAAGAGATTCGCGCTCAACAAGAGCAGCCGGTCTGTGCTACAAATCCTTCCGAGATTTCAGACCATCCACCCAAGGACGGTATGTAAAGCACGTTCCGGCAAATAAACAATTCCATTGCCCTTGGGCGAGCAAGAACTAACCCAATACCAGAAATAGACGTGAAAGATATGGGTAGCTGGGCTATTTCAGGGGCACCTGAATCAGCACCTTCAGCTGCATTTAAATGAACCAACAAATTAGATGTTTAGATTGGCACAAAATTATTCTCTTCTTGATATTTTTTTTGGAATGAAACATATTAGAGTGTAGAAATTATAATTATCGGATCCAGGATAGATTAGAAATTTTAGAATGGATAAACATCACTGTTTTAAAACCAGACTCCATATATTAAAATGCAACGGAGAAGTATATGTATAAATGATGAAAATTCCATGTATATGAGAATTTCCCGGGCAGATTAAACGTCTAGCATCACCAGGCGACCATGAAACACGGACTTAAATGTAAAACCGGTGCATGCATTTGTTTTGATCGACAAGAGGTGTCTGAACCTTGATAGTCACTATCCTCCAATAATATACAGTACAGCTTTTGTACATGTCCTCTAACTCAAGCTCGTCTACCGTCCTTCTTTTCGTACCCAGTCACCATCTGCAACTTTTCCAAGGCATCATCACTGACATCTTTCCACTCCTCTCCAGCCACACTGGCCATGTCGCTTATGTCAAAGCGATGGCCGGCCCATTCTCCTTCGAAATCTAACCCTTCAAGGCCAGACCCATCCTCGGTCCATTGGGCATATGTGATGAGAACCTCTCCCAGGCTGTATGCAAAGTCAGACTCGGCAAGAGCCGTGTCGCGGACGTATTCCTTCGTGGTCAAGTTGCGAAGCACCGGGGCCGAGCCAGCCAAGGTTGGTTCTTTAAGAGGCTGAGTCAACAAGGCCACCTGGCGGTCAAAGAGTTCCAGGCTGTCTTCGTCTCCACAAAGCCTGCCCTTGGCACGATCCAGAAACTCGCCCCAGAGTTCAAACGGGACCTCGCCCAGAAAGGATCGTTTCATCGCATTTCTGCCCTCAGCAGCGGCGGTGGTGGACAGGTTGTAAAGCGGGTTTCGTCCGAGGCAATCCCATTCTGCCTTCTCTTCAGCAGTGGCGATGTCGGGGGGGTAGCCACTTGCATAGTCACCGACGAAGACAAGACGGTGGCCAGACCAGGGACCCGAGTCCTCGATGAGAGCGCTTTGGACGAATGGCCCAAGGAGGCGGAAAAAGTATGAGCACGTCAAGGAGAGACAAACAATATCTTCGTCGAGCTGGTTGTCCAAGAAAATGGAAACAATCATGTCAATGATTTCCTGTGGGAGCGCAACGAGCCGGGAGCCAGAGCTGTGAGGTGATGCCAGTTAGGGCCTTAGGGGGCGGGGGGGGAATCCAAAGGGCCAGAGGGCATACCTTTTGTGCTTGGAAGCTGTAACCTGGTTGCTTGGGATGTTGAACTCGACCCATTCAACGTTTTTGAGGAGGCCAACCAGCTGCTCGGCCGATGTGCTATGGATGTACTCCCACAGCTTGAGACCCCCAACGTGGCGCAGCTTACAGCGCTGGTCGATATTGTCGAATTTCCAGTATTGACCCATGATGAGTGCAGGTGATGATGAGGGGAAATGACGAGTGAGTTACGACGAGCGAGTAGGAGTCAATATTTTATTGAGCTCGGGTCGTACATTTATTTTCACCGTTACACGACCAACAAGGGTGTTACACTGTTACATAATCTGCAACAAAGACCAAACGCAATGGAAGATGCGGATGGGACAGAAAGTCACCCACCAGTGATACATTTTGTTTCAAAGCCTCAGTATAACTCTGTGACCCTCTTTGTGAATCATGTTTTCCCATTCAAATTTCTAGGTTTTGCCAGCCTATTATTGAACGCCTTGGCTCCGGAGGGCTGAATAGAGGGAGGGACATGGGGCAAAGAAGATATCCAAAATAGAACAAATAAAAGTGCCAAATAAAGCAACTGCATCAACATATTTATCCTGAGAAATAAACACGATACTAAAAACATTACTAACAGAATATTTATTTTAAAACAAAGTCGCTATAGTTTTATTAAGTAAAGACGACACATATAGTATTCCCATCGATGTATTACCAGTTAGATAAAGCACCCGTTATATATCGGAATCTATTCCCGCTTCTCATTATTTCTTTATGCGAATCGTCATTAATCTTTGTACAAATTATTGCTGCTTGGTATATGTGCAGCTGTTGGGCTTGGAGGTCTTGATGGTAAAGCCGGAGAAGGGCTTGCAGCCCTTGCCGAAACCAGGCTGGGCGATGCCAACATCAACCCAGACGCCCCAAGAGTTGCTGATGGAGCCAGGGCAGGCGATGAAACCCTTGCTGTTGTCAAAGGTGAGCTTGCCGTTGCTGTCAATCTTCCAGCCCTTGGTCTCAGCGTTGCGGGGAATGCCGTCCTTGACATCGGCGTACTGGAAGACGCCCTGGCCCATGCCGGAGCGATCTACAAAAGCGCGCTGGGTGGGAGTTCCAGACTTGTAGAGGAACAGCTCGTCGCCAACAAGCTGAAGGGTGACGGTGTTGTCGGAGGTGGCACTGCAGGTGGCCTTTTCGTTGGGCAGCTTCAGGAAGAAGCTGTTACGGCCGGCCTGCAGAGCCTCGAGGTGGACGCCAGATCCTGGGGCAATCGCCACAATCTCGAAAGCCGAAGACTTGGAGGGAGCTGCCGCAACAAGGCCAGAGGCCACAAGGGGAGCAAGGAGGAGAGATTTGATCTGCATGATTGTTGTGCGGTGGAAGCGAATGGACAAGATATGGAGTTAAAAGGCTTTTGGTGTGGAGTTGATTGCTTGATGATTGTTGATGAGAATGGCGAGAAGGACATGGAGATTTATATATTTTATATACATTTTCCCATGGTCCCTGAGGCTTCCCGCACAGATCTGTGGAGAGTAATCCATGAGACCTGGCGATCTTTCGCTAGTGAGGTGGAGGTGGAGAATGCGGCTGGGCGCTAGAGCGTCGAGCAATGAGCATCTGCCAGCGTACCTATGATTGGTGACACAGCTGCAGCCACCGTCACTGGCGCTGGTATATACGAGAATAGCTCGGCACGGCCAAGTCTAGGCCTACAAATTCAAGCGCAAGGGCGTGGGTTCTGCTCTAGCTAGTCCACGGAGAATCCGAGGGAGGGAGAATATTCGGGGGGCTGAGCCCGCCATCTGACTGGACTCACGCCATTTCCGAGTCAACTATGGTCCAGTTTCTAAAATTAGGTCATTTATGCTTCGCTTGGCCTCTCGCAGTCAAAAGAAACCATAGTGTCGGGGACCTTCAGTCCTGGCGCAGTGGCTAAAATGGCTTGGAGGTGGACTGCCATGGTAACAGTCCACCGAAACATTGCCAAACAACGTTACCTGAAGTGAGTGGGATGACTTCCCAGACCGTGCCCGTTGCTTGGATTGTCTTGGCAACCCAGAAAGATATGACGTCATATGGGTTTGCCTCTTGTTTGGCAAACACTGGCAGCATCATTGTCCCGTGATGCCGGAAAAGTACATAGAGACTCCTTTAAACGGGCCTCCCAATAATGTTCCTGTTATTACCGGCAAACACAAGGATGAGAGCGGCGCATCCACCTCAACGAACTTTACTGTGTCCGAGTATGTGGCTGACTGTAGGTTCAAGTACGGCAACCTATCTGCCGAGTACTTTAAGCTATATCCTGCCAACAATGACACACAGGCTGATAAGTCCTGGAATGTTGCGGCTCGCGATACATCCCTTGTCTTCTCCTGGGCATTTGTTAATGAGTGGGTCAGGGACGCGTCCAGCCCCATTTGGACCTACTACTGGGATCAGGCTCCGCCGAACCAGACCCAGGGCGCTATCCACCAGTCAGAGATTTACTACATCTTGAATAGTGTCCAGACCTCCGACGACTATCCGTTCGATTCTTATGACTTGTGGCTCGGGGATGTCATGTAAGCCTACTGGGCCAACTTCATCAAGACGGGACACCCGGTAACTACAAGTCGGATAGGATAATCTTACTGAGTGGCGCTCTAATGATGGAAAATCTGAACCCGTCTCCACATTAGACAAGGGTTTAGAGACATTAGTCTTACTGAGAATCTGGACCAGATTGACCTGATCATGAAATAGTTCTCGCTCCAGACTCCGTACTAGATTCGGGGCTGTCCGAGGTAAGCCTGTGTTGCATGCTATGCCAACCCGACCACGATAAAATATACAGACACTATTGTATAGCGGAGAAGAAAGACCAACGACCCCGTTATTATCATGTGTTGGCTGTCCCTATGTTGACTACTGTTGGGTGGCCTGGCAGTATTACATCATGACGAATACTCAGCGTGTTTAGTGTAGTTTTCATTGTGTACCGAGGACACTTGAGAGTTATTACTAGTAAGATTATCATAGAAATACAACCAAGAATTTAAAACTAATGAACAGAGAATGGTTTTACTGAGTTCAACGCTACTCTTTACGGAGTTCCCTTACATGGCCTCCACCTGAAAGATTCTCACATTCACAATCCTGACACACAGTTACTTCGAAGAACAAATGTGAGGGCTTTTGTTGCGCAAAGAGACACTTGCATCAATATATGAGTGCCAGGATGACCTGAGAGTTAACAATTAGAAATATTGCTCTACATTATATTGGTACAAAAACATAGTCAAGAGCAGTGCAGGTCATTCTGGTACAATGCCTTGATATCAAAGGCACCGTGATAGGCGGACGGTTCGTGGGTAAATCCGAAGCCGAGACTAGTGCGCTGGCGTGTTCATATGGCATGGGCACGGGACATGGTCACAGTTCCCTCCGCTGTCGCATTTGGCTGGCTTTTGTGCGATTGCCCGGCATATTCACCACTCTCGTATTTCCATCTTTATCTCTTTTTTGGTGTTTTTCTGAGTCCTTTTCGGTCATTCCGACATTGCCGTAGGAAATTTTGGGTTGCAGCTCGGCATAGCCCACCTCATCACTCATTTGGTTGGCTCCACCATAATTATGACATTGAATAAATCTCCACCAGACCTCACGATCTCATCACGATTAATACTGGCTGAACACATTTGCAAACTGCCGCTTACCGATACAGAAATTGTCCAACCTGTGGCTACACCTGCCTACTACTCAAATCGCAGCGACGAGGGCCAAGATGCCTCTCTTGTCTCTCGGTCTACATACAGCCAAGCCTCTGGCCAGGGTGCTTCAAACAAATATTGCCCGAGCTCTTCCCGCCCAGTATCATCGAATTCAACACGCGCATACCACATCTTCCACTCAATGCGTTGTCCGGAATGTCCGGAAACATCTGAAAGCCAGTCGCTTCACTGCGTTCCAGGCAAACTATACAACATCCAGGTCGCATCTTGCAGACGTCACATCAACAGAAGAAATTTACGACCTATCCCTTAACCTCTCACGGGCTCCGATAAACGGAAACGCACAGATGCAGTTTACGCTATACAACTCTGACAAGACGAAATCGCTGGAAAACAAACTTACAAAGCATGAAGTTGCCAAGGAGTTTAGCTTAACAGCACGAGATCTCCGCACTTTTGACCTTCCTTCGGAGGGGTTTCCTCACATTCTGATACGGGAAAATACAACCCTCATTCACATGTTTAGTCTACGGCTTCTAGTACAGGCTGATCGGGTGCTCCTATTGAATTTGGAAGAGACTGTGGGCTCTGATGGTGAGGTGGAACGTGACGTTGTGTCACGCGTTTTTCGCCACAAGTTCGAGGAAAAGATACGCGAGGGCCATGCAGTTGCTTCGTTTGTAACTCTTCCATTTGAGCTACGCGTACTGGAGGCCGCTCTGGCGTCCGTGACATCGACGCTTGAAGCAGAGTACATGTTGGCCAAACAGCACGTCTCGGAGGCGCTTCAAATCCTCGACAAGGATGAAAGCATTATCCATTCGGAATTGCGATCGATGCTTGATCTTATGAGGAACCTCGCCGATGTGGAAGAAGACGCCCGACATGTCCGCGGCGCGATACAGGAGGTGCTGAACGAGGACCAGGATATGGCCGACATGCACCTCAGCGATAGACGGGCAGGAAAGCGCCACGCGCCGCAGGATCACCAGGACGTCGAGTATCTACTTGAGGCATATTACAAGGCCAGCGATGCCGTCGTGCAACGGTCATCGAGCTTGATGAGAAATATCAAGCAGACGGAAGAAACAATCCGGTCAATCCTCAGCGTTCGGCGAAACCAAATCATGGTGTTGGAGGCAAAGATTGAGATTGCCATGCTAGCTTTGGCATCGGCGACTCTGTTGGCAGGCCTGTACGGCATGAATGTCATCAACTACTTCGAGGAGAGCCCGTGGGCGTTTGGCGTGCTGTCTGCGACGTGTTTGGTAGGGACAACATTGATTGGGAAATATGGGATGCGACAATTGCGACGGATTCAAAAGGCGCAGCCAAACAAGCGTGTAAAGTGTTGAGAATTGCGAGCTTGGACAAGGGGAGGATAAGTAAATGATCCTTCGCTAATAGCACACATTGTTGGCAATATACCCACCCACCTTACACTGCACCTCTCTGGGATACATTGATTCGGGTTTATGCTTTAATTTATTAATAAAGTATGAAGTATCATAATTCCACTTCATCAGTATTAGAGAAAAGAGATGTGCCTTGAAATCTCCTCAGTGCCGGGTAACTACAGGGTTACCCCTCGGCAACCAGAAGGAAAAGAATGGAGAAGGATGGAGAAGGATGCCCCACTGACGCCATTGAGAGAGCCCCTCCCGCTATTTATTTATCGACCTTGAGCTTGAGCTTCATTCCAAGTCCCTTCACCACCTCAACCACCTCCAAAAGAGCTACAATGGCGTCCATCTTCTCCCGCAGCTTCCGTACCCTCAGCGCCATGCCCAGGGCGGCCAATTGGGTCAAGACGCCTGCGGCCGCCTCTCTCACGCGCCGCTTCCTCGCTACAGCCGCCCAGGAGCAGCCTCGTTTGCGCCTGGGAGCGACCGGTGTGTATCCCGTGGACCACTGCCCCAGTAGACACTTTGCTAACGACAGTGGCTAGCTCCCAACTTCAAGGCCCTCACTACCCACGGCGAGATCGACTTCCACGAGTTCATCGGCGACAGCTGGACCATCCTCTTCTCCCACCCCGCCGACTTCACCCCCGTGTGCACCACCGAGCTCGGCGCTTTTGCCCAGCTGCAGGGAGAGTTTGACAAGCGAGGCGTTAAGATGATTGGCCTGGTATTTGATACATAACTACAGAGCTGCAAAAGGACAATGCTAATTAATCACTGGGTTGCGTAGAGCGCAAACGACCTCAGCTCCCACGATAAGTGGGTCGACGACATCAACGAAGTTGGCAACACCCACGTCCAGTTCCCCATCATCGCCGACGCCGACCGCAAAGTCGCCTTCCTATACGACATGGTCGACCAGCGTGACCTGGACAACATCAAGGACAAGGGCATCCCCTTCACCATCCGGTCCGTCTTCATCATCGACCCCGCCAAGAAGATCCGCCTGACCATGATGTACCCTGCCTCAACCGGTCGCAACTCGGCCGAGGTGCTCCGTGTCATCGACTCGCTGCAGACCGGAGACAAGAAGGGTGTTGTCACGCCCATCAACTGGCAGGTCGGCGAGGACGTCATCGTCCCCCCCGCTGTGTCCACAGCGGATGCCGAGAAGAAGTTTGGCAACGTGCGCGAGGTGAAGCCCTACCTTCGTTTCACCAAGATCTAGATATTGACAGGGGAGTACATTTGAAAATGGTGCGCAACCTGATGTAAAGCTTCGAATGCCATAGACGAGGTTCCAATGCCTGGGCGCTTTGGACAAAGCAAAGCAGCGGTTATCGTTTACCAATAAAATAAAAGGGTGTCATGACACGAACTCACTACTAAACAATCATTTGAATAAATGCTGTGCCTGTGATTTTGGACTGCAAGCCTTGTCGTAGACCTGAAAGTAAGCCCTGCTACGTAGAGACCTAGATCCCATACGGCCTAAATCTCCGCCAACCACCCTCCGGGCTGTCAACCGTAAGAATATGGCGGCAGACATGTCTCAATGTGGGTAGCGTTGCCGGCAACACGATGGATAGAAGGTAGAGTGGTAATCTCACATCTCCAACACGATAGAGATATTGCCGGTGCCGTTCACGTGGTCAAGATTGATTCATGTACAAAATCATGAATGTGTTGTGTTCTATTTGAACTTTGAGTTCGTACCAACTAATTTCAGGAGGAATATCATTTCTTTCATAACCCTTTGGAATATATCCTCACGTTTACAGGTGCGATACTGCTTATTTCCACAAAACGTGGCTCCTTGCGACCGAAAAATTGACAAGTCTTTGACCAGCACTACTTCTTACATTGCTTGTAAGAGTAAATGCGCATCAGCGAGATCACTGTATTTAGCCGCCATGCAAACTACATATTTAGCACTTATATAAAGTCTGGGGGCCGCGCAACCACTGGACAGCCCTGTATCATCGTCCGCATTCGAACCGACAATGGATTTGAAGGCTGAGCCGAGTCGGCCCCTCTTGGCAGCGATTACCTGCCGAGTTCCTTCACCAGCGAGCTAGCGGCATTGCAAGAACCGGGTGGCAAGGTTATGGGTATAGACCCACGCTCTACAGGACTCGTCTGCGAAGTGATGGACCGCACCATGATATCCGGCATGGCAGCTAAAGCCATCATCGACATGGCCTGTTGGGACATCTACGGCAAGTCGGTAGGCATTCCGACCCACCGTCTGCTCTGTCGGAGCCTTACCAATGAATTTACCGCCTTTTCCGTCATCCTTGTCACGGATTTGGAGACTGGGGTCCTGAACGCTCATGCGGAGCTGGGGAAGAGCGCGGTTGCTATGCAGCTCAAGGCTGGAGATGATCCTTTGAATGATGCTCGGCGTGTGAGAGCCATTCGCCATTGTTCTCCATCATGCCAAAGTATGAGTTGATGCTAATACTGGATGGAACCTCGACCAAGCCCTAACTTTGCCCGGGCTGTGAGCCAAGATATCACAGTGCCCCTAGAGCATCCGTGTCGATCTTTTTCTGACTCTGCCGAGGTTGGGCGTCGTATATAGTTGACCTCGTGGCGGCCCACGCGGCCGATGTTACTGGCGTTAATGCCAAGCCATCTCGCGTAGGCGGCTTCACCAGGGCCCGCATGCTGCTTGATGCGGCCGTTGCACTCGAAATGATGATCGTCTGCGATGACACATGGGGCGGTGCCCTGTTGACGGCTCAAAACATCCAGATGGCGGCCTCCGCGCGCCGTGATCGGCTCAATGCCGTTGATCTCTTTGCCAAAGGACAAATCCTCTCATTGATGATGTCCCTCGTATGCAATTCGATGGGACAGTCGCAGATACCGAGTTGCCGGGAAATGGATTTGGAACTGTCAACGTCGAGCTTTTAGGGGAGCCACTCTTTCAAATAACTGCCCAAAGGTTCATAATTAGTTGGTACATGAAGATACTCCAAATCTGAAGACTTAGTTTAACACTTCCAACCCCATTCAGGTATGTAGATGAGGGCTTTTTGATCGTTATTACTTGATTGCATCATTTAGTCAATCACTCATATGACACTGATTAGGATATAAATTGTCCTCTTCTGACCCTCATAGTAGGTGGTGCAATTTTGTAGTCTGAGCCTTATTTGTAATAGAGTAAATTAAAACATTTCTGATTCTAATGAAGCAATAAACCGAATCCAATTCTCAGTATGTGTGCGCAGACTGACCCCGTATGTCCGTCGGTATGGTACCAGCATGGTTAATTTCTCTCCTATACATGAACACCTCCCATATTAACGCCACTCTCCATAGATTACAAAACAATCAGCCCACACTAGTCGTAAATTCAAAGCCCGGAGGTGTTTAGACTATCGCTGACTCGCTGACGACTAATCCTTCGTCGCTGTTGCTTCTTGCCCTCCCACCTTCTGAGACGTTCTCTTCAGATACGTTGAGTGTTGGTGATAGACCAGGGTGTGCATTCGGCGGTGTCTGAATCTTGTCTTTCGTCTCCACTAGTACCTTGCTCCCTTTGCGCCAGGGCTTCGATATTGAGGCTCTTGTCCAACTCCTCCGAGACCTGGATTGTCGGGAAAGGTCCTTTGTTCCTTCTCCATCACCAAGATATGGTCGCAGTGATGGTAGGCAGGCGATGATGACAACCATGTTTCCTTCGAGGCCGTTCCAAAGTACTGATTACAGTTAGCTCTCTTCGCCATCTGGCATATTGGACTCGGGACATGCCCATTAAACCCATAGAAACATTGTCTCCAACTTGTGATGTCAAAAGAGTGACTAGGCGAATTATGCAAATAATCATGCTTACAACACCTAGGAGAAATGTGATGTACAAACTTAGTCTGATAGACGTCTTTATGGGTATTTTCGGAATCACCAGCCAGGGTAATGAAAATACTGCCTTCTGTTATCATTATTATTCTTGGGCAGTGTTTTTGGTCATTGAACCTACCCAACATATCTCCAAAAAAATGGAGAGCCCAGGTGGTGACGAATATGACTTGACCGTAGCTGATAGTGCACGATGCCCCTGGGAGGGATAGCTCCCTAATGATAAATTAGTAGAATCCCTTTGCCTAATCAACACACAACAGCAGCAGCAGGCATACCAGCTCGTCTCGGGTTCACATATGCATATCAGAAAGAGGATACTTAGCACATAGGCTAGTCCTATATAGCCCATCGTTGCCCACATAAAGTACTTGAGCTTATTCACAAGAGTTACAAAGAGGTTGTAATAAGCGACCATCAGTGCTGCTTTGCACAAATAGAAGGTAGACCAGAGGGGAAAATGTGATCCCCAAAATATCTTGTCACAATCCTCCATTAGATATGATCATAAAATAGGTATGACTTTGGCCAACAACGTATCGGCTTCTTGTTCACTCACCTTGATGATAGTGGGAATGTTGCGAGGGTCTCCGCGATATCCCGCGAGTGTCATCATGACGTCCCGATCCAGTGCACCGAGATGTGCTAACAAGGTGTTCATGATGTTTGTCGCAATGCCAGCGACCAAAGCCATAAAGATGATGTAATCGCCGCATATTAAATTTCTTTTTTGGATTCCGAGGCGAAGGTAGAATCGAGCACCGACGGCTGCAGCACCTAGGCCACCCAGGACCCAGCTCGTGACCTAAACGGCCAGGTTAGCCCGAAATCCATTAAAAGCTATACCATCCAAGGGCCAAATTATGGTTGAGATCTTACCAGTACTGAATCAGGCCCTGGCGCAGCTTCCTGTAGATCTGTGCGTCTGAACAGCATTGAGAATGGCATTTTTCTGACAGACAAGTGATAATCCCAGTGGTTAATGTCTTTCTGATTCTCTCCCGCCGTTCCGATTCTCTAAGGTGCTCGTGGTGAATCCATGGAGAGGTCGATGCGGATGCTCGGGACGACGGGATGGGACGTGAATGAAGGCTGGGCCAGCTGATGCTGGGGCGGCCGTGGGAGGGGGGAGGATTCCATTTAAACAACTTTCCCACGCCACCGAGGCGTGGATTTGGGTTCAATGGTGTCAGAGTTGAAAAAGGTCTAGATGGAAGTCGATGGGGTTAACATTTCATTCCAGCCACAACGCCACGGTAACGCAGATTCATTCCAGACCGGATCGAAATGCTGCTGATCAATGCTCAAACCTACGGGGTCCATTTGGAATTAAAGATTAAGGCAGCTGGGCATCACCATGCTGTAGGTGCGATATAGTGCCATAAACCAATTTTTATTTTATTTTACATGGATCACGATATTGTTCATCCATCTACGCTCTGCCTTAATGCCGGATTTATTGACGCTTTGGCTATTTCTCTGCAGAAAAAGGTGAATAGAATCGTGTTAGAACAAAGTTCCATACTGTGTATCAATATGAGAGTCTATTAGCCGCACTAGGGTGATCCAGATCCACCACATGAGCCCGGACAAACGGTAGATCAGTCCAAAATTCTATTATGGTTCAGCACAATAATGTCAAGTGACCGAACAGGGTTGGGAATCGCCCAAAAGAAAAAAGTATGCACATTGAGCGAGGGGTTGGTTGGAGGCATCAACAAGTTTAAACGAAGATTCCAGCTGAATATGAAGACCAGTGGCAATTCCGTGAGTAATTAGCATGGCATTGATTACTACATATGCCAAAATTTTTGGCTTGATTGTTTATGAAATTCTTAGTCAAGCTGGCATTCGGAGGCGGGAAGTGTGGTGGAGAAATAAGAGCACTGGACCGAGAACGAACCGGTCTCGGATGCAACTAAATACCAAGACAATCGTAGAATATGAATGAATAAATGAAATGAAAATTATGTAACAGAGCTAATGATTCTCCATTTGTCATATGTCTGTCAACTGGGCGAGCTGGATGTGCTTCAATATATTGTGGCCCATGTCCCCTCCAAAGAATGAGAAGTGGGTTTTTAGTCGTTTGACCAATCCAAGATGGGGCCATAATGCTGGCTTTCTTTTCTGGTAAAATAATGATTTGAATTCAATCCGACAGATTCTTTGGCGTACGTCGTTTTCCTCGGCGGAGTCAATGCCGAGTCCGCGCTAGTCCAGCACTCAATCAATCTGCGCTAACATGGTCGGTCTGAAGGCTTGAACGGCCACGAGGAAAATACTGATATAATCCACCACTAGGCATTTACTGGTTGCCTGTCATTCAGACCTTTTCCCACCATTTCCCATCAGTCGAGTAGATTTTGGTGGCCAAGTAGAAGACAGTTCCAACGGCGAGCATGATTCCTGTGAACAATTGAAGCATCCAGTAACCACCCCAGCTGCATCGATCAGCGCTCCTCCAATTGGTCTACCCGCTAACGCTGCTATGGAGGTGCAATCGTAGATGGTTCCCGACCGCAACCCAATATCGCCAAGATTGGATATTTGGGCGAGAAGCACAGGGCTCATTGAAGTATACGACCCAGAGGCCAATCCAAATAGCGCTGCGAATGCGATGGCGGTCGGCATTGTGTCTCCCGGAAGCCACAGCGCGAGAACTAAAATGGTCGACAGGCAGGTGGCGCAAAATGAGACTTTGAAGTTACGTACATTGTCTGCAATGTATCCGGGCAAAATAGGCCCAACTCCACTGCAAAGGATTCGTTTAGTTGATTTGGATACCTTTGGGGAGTGCATACTGAAACTGTATGAGATCAAACGTACCTTGCTGCATCAAAAATTGGGACAAGATAGCCCGCCATGGAAGCGGACATACCAATGTGAGATCCGTAGGTTGCCATAAAGGTGATTGGTATAAACAATCCCATGGAATATAAGATAGCCGCAAGGTCTGTCAGCAGGAATGGGTGATCATGAAACGTTCTGAGAAAGGCCATCAGGCCAAAGCTTTCTGGTTGGGGTTTCGGCCTCGGCCGATCAGTGAGGTTTTGGTCGACGATTATGGGCAGGACAACTCCACCAAGACTAGACCCGGCAGCCGTTATGCCCATAGCAAGCGCACGTTTAGCTTTGAACCGGGTTGTCACACAGCTGAAGGATGGATACAGAACCATACTTGCTCCAAGAGGACTGCATATAGCCTGAGAGAGTATCAATCGGTAAAGCTCTGATGAAATAGACGCCATCATGAGACCAAAGACATGTAATATTGTACCGGTCAGTACGATATATCGTGGACCCCAATGGCCGTACGCTTTCCCCACAAATGGACCCTAAGAATTCGTTAGCCCGGACCAACTCCAATCTTGTGATGGGTCTAACCATGAAGAATATCACAAACATGGAAACACAAAGCATCCAGGATACTGTGCTTGGTGACATTGAGCAAAGCTGATGGGTCTCTTAATATTCCCGGAGAACACTAATACCTAGATTAAGACGGTTAGAGCCTCAAATATGGATGATATGAACCCTCCACACTTATAATTGATCCACCCGAAGCTAATGAAGAGACTACAGAAGCCTCCTAAAACAACAGATCAAGCTTTCATTCCGCCTTCTGGGAAGTCTTGATGATCCTTGAGGCCGGAACTCTGTGTCTGCTACTCCTCAGAGCCAATTGTGGCTTCGTGTTTCTCACGATCCATGGTAACAAATTGGCACATGTTGTTATAACAAATGCGTTTCCAATGGCAGCGCTAAAAGAATGACCACATGAAAGAATTAAAAAATATTTTGGCCATACTCCATGTCCAAACCCGGGGTATTATAAGGGTTCAAACAGCATGTAGTGTGAATCATATTGCGGTGATTCCAATGGTGCTGCCGTGGATCCTACGCCCTTGATGTTAACAGCATATTGAAGGACTCAGAGACCCGCATATCCGTAAATGTGACTCTTGATTCATCGATGGGCAGGCTCCCAGCCTCCAAAATCGCAACCGAGTGCACTTGTCGGCAGCATTCCGCTGTGGAACCCCGCGAATGTCGGAAGAACGCAATAAGTCACGGTTAGTTATTTCCACCAGATCTCTCTCTGTTTCAATTAGAGACCCGCTGGCAAACTTACCCGAATCCAGGGTTGAGTAAAATGTTTCGGTTAACTTTGTTGGGTCACGTAGAACGGGTCTACACAGTAGGGCAAAAGGGCGAGACGCGGAATGGAAAATCAGGTATGTTGGAACAGGCCTCTGTGCGGCCGGGCTAAAGTAACGAGACGAAGATAAATAGTACGCACGTCCCTAACAATCGATAGTATAGAATCAGTTATATTGAACTGATCCGTTTTAATATTTTCGTATCATTCTGTTCCCTGTCGCGTACGACGAAAACTTGGCCCAGCATGTGTGATGCTTTCTCGCCGGGAGATCCACCACATAACCCAGGTATTTAAATATGGCCAATCTGTCATCAAAATTATAACTATATTAGTTAGGTCATTTTCTTTCTTTCAATTCTTGTGCCTTTCAAATATGGATTGATGTGATGAAAAATCTTATCTGTCAACCAAAAACGATCCATGGCTATGGCCTGACCAACTTGAGGCGCGCCGAAATCGTCTCCCAGTGGAATAAATGTCACTGTTTGGTCATGGAATTCGGGAGTGGCGGCTAACTGTAGACGTAAATGGCTATCGGGACCAAGTTATTTTAATTTTATATAGAGGCCTTGATGCCCGCAATCCCTAGGGTGTTGGAACGATGGTTGATAAACTTTGCCCAAAGCCTTGAAAGATTTGTCCCATTAGATACTCCTGGCACCTAATTGTACCATATATGTGCCTGATCCCAAAACACGAAGCGAAGTGGCACTGGAAAGCCCGTTTCCAAGTGTCTACTAAGGTCTAGAATAACAAATCACACAGTAAGCCTCGCTTCAGAGTCAGGCCGATTTAGCTTCTTCAGTAAAATGTGAATGGTGCAGGGGCCATCGATTAATTGGTCACTTGGACACGTCGTGATCTTTGACTTGGGACAAAAGCGCGATGTGGAAGGTTTATTCTGGGGGCGTAGGCCGGAGCGTTCTCGATCGGGGCCTCGAAAACAGGCGACAAGTCAATAAAGACGTTTTTGGAACACCGTCACGGTGGTGCTAATATAGGTTCATCCCATACCAAGAGCTGAATTCAATATCTCGGTTGCCAATTTCATCCCATCGGCCAAACTAATTTCGAGACTAAGATGATCCTCTCTATCCCCTGCTCTCTCTCAAATAATATCCAAGATCGTATTCTTCAATGCCATCAAGCCCGGGCGCCCCAGCTCGCGCAAAATTTGCTCCGCGCGTGCCCGAGGCTAAATCTCATTTAAGGAAGGTCCTCGCCGCCACAAAAATTGTCAATAATATTCCTTGCAAGGCCCATTTAATACATTCCTCCCAAGATGCGTTAAACACCAAAATCCATACGCGTGCCTATCACGTCTCTACACACAATGAATGTTACAGAAAATTGAATATAATCCCTAATTTGTAAGGCGACCATTGAGGAAATAAGGGTATGACCACCGGGCAGTTTCACCAAGATCAATTGGTTGGGACTAATCCCACCCTTATCCGTGGCTGCCTTTAAAAGGGGATGAACGATGTATACTCTGTATCAAGTACAATCAGATAATAAAAACCTCGAGTACAATGTACCCAAGATGAGGTGAAAATGCCCTGTATAAAACCATAGAAGGCCTAATGCGGGGTGGTCCTGGTGCAACCATGGAGACATTACATTATGTTGACAAAGAAAGAACTTCTTCGGTTGTCCCACTGTCAGATGTTACAATACACCACTCACTCTAACACCTTCATTCCCACCATATGATACTCACAAGTTAATCAACTTGCTTTGCGATTACTTGATATTTTGTAAGAGGCAGGAATGTGAGGGTTTATCTGGCGTCTTTCCTACCGTCTTCGACCCATCAACACCTTGAATGCTTTCCATCATTGTACAAAGCAGACAAGCACCTTATAGGCTTTAATTGAAGCGGCGGGATTGCCTTGTCCTCACCCAGGTAAATTCTGGTGTCAAAATCAGATATGCTTTATCGCATAACCAGCACTAGTGCTCAGAATTATGCTTGAATCGGATTTTGCAGCTTGGCTTGCTTAATTCGAGGGCCGCTATATCCTACAATCCGATAGCCTCACTCCGATTCCGCTGGGAAAATGGCGGAGCTTTGCTGTGTTGATGTATTCAATCATCAACGGTCCTCTCGGTAGATATAGTAGTTGAACTGCCTCGAAATTACAGTCTTTCATTGATTCCCTCAGACTATTCCGATCGGTCGAGAAAATGACAATTCATCTCCGAGGAGCGACGCGTGAGGACCTCCCCGCCATTTCGCGAATCGCAGCAGACGCGTTTCACCCCCTCAAAGATGGATTGACGGGCCAATTGTTCCCACCTCACCTGAACCCTCTGAATTCGGTTTACGGTGAAGCTGCACACTCATGGCGCGCGGCACGAAAATCATCTACCATGGATTCTGACAGAGCCCTTTTAACTGTAGCCGTTGACGAGTCAGTAAATGGGCGTATTGTGGGGTTTGCACTCTGGGAGTGCCCAGCTAAACAAGAAGAGACGGAGGTGGCAAAGGCTCCTCCGAAATACGTGGATGGCCTGGATCATAAAGCATACGATCGCATGCGTGCTATCGTGGCGGATGACGTGAAACAGACGTACGGGGATCGTGGTACCAACGACGTTTGGCGTAAGTGACTCCCCAATTAGTGTCAACGACGTTCATATAGAATTTTATTAGACTTGGATTATCTTGCTGTCGATCCATCACAGCAACGCAAAGGCATTGGAAGGCAGCTACTGGACTGGGGCATAAAGAAGGCAGTCCAAGATGGTAGAGACTGTTACTTAATTGCAACCAGTAGCGGGCGCTCACTATATTTGGCGGCGGGTTTTGATGAAGTAAGGCCTGTGTCAATACTAGGTGTCCCGCACACATCGATGATACTCAGAAACCACTGACAATAGATGTGAAAGTTGTATGCTTAGTATGGAATATACATATCCGCCACTTACATATTTCAGATGCAGCGACTGTGCAAATGAAGACTTTACGTGATGCAAATGGAAGGAAAGCTACGTGGTCATTGGATACTCAGAGAAGTGCAACAGAACAACGGGGAATGCTAGCTATCGTGGATATATGAGATATTTAGAAGAGTTATAATTTGTCAAAGGTCTGGTGCTTGGTGCTTGGTCTCTGGGAGACGGGAGAATGTCCAAATAAAGAAAACAAAGGTACACTGTGTCCAGAAGAACTCAGACATTCCGCTCCAATTTGCCTCGGTAAGATGTAAGAAATCTCTCAAGACATAGGAAAATCTCAGTGCTTTTAATTGGGTTTTGTAATTTGTTATAGACATCCACGCATTCCCTTTGCAGCGTCTGTAACAATAAGTTCTGCTGCCCGTTCTCCAATACACAAAACAGTAACCATGGGATTAATGGAAGTCATGCATGGAAAGATGCTCGCGTCTGCTACACGAAGTCGATTGATACCTCGAACCTTTAGTGTAGAGTCGACAACTGCCATCTCATCCTTCTCCAAATCACCCATCTTGGCTGTACCACATGGATGGTATACTGTGTTGGACACCGCGCGCCCGTATGCATCAAGATCCGCTTCGGTAACGACATTTTCCCCAGGGGCAACCTCTCGTTTTATATATTTCTTGAATGGCTCTGCCTGTGCCATTTTCCGGGCCATATTCAATGCATACAAAACGGTTTCCTTGTCATAGCCATTTTCGTCGCTAAAGTAGCAGTTGTCAATGGCTGGTTTCTCCCGTGGATCAGACGACCTGAGGTAGACTCGTCCAACTGATGCAGGTCGTGCAACATAGGGAATGATGCAAAACGCATCTTTGGGTGTATCATACCCCATAGGTTTGGTGTAAATGTCAAACGGTTTTGTGAATATATGAAACATAATATCCATAGCATCTCCGTCATCCATCTGAGCATTTACATCCTCTCGTCTCAAAAAGAGTACTCCCTCTGAGCCCGTGATACTTTGATCGGGCGGAACTTCGTCGTTGAGCTCCCACATGTACAAGGAGTCAATGTGATCCTGGAGGTTTTCTCCGACACCAGGCATATCCTCTTTCACGGGAATTCCAAGTGATTCGAGCTGGGCGCGTGGGCCTAAACCGGACAGAAGCATGAGGCGAGGGGTATCGATGGCTCCAGCGCTCAAAATAACCTCAGACATTGCCTTGATTTCATAGGCAACATGTGCATTGCTTGTGACCTTTACCCCCACAGCCACATGATCCTTGAAGATGATCTTTGATACCCACGTATTTTGGAGAATAGTCAGGTTTGGTCTCTCTTCATCTCCTCGTAGGATCGGGTGAATGTAAGCCACGCTCGCGCTCTCTCGGTGGCCGTTTTCAGGGTTGTACGCAAGGGTCGCAAATCCCGTTCCTTGAGAAAGTCTTCCTCGTTGAGAAATCTCTTTGTTTATATCTTTAATAATGGGAACTTGGAAAAGCTTAGAACAAGTCTTGATCCAGTCCTTGACGAGATCGCTTCGATGGCGTTCATCAACAGGCGTAAACCTGTTTCGTAGCTTCTGGTAGAGGCGCAGCATTTCCTGATGGGTCCATCCGTTTGCTCCAAGCTTTTGCCATCTCTGCAGATCAATCTCAAATGGTAGAAAAGAAAGAACTGCATTGTGGCTGGAGCAACCCCCAAGCATCTTAGCACGCGAGTGGAGGATTTTGCTATTTCCTAATGGGTAGTGTCAGTAGGAAAAATGACATTATACAATTGATGTGTCCGGCTTTGTCCTACCAAATGGTTGAGGTTCCGACGTATATCCATAGTCCAAACCTTTCTGTCCCCATAAGTCGACAAGACCTCTAAGGTCAAGGATAGTGTCATTTCCGAAGTCACTTTTTCCTCCTTCAATCAGGAGAATTTTAGCCTGCGGAAGGGTTTCGGCCAAGCGGCTAGCGACAACACAGCCAGCAGTGCCACCTCCGACGATGACATAGTCGAAAGCGACATTGTTTGGGAGTTCATCTACAATTGCCATGCTGGGCGTAGAATAGTGGCGCTTTCAATGAAAGAAATGTTTGAACACAGCCGTAAATATATGTGTGTTTGGGGAGAGACTCCAACGTTTCAGAGAATGATGTTCGTGTAGTAAAATATGACGTGGCTGCAAGGTCTATGATATCACAATAGTCCAATTCATCCTGTACCTGCTCAGGGTTCCGCCACTTATCACTGTCTTATATTTAGTCTTTTGCAGTACCAGGATTGGGCCCAGTCAATTGATGCACAAATCCGGATGGCCTAATTGGAGACGGGACGGCACATCTACGGACAGGACAGCACATCCGTAGGCGGGAAGCATCAACACAAGTGTCGGAACATGGCCGCGCCTGCTACTAGTCACATCGAGGGCCCACATAGACTAGTTCTGGACACGTCGTCTAGTGGGGTGGTGAGACGAATTTAAGACATTCCTTACGCTATGTGGACAGCTCGATAAGTTCCGCATGTAGTCTCAATGACCTCGCATTCATCTGACTCTCTCACCTTGGCACCAGCGATAGGCCACAAAGCATTACGAAGGCATACATATCGCCAATGGCCCTCAGCCTCCTTGGTAGATTAAAAAAAAATCGAAGGCATAACAGTGAGGAGGGAAAATATACCCAGATCAGAATGGAGGTTTGTTTGGGTGGGCTCAATGTGCCAGGTAACGGAATTTCCGAACTGGATTCTTGATCTGCAAGGTTAATCGTACTGCCCACATCAATCTCTCGTTTGAAACATCCCCCGCAATTATTTTGGGGAAGCTTTCATGCAAGAAGTAGATTTTTTTCAAGTCTTGACCGACACTTGACCCGCCACTTATTTTGAAGAAGCATGTGATGAATCGCAATTACGTGAGAAATATTCATGATGTGACCAAAATGCTCTTGCCTATATTTTCCATGTTCTCCATTTTCTCAGTCGTTGGCTCTTGGTTCGTACATGCCAACTGCGAAGACTGATACATGTGAGTAAACACCTTGTAAATTGATGCCTACTTCAATTATTGGCAGATTAAGGCATTGAGCTGTTTCAACCGAGCCTGCTCTAGTCTTTTCCACATAATCGATAAACAATGTGATGAATACGCCAATTATTTGTAATATAAAACTAAAGCGAATACAATTATAATTGTCATCAAGCTTCCTGGGTTGAAGAGATAAAACGCCCACAATTGAAACAATAATATCATTGGGGGGGAAATCCGCTAATTAAAGGCTAGGTTTGCAAGTTAGTCTTCCCCCTCCCCTAGTCTTTATATTCATGTTATCCCCACCCTTTCCCTACTGAGAATGCTGCGTATGCTGGATAATTTACCTTTGCTGAGCCTTTGTCAAGGCTATACTGACTGCCTCTGTTTTTAGTGCTACTTTTGCTGTCTTTATACTTAGGGAATTCCATTACAATATTAGTAAAATTATCACAAAAGACGATCGCCCCTTGTAGGACTAGTGTACCCTGTATATATAGGTGCAACAATAATATTTATAATGCATTTTACCATAACTTACCATAAGTGATTCTTGTTTGTTATTCGTCATTGAGATAACAGTGGCAACTCCGTGGTTTCTGATCATTATCCCAGAAGGAAGATCGAGTTAATGTAGTTAGAAATAATCTCAGGGGGCATAAATACGCCATCATAATTCAATACAAAAATAGTAACTCCATGTCTCAGAACTAACTGGATTTGTTTTAGTATTGAAATAAACAATCCCTAAAAACACACGTTCACCATGATATCAAAACACAAGGAATGAATATGCCCTTCATGCTGGTTTTCAACTCCCAGGCATGATGCGAGAAAAGAGACTTCGTTTGGGCTTCTTTTCATTTTTCTCCAGTTTCCTATGCTTTTTCATCTCCTCTTGGGCATCTAGCTGGTTGGTGTGTTGATTCATTACCTGCTGTGCAAGCGACACTGTGTCTGTACGAGGTGGCAATGAAGGTGCGCCAGGCACTTCAGGCGCCGGGAGTGCTAGTTGTTCTGGATTCTGTCCCTCTGGGCTGACGAAGAGGTCCTTGACCTTGCCGTGACCGGTCAGTCTGTCGTAGACAGCCAAGGTGGTGGCGAAATCTTTACGGACACCAACCTTGATGGCGTCAAGAAGCTGGAGTACGTATGTTTGACAATTGTTTGTGATGAGGTTGTATCCCGGCTGCTTTTCTCGAATCTTTTGAATCACGGACTCTCCTGCGCATGGTTAGATACGGGGTCTAGTTGGCAACCCTGGTTCCGTCCACTCACCCGCTCGTCTGGTGGCATCATCGTTGAATTGTGTCTCGCCGACTCTAAATGTATGCCACTCATCTCTGTTGACTCTGTCATTGGTGTAAATAACATCGAAATTCTCATCCTTTGCAACAGATTCCCGGTTAGTCTACGATCCAGACGATTCCGCGACTCGACACTAACCATCCACAGCTGATGGGCAAAGTCGCCCACTAGAACTGCCCAGTGCTGTGTAGGGTCCGGGTATCTGTTAATCTTCTCCGTAATCAACTTCCCCAGGCCAGTCTGTTCGGCGAACCATTTCCCAGCGAAGCCTCCAACCGGATGCCACCCTACCTCTACTGGCCGGGCTGGCCCATCAAGCACGGGCGGGGCCAATGGAACAGCATTCGGCACATGCCCTAGGCCTATAGCGTGCTTCAAGGCCAACTCGCCTTTGTTGAGGTTCTTCTTCCTATATGCAACGGTTATTATTGAGGCCAGTTGGCTCGAGGCCGAATACGAAGCCCGGCTGGCAAATGAGAGGTGGAGAAAAATAGCGCGTACAGAAATTCCCCCACCTTGTCCCGCCTCCGCTCTCCTTCAACCCTTTCCTCGTCTTTGTCAGATGCCGGCGACATGGACATGGGGAGGAGGGCAAGACAGCAGGCGAAAAGATGGATTGTAGATGTCGCTTCTTGCTGGGCTCTCAGCAATTGATAAAGCGCAATCAACCAGGATCAGGTAGAAGTTGCGGGATTGCATTCCGCCTAGTCTCCGTCTTTGTACGCGCCCGTCAGCAAATTTCACGTGAGGTGCCGTGTTGCCGACGAATTAAGACATAGATCCTCCTTGCCCAATGAGATTGAGCAGAATCCATGGCCAAGCTTGCCAAGATCTTGTCCAACATGATGATGAGCGTGCCGTCAGCCCAAAGCGTGTCCAGTCATTTTGTCTCTCGTTTGAGGGCCAGCTTCATTCATACAAGGTTAAGCCGCAAAAGTCAAAACACAGACATTTACCAGGTCTGAAAGCGACGCGTCACGATGTTGGTTGCCTCTTGGCCGCCATGCAATTGTAACGCGTAAGTCCGTGATAACCCCGATCTTCTTTCGTTTTCTGTCTTGCTTTTTTTTTCTTAGCAGCACGCCGCTCGGACCTTCAACCACCAGACCACTACTTAACAGGATTAGTAAGGTTCCAGCATAATTGAGCTAAAGAGAGCCAGTAGCCTCGTCAACATCGGTTAAGACAACAGCTTCTGCATGACTAGAATTCTAAATTTTATCAATATAAGGCTGGAGGATATTATAACTTTGCAAGTCTGTGATAGTAGCTCTATAGGGAGGAACGCTTCCAATTACATCCAGGGGGGGGGTTGCTGTTAAATCTCTCCTTAAAAAAAAGAAAATTGAGCAAACAATTCAAGTGAAACCACCTACCTATCGGTAACATCCCAACACATTCTCCGAGTCAACCTCATAGACCACAACGGCTATAATGGAATCTGTTCCCCAGGACCTCCTGTCATGTGCTTATTATTGTGTTGGGGATGATGAGTGTGGACGTTGGTAGAGGGTAGGCAGGTCATTTTTCGGCTGATAGTTAGTCCGGCTGCAATAACGGACTCAGTGATAAAGACTCGCTGGTCGCCACACCAAGGAGCCAGCCCAGATTCGTCTCAATTCATGATTTTGGCCCAGTTGAGAGGCTTCCTTATTGAGTGACTGTTAGAGTGTGCAGCCTCAATGATTTATATCTTGTTTAATTGACACCAGCTGTTGTAGGAGCTTTGTTTTATTTTACATCATTTTACCCGATTTCTAGGTTATATTTCTAGCCACAGTTTAATCCAGCAGCAATACTTTTGTTGTTCTGAGCTTGGTGTGTGTTTTTACACTATGTTCAACTCCTCCCCATTTCATTATATAAATCTCCATAGTCGCACAAGGCCCACTCTCGATCATATACAATAACATCAGAAAAAGGTGTCTATAGGGTAGGACCGGCAGACAGGGCCACTCATCAATACCAATGAAAATATGCAAAATGAAGTTGTGGCAAGTCGCTCCGATAAGTCTTTGAAGCACAAGATAACCAAGATACAATGTTCTGGCATTTAACTTGTAGTAACTAACACTGCTGTCACGCAAAATTAGATCAACAGGAGGAATCTTGCAGTTTGTCCAGCCAGTCTATCCGTCACCTTCAGAAAAACCTGGAGGAAAGTCTTCTGGACCTCAATTTCCTCTTCATTGTAAAAGGGCCAATCGTAGAGGTCGACAATCATTCTCGAGAGCTTGAACTATGAAGACACTTGCACAAAGCCATCGATATTGCCCCGAAGATGGCAGCAGATACTTCCCCAATTGCTAACTGAGAGCAGCGGGACTTCGATATCCTTAGCGGTCTCGGTAGTAGTCAGCTATTCATAGGGAACAATATAGGCAAGAACCTTGGGACAGTGAGCAACCACTCTCCAGTAAGAGCCAGCACAATAACCGATACCCAATAACCCGAGTTTGCCAGTACTCTAAGGTTGTTCGGCTGCCCATTCAATAACTTCAAAAAATGCCTTTAGGGTGGATTTCGACACGGTGTCGAGCACTCCCGGCAACTGACCAGTACCAATCTCATCAGCTCGGAAAACGATGTAACCGTTACTGGTCCAGTAGCGAGGGCCAAGTGCCTCGAAAGAAAAGTGCTGCCATCTTTGCTCCTGTGAATTCCATCGTGAGGGTGAAGAGAAAAGGTGTTCAAAATGTTATTCTCGTGTTCTAGCATGAACGACACAGTTTCATCGCAGTCAGGGATTGAATATGTACTTGCATTTTTTATGGGGCATCCTTAACTACCATAGGACGTACGTCACGATGACTGTAGCTTTTCGACACCCATTGGCCAGTAAACAGTTGCCCTGACCAAAACTCCCAGGAGTCTAATAGAGATTGTGACATTTTATAGAAGACGTATGGATACGAGCTGTTATAAACTACCAGAATACCATCCTTAATCTTGTGAGGCATTATTGGTGGCGTCCGAAAGGTGCTGAGATTCGTTGCCACAATGAACGCGAGGAGGCGCTGTAGACTTTGGGATTTTCGGCTTAGTCTAACTGAACAATTGCGTTTTTATAATATGAATTACCATGGGCCATTCCGCAATAAATATATCAGCTCGTAAGCAGTTTTAGTTGCTGTTGAGATACATTCGGCTCCGCAAACGCCAGGTCCCAGCCTACTACTTGTGTCTGAGTAGCTGTGGGCCCAACAGGTACCGTCTTCTGACCATGTTCCAACTTGATTGACCTTGGGTTTATATTATTGCATCAAACTGCGGATAATTATGGCTCTGGAGCATAGTCCGGCCTCTCGGACTTAGACGGTTGGGATGCGATCCGGTGTGGGGCTCACAGCCCAAACGGATTGATTCATATGGCGATGATAAGAATGAGAGAATGGTATACGACCAAGGGGAAACACAGGCGTAACCCTCTTTTACCTCTATTGTATTAACTGTCTTGATTGAGCCATGGCCCGGGTGCCAATTTTCGGTGTCGGGAGCATAGGAACCTTGTACGCGTATATTTTCTCGCGTGTTCCTTAGTTCAACACCCTTCTCTTTAGGATGCACAAAAGGTGTAATGCGGCAATTGACTCGTGTGGCGACTACAGTTCTGGACTCAATTCAGAGATTCTGAACGTCGAAACGATTGAGATTCAACTCAGGCGATCTTCACTTTGAGAGGACCCGGGGTGGAACCTGGTATGCTGTCTGATATTCTATCAGAGAAAGAAATGGAAAATTTTGCCGTGATGGGAGAAGTAGTACGCTTTCCCCATGATCACGGCGTCTTGGCTGCCAGATTAGAGACATATATACGCTGATTTTGGCTTTAGAATGGTCCCCCAGAGAAGGAATATGGAAAAGGCTAGTAGTTGACTTAGTTCAAAATGTTATTGGAATATGAGGTAGCATTGCAAACTATGGGCTCGTGTGTCATTTAATGTGTCGGAAACCTCCTTACTTTAGCTTCCACTCTCCTTGAATGAGCCCCCAGAGTCACCATGAAACTTTTAAAACCCTCTCGATTGGTCTTCCGAACATTCCAATACCCACCATATCTCATTCCAACCTCGTACTTTCGTTCAAGGCTGTTTGCGTAACAGAAGATACCTCTATATAGTCGACTGAGGCCTTTTCATTGGATCATCGGTCCGCGATTCTTCCGCTTTGCATCGAAGATTGATTACCAACAGGCATGTGCGGCGTTCATTGGTGAACGCTTTGATGAAACCCACGAGCTGAATCATATTGAGAAATTTCCCCTCATCGGATGAGGCTGTGTCGTACCATAGTTATTCTGACTTCATCCTCATACCTTAAGTCGCCTTAGCTATGGCCGATCCCTTCACGATTCTCGGAGCAGCTAGTAGCATCATCACCCTGCTAGAATTCTCCTGGAAGCTGCTCGCTGACACACGGACAATCTACAAATCTGGCACTAGCGAAAATGAGGAAAACTCGTTCCTTTCACATATTGCAGAGGACGTTCGCCGCCTTGGAGATGCCATCGTTGTATCACCTGAGTGCGAAGATGATCTGCAGACCCTAGTCAATGAAGCTCAAGGCGTCGCCCGCGATCTTGTCGAAGCGCTGGACAAGCTGAAAGTTCAGGGAACGAAGACGGTGTGGAAAAGCTTTGTGGTCGCCTTAAAGGACGTATGGAAAAGTGGACAGATCGAAGCCTTCTCGCACAGACTAGCAAAGCTGCAGACGCAAATCGCCTCGCATATTCAATTACTGATCCTGTAAGGCCCTTCCAAAGACCCAGGTTGCAGCATGAGACTAAAAAGACTATTAGCCATTCTGTCACGGAAACCTCCCGCCGGCTGGAAAACACAAACAAAGAATTGGAGACTACGATACAGACCGAATTCAAAAATCTACGCGAAGAGATTATTGACGCCGCAGTGAAGTTGGAGCTTGAAGAATCGAGCCATACGACCTCGCTCAAGAAAGAACTCAAAGTCCGCAAGAACACCGAGACGCTGAACAAAGAATTTGTCGGTGGCATTTCGGCAGATCTGCGAGATTTATCCGGGAAGGTCTCGCATCTCCGTGAATCCGGCAAGACGACAGTGGCTGCCCAGCGTGTGCTAAAGAGCCTTTACTTTAGCGGCATTAGAACGAGACAACGAAAGATACCAGACGCACACGCTGAGACATTTACCTGGATCTTTCAGAGGCGCTTGCCAGATTCAAATGAACCAATCCATTTCGTCGATTGGTTGCGAGGCCCAAGTGTCATATTCTGGATCCAAGGCAAGCCTGGTTCGGGCAAGTCTACGCTAATGAAATTTCTTTCTTATCATGGCGACGTGCGCTTTCACCTGAAGTCTTGGGCAGGGAACAAGCAGCTTCTGGTGGCCAGCTTCTTTTTCTGGCATGCAGGCTCACCACTCCAAAAGTCTCAGAAAGGTCTACTTCGTTCTTTACTGTTTGAACTCCTGCGACACCGTCCTGATCTAATCCCCCGGGTGCATGCCCTACGAGCCGAGCTGGATATTGACTGGGATGAAAATTGGTCCTGGACATCAGACGAATTGCTGTACGTTTTCCGCAACCTTATTGTGGAATGCTCGGGTACTGAATTTTGTTTCTTCATCGACGGTCTGGACGAATACGAAGAGGATCAGATGGACCCAAGTAATCTCGTCAAGAGCATCCAGAGCCTTGCTTCTCTTCCGAACATTAAACTATGCGTCTCGAGTCGACCTTGGTCCGTCTTTGCGGACGGGTTCGGTCGAGATCTCGATATGTCGCTCAAGCTTGAAGACCTTACTCGCAGCGATATTCGACGTTATGTCTCCGACAAATTTGAAGAAAAATGCCAGCTCGTTAATCTGCCAAATAAGGATTTGATGGTTTCGAAATTGATTAACGAAGTGTGCAAACGAGCCAAAGGTGTGTTTTTATGGGTATATCTGGTGGTGAAGGATCTCCTTGATGGAGTGACAAACGGAGATTCTCTGAGCTTTCTGATGGCTCGAATGGAGAAGTTTCCAGATGATCTCGAGGAGTTTTTCCGGCATATGATAGACAATATTCCAACAATCTATCATCCATCTACGGCCCGAATGTTTGATATTACAAAACTAGCATCAGAGCCTCAGTCGGCGATTGCCTTTTCCTTCGTGGATGAAGTTGAGGCCGAGTCTGAATTTGCCATTCAACTGCCTCTCGAGCCCATGCCCGATTCCGAAATTGTGAGGCGAGAAGAGCAGATTCGTCGACGGTTGGACGCGCGGAGCAAAGGATTACTTGAGATTACTTCTGACGGGGGAAAGGGACATCCGTTCTTTCATCTGCGGGTTGATTTTCTTCACCGCACTGTCCGTGAGTTCCTTCTGCGGCCTGATGGTCTGAGCCTGTTTCTACATCAGCATCTTGCCAATAGACGCACTGCCTTGATTATGTGCAGTGCGATCGTGTCGACACTCAAAAGATCTCCTGACACCCCTTTTAGAGATTGGTCAGAAATTAGGCAATTAATTAGATGTCTTTTCGATTGGGTTGTCGAGGCAGAACAAAACGCTGATACATTAGATGAGCTCATCGAAATCCTTAAGTCTGCAGAGTTGACTTATGACGCTCTTGCCATCCAGATCCCACCGACAGGGGAAACTCCAGATGGTCCTTTCCTTGGGCTAGCATGTGAGAGGAATATTGTGTCCTTTGTCCAGGCTAGACTCCGCAATAGTCCCACACTTGCTAATATGAACAACATAAAGAGACCATTGTTGGACTTTGCTCTAAACGGGAAGAGGAGCAGCAGTAATTCGGAACTTATCAAGATACTTCTAGACAACGGAGCTGATCCAAATCAATACTACGCTTCTAAAACTGTTTGGACACGGTTTACTAGCCGGATACAGCGCGAGAATCGCCCTAAAAGCGACGAATATATCAAGGATATGATAGATCTTCTCGTTTGCCATGGAGCAAATTTTGAAAGCCTATCAGAGACGAAAAATGAACTCGTGTCAGGTTTACAGCGTCAGGACTGTTTATATGGTGAAGCTGCCTGGAGAAATCATGGACCAATACCAATGATGAAGCCTTCCTCGGAAGTGGTGAAAGCTTGGTTCACAAAAGACGAGTATGCAGCACTGTTGAGAACATCCAAAGCTGCTAAGCCTGGGGGTATGACGTCAATACGTGCCATTCGCAACCGAATGTTAGTCAAGCGCGAGGAGGGGAGTGTGTAGTTCTCAGTTGCTTAATTCAGATATTTCCGGGGGAACAGGGACGAAATTAGTTTCCGTTTCAGCTAATAGCATTTGATAGTGGCTCATACAGCCGAATGGGACCAAAACATGTACTGCCTTTGACCACCTGGAACCGTAACACCAAACATGACCACGTTCCATGTTAGTCGTTGCATAATTCGCAGTCAACAACTGGGAACCCCAGGCATAATATTTCGAGGGAATAGGTCACATTTCTGTGTCTTTTCTTGAGAACTAAATCAGTGGGCTTGTGTTTTGGGAGATGCTTGGCGTAATGATAGAAACCATCAAACTGATCCCGTTGATGACTGGTTACGTGGTGGACTTTGATCTAAAGCATTACTATGGCTCGGCACCGTTATCAATACTGCACAGCATGGTCGCATAGGGGTAGTCAAGCTCTCTTGAATACAGGATGCGTCAACATCGACTAGCGGCATTGTTTTGGACGGACACCGCTATGATATGCTGGCATATATGAGAATTCTGATATCGCGCAAATCTTGCGTGGCACCGCGAAGAGTGACATATCAGTGTCCAATAGCGACCTGCTCGCAGAGGTGCACCTAAGATCTAGCGATAATACGTCTAGATGGTAGCATGTCTGTAGTTTACACTTTTAAAGTGAAATCTAAAACAGGTATATAATTTGCAATGGTAGAGATTTCGATGTTTGTTTGGAGTGTTATAAGATTGGAGTGACGTTTTTGGGACGTTGACCACGTGTTAGTCAACGAAAGAGAAGCCTGTGAATCTATTTATTGGTGAAAAAATCCAAAGATACCCCTCACGAAAACTTGGATAGAAAACTCAATAATTAAACCCAATACTTAAGCCGGCATTCCATCCTATCGGGAAAAGATGCTTTTTCATCACAAATCACCCATAAATGCTTCCGGTCACACGCACCGCGCACAGCAGCATTGTGCATTCCACATGAAGAGACAAGTACACCAGGGAACGGTTGGATTAAAACTTTACTATCTATTTGATCTACGATATCTCGGGTCAATTCTCCTTGAGAGATTCTGTTCGGGTGGAAAAAAGACATGATTCCCTAGGTTTCAATTACTCGTAAAAAGCAGTCCAAAGGCGTCGCTTTGCCGCGGGTTGGCTCGCGACCGTGAAATACGATATCCGATCTAGTGTCACATTAATGGCCTCATCCCTGTATTGATCAGCCCATTGATTCCAATTCATTGGCCGGTTGGATTTCTTGGCTCCTATGCGAGAAACCACTCGCTATCGCATTGAACTTATGCACCCGGGGGATAATATGCTAGGTGTCAGCTAATCGGCTATTGTACCATGAACGTGATGGGTGTCCTGATTTAAATTGGTCTGACACCCCAGTCTGTAATCCATTTTACATTTCTGGACCACAGATTATTTCGATGCACACATGTCGTTTGTCTGACCGTTGTATTATTATCCTCACTCCAAAAGCATGGGCACTACAGACAGGAGCTCACTTGATGCCGGTCAGATTTCGCCTGATAGTAAGTCTGTACTTTGGGGGCAACCAGAAAAGTGGCTTCTGGTAAATTTGGCCATGGCCCTGGAGCATTAAAAACCTAACTCAGACGAAGCTACTCCAATCGTCACAGATGAGGACCGAGCCAACACAAACCTAAACGAAGCAAATCTGTCCGACACGAACAAAGGCGACTTAGAGAGCGGCAAGGTGCAGGGCTCGAATAACATCCAGACGCCTAGTTCATCGGCTTCCATTCCAGCTTTACCGTTCGAACCAGAAACGCAAAACTCGCCGAGAAAAGATAAAGAAACTAATAAAGAATCAGTGGGTGAGAATACCGTCTGGTGGGATAGTGACGATGACCCCGAGAACCCACAAAACTGGACCAAGTTTCGAAAATATAGCAATTGTGTGTTAATCAGTCTTCTTACCTTCATCGAGCCCCTCGCATCGTCCATATTTACGCCCGGTGTTCCAAAGTTGATGGCCGACTTCCATAACAATAACACTGAGCTTGCTGCGTTTGTGGTCTCCGTCTATGTTCTTGGGTTTGCCTTTGGCCCCATGGTCCTGGCGCCCATGTCGGAGATGATAGGGCGACTTCCGGTCTATCATACCTGCAACGTTTTGTTTATTATCTTTACCGTTGCTTGTGCTGTTGCCCCATCTATTGAGTCACTAGTTATTTTCCGGTTCCTTGCAGGTACTTTCGGGGCTGCGCCCATGACAAATGGTGGCGGTAGCATCGCCGACATGTTTTGTCCTGAGCAACGAGCCGCTGTCATGGCATTGCTGAGTGTTGGCCCTCTGCTGGGTCCAATTATTGGACCCGTAGCGGGAGGTTTCTTAACCGAGGCCAAGGGTTGGCGCTGGGACTTTTGGGTCATCGCCATTGTCAGTGGTGCCATCGTTACCTCCATGTTTGTGTTCATGAGAGAAAGCTATGCGCCTATCATCTTGGAGAGGAAGGCAGCCCGTCTTCGAAATGAGACTGGAAATGATCAGCTTAGATCAAAGCTGGACACTGGACTCTCTGGTATAGATCTATTCAAACGATCCATCACCCGACCAACAAGGCTACTATTCTTTTCACCCATCTGCTCCATATTTGCTCTCTATCTTGCTTTAGTGTATGGCTATCTTTATCTTCTATTTACCTCAATGACCTTTGTCTTCGAAGATAATTATGGCTTCAATACCAAGAGCGTAGGGCTTGTGTATCTAGGACTCGGCGTCGGGTGTATGGCTGGGATGACATTATTTGCATGGGACAGTGGAAAGGAAGTGAAGAAGTACGCAGGAACCGATGACATGAAGCCTGAAATTCGCCTCAAGTTACTTCCAATGGCTGCAGTCATTTTCCCTATGGGCTTCTTTATATATGGGTGGACTGCTGATTACAAAACACATTGGATGGGTCCCATCATTGGTCTGGCCATTATTGGAATCGGTATGCTTTTTTGACTTGAATCTTACAACGAGCTATGATGATCTGAGAGGCTAACCATGTTCAACTCTAGGAAATTTGTTGTGTTTCATGGCAATATGCGTGTATCTTGTAGACGCCTACGAACGATATGCCGCTTCGGCACTCGCTGCAAACACCATTTTCCGTTCGATTGCCGGCGCACTTTTGCCTCTTTGTGGCTTGAGAATGTACAGCAAGCTCGGCTTAGGATGGGGAAATACTATGTTGGGATTGATTGCTGTTGCATTGATCCCCGTGCCATTTCTCGTCCGACGTTTTGGCGAGAAGCTGCGGAAGAAGTATGAGATTGTTGATCTCTAAGAGACATGGTAACTGCTACATCCGGCTTTTCCATTTTTCAGTTTTAGAATCTTGAGATCGTCATATTATCATTTGAGACAGGCACCTACAGCGTAAAGCTTGATAGTTCATGTACTCCCCAGGACGAGCAACCGATTGTGGTGGACATTCCGAGTAACATCTCTATCCTGTCATCAAGTCTAATGATTATTATAACGCCACTTGAAACAATATTAATCATTTATATTCCTTTATCTTCAGAATCCATGTCATATACATCAATGCTCTCTCGTATCGACTTGAGTGGCCAAGCAATCCATTTATGCCATTCCTTATCTAAAGAAATTTCAACGGCATTCATCGCCTTAACACTCCACCCCACATTGATCCAATTCCACTTCTCAAATGTTCTCGCAAGCGCTGTATAGTGCGCCAAAATGATGAGAGCAACAGGGTGGTTTGTGTTGATCAGGTCAATAAAGACTTGGGTCAATGTAATTGGCCAAAACCATATGCGCTGTGTCCGATTTTCTGACGCATCATCCATGCATGCAGCATACGTGGTTCTGAGGGTCTCTATGGCGAGTATGCAGGATGATTGTGTATTTATAACGTTGAATGAAGGGTTGAGATCGCGCGCAAGATCGAATAATTTGTTCATTCGGGCATGGAATGCGCCTTCTCTTTCGATTTTGATGTTATGCTCCCATCGCTGAAATAACGGTGCTAACGGACCGGCTTCAATCCACCCCCGTGGTCTTGAATCACATATGCTCTTAATACCATGAAGAAGCCTGAATGATTGTGAAATTTCAGCAGTTGTGACCGGTTTGGCACTGTGGTGGGGGTCGGAGAAGGAGCATAGGTTATAAACGAATATGAAAGTGGCTAAGAAAAATATTGGCTCAAAATTTTCTTCGTTGATATTGCCTAGCTTGGTGGTGAAGTGTTGCAAGGCTAAATTTTGATAATGAGTCGAGATGATGATATATTCGTCCCGTTCATTGGGATACGTTAAAGCATAATTCAATGCAGAGACGGCGAGTAGTCCATGCATCAGATATTCCTGTGAAGGGCTTAGCTTACGTCCGGCAGGAATATTTGGTGTGTTTTCCCCTTACATGAGAGAAGGCAGTTTGAGGAACAGTAATCTTCCACATCTTTTCGGTAAAACTGCTATGGCCAAGCGTCAAGCACGCAGAGGTGCTATAGTGGTGAATCAAACGCAGACTCTGCATCCAGTTTACGGAGAAATGAGTATACGGCAATTCATTTGCCCAAGTAACCGTCGTGGAGGGAGAGGCCTCCCCTACAGGCGGCATTCCGATGATTGGCAGTGGGGTAGAGGCGACAGAGTGCTCCTGTGGCGTGACAGGTTCTTGAACATGGCCCTGTGGCCCCGATTGTGTGCTTAGCACGCCATCCTTGGGCTTGGGAGTCTTCCGACTTGCCGCTGATGCTAACCTCGAGACATTTGCTGGTTGTTGTTCTGGTGGCAGCGTCAAGCTACAGACGATGCCAAATCGCGTGCAGGCTGAACACGGTCGCCGTTCGTCACACTAAGGTTCTAAACGTCAGATAATGGAAGCAGTCACTCTCCCGGGCGGCGTGGGCCGCGCGCCTTCTCACCTTAACATGGCGTGCCTTGCAGCGGACACAGCCGTTTCGGGACTTTTTATGGCCAAGACGCTTTGATAGAGTTCCCATATTTGGCTGCTACGGGAATACCTGGAGGGCAAAGAAGGCGAGCAATGAATGCGAGCCAGCCTTAGCGTCGTCGTATTGAGTGCGTCGAGAAAAAGAGAGTAGAGGGGGCTTTCATTAGTTATCCCTAACAATGCCAAGGGGCATCAGTCCCTGGTGACGGGCTCGCTTTCGCATTCGTTTAAGCAAGCAGGGTGTGAGTACGGTGTGGGCTCCTCAGTGGGGAGGGTCGGATCAACCATTCATTGGATCATCTGACCTAACACTGGAACAAGGAGACAAAAAAGATGATGAAACCGCCTGATCCTCGGGGCCAAACAGTGTCCCGACTTTCCGGACTAATCTCCTTTAAGCCAGTGGTGAGGGAGCAAATACGGCGGCGCAGATCTCGGAGAATATCACGCAAGGGTCCCTCAAATCGCAGAAGTTGCCTAAATAGCCAGATTTAAGTCTGTTGACTGACGAAACGTAGGATGTCTTTCTTTGTTGTTTTGAAAAGGTGTGCAGGAGGGTGGGGGCTGGAAAGGTCATGAGATGGTACCAGGATATTGATGACGTACGTGCGTCGGTCTCGGTCTCGGTATAATTCGTATAGCCATTCAAAGGATTTTTCTGATGACTTTTTGCCATGGGCGATTCGAATATTCGGGATTCCAAAGGGAACAAATGAAGAGAAGAGGGAGAGAAGAGGAATCCGCCCCTAACAAGCAGGCTTGAAAATTCTTGAGAGAAACTGCAAGCTGTAATGAGCATCCCAGCAAATACACTATGTTCAAAAGCCCTTGTCTAAAGAAATGAGAGCTAAGTCTAATTGCGATTTTTTTCTCATTTATAGATGAAAAACCATACATTACTGCTTGAGTAAACACATGAAAGTTGTGGATTGGTCTGAACTAGTGCCAAGAGTGGCGTTTTTCTTCCCGCCGCCGCCTTGAAGTATTGTGCATGATTAGAATCCACCGCCAGTTGGTTCCGTGTTCTTCTTATTCTTCTCTAGATCTTCTCTTGCTACGTTTAATCCCTTGTGTTTTATTTTGTCTTCTTCATTTGTCACCCCGTCTCTCTTTTTCTTTCTTTCCCAGGTGGACTTGGTTAAACAGAATTCGGAGCACGAGATTAACAAGGGTTTCAACATTTCAAAACTACTCCATTACAACGCATCTTAGTGTGTCTCAAGCTTGGTTCACCGTGTAATAGAAAAGCCTCCAGAGAAGTCCTAGAAAGCGTAACGCCTGCAGTTATGCAGTGTGCTAACCTAGGGGAATCTCCGATTGAAGGTTTTGCCCTGCTCCCTCTGATAAGGATCTGAGAATTACGGCGGATTAAGCGGACGAGTCCACCAGGGATCCTGGGCATCCCTGGCCTAGTGGCGGCTTACCTCCGCCTTTTCCGCTGATCAGGATAAGGGGTTACTGCTGTAGGGATATGGCGACGGAGCACCCTTGCCCAAACCTTGACTCCTTATTTTGTAAGACTTTTGTGACCAACAGCAAACCAGTCAGCAACACAGATACCCCTGACGCCTTCCCGCCCAATGTCAGTTGATTAGCCATCACGGGTCTCTCGGAGCTAAATCTTGTCTCCGTCACTTGTCCCTCTAAGATTAATGGATCAATGTCTGACTTGAGGTTAGGAATCTTTCAAACTTGGGTTTCCATCCTTAGCACAATCCGAGAAAAAAAAGAACGTCATTGCTCCAGCGATCTTATGCCCATCTACGCCACCGTCCGGGTCCCAGCAGGGCGCAATTGCCATGGCATCCATTGGAAACATGTTCTGTGTAGGGACTGTATATGCCCTGAGTATAGTTCAAATATAACTCTCGAGACTTCTGGGAATAAGCCAACCCTGGTCCTTTACGTCATTGGGAGCAGCCTTTTTTGGCCCCTCTGTTGGCGTGCGCATTTGTTCATCCCTCGTGGCCAAAACCGGACCTGTTGCGGTAATGGAAATGGGCACATCGCTTTGGGGAATTTCCGTTGTTGACATCGGATATTTCGTGACCCAGGTTAATTTTAAAGGACTTCTAGCTTCAACCGCTCTTGATAGTGTTGGATTTGGGTTAACCTACTTAGCTGTGATTGTACTAGTTGGCCAAAGTTTTCCGGACCAACCACTTGCACGGAGTGCCATTGGACCGTTGAGATTTTTCTTAGGCACTTCTACGTGCATTGCGCTTTATAAGTGTTTGAACTTTGGAAAAATTGACGTGCATTCTGCGTGGGAAACCCCTTGTATCGGGAGGAATGATATTCTTGAGCACGGTAGGTTTCTTTATTGGGTCAATGGCACTTTTATCTGGTATATTCCTTCATACTAGCAGGGCCGGGCTATAAATGACCTGACAATGAAAGGCCCCGTTTTGTAAGGGTTTGTGTTTGTATACAACGTTTTCGCGATATAAATAGGTCACTACATTGAAATGAATGTAGTTGCAATATATACATAGAAGACAAACACATCAAAAATACGCTAAACAAAGAGGAAAACACCTCCTTTTGCGAATTTAGACCCCTTGTATGAATTCAAAAATTCAAATGCTATAAGAGAGTCTTGGCGTACCAACGCCTTCAAAATACCCAATACGACATTTTAGGTGTCGAGAAGGTCGTTGAGCTGCCACAGTACTGAGCCCAACCATCGAGGTTGATCTTTTTTATAATGGTGCTAAACCCTTGATTCCCTGCGTAATTTGTTCCAGTGCCTGGACAAATCTGCTTGACAAGATATGGTGGGATTCGTTTACCAACACCATGTGGATACTCAATCTCAAAAACCGGTTTTCCAGCTTTGATAAATGGTTGAAACTCCAGACACTCTGCATATTGAGTGCATTGCTCAACAATTGCAAACCGCACATAGCTGAGGATATCAGGAATAATACTTGGGCAGTTCTTAAGGCCAATTCCTAAGCCATATTCAGCAGCCGTATTCGACAGGAACTTGATATAGTCGATCGAATCGGCAACGGTCAAGTTGAGGCCGTTGTTTGTTTGCTAAGACAAGATTATCCGTCAATATGAAGCTCAGAAAAGATGGAAAGAACACACAAGTGTGATATGCATTGCATAAGAAGAAGGTCTTACATAGCCGTCAATATTGTCCGGGTCCAGAGCATTGCATCCCTTTCTCGAAGCATATGCAATGCGTTTCTGCATGATCTTACGAACATTCGGACTGCTGATGTTGATCCAACGCTCATCTGCCCAACCATCCAAAACATTTCCGAGATCAGCTGTTTGAAATTGGTTAGAATCCTCCCGCCACTGTTCCCAAGATCCCGCACTGAAATAGCAAATTACATATTTCCCCGCTTGTTGAAGAGTTCTGAAAGTTGAGCCGCTGTTGTCATAGAGATCCAGGTTCCACACCTTAACGTTAGGTGTGATTTTGGAGGTCGAGATGTTAATGGGGCTCTGTAACACAATCTGCCATGAGTCTCCAACGCTTGGTTGCCAGATAGCTGCATGAACCTTGGGGACCTTTTTGCCACTGCTCCCAATCGATACAGCACTAGCCGCGGTGATCTGCAATCCGATAAAGGCCATCAAGGCGAATAGTCGCCACCGAGTTTGAACCCAATGCATGGTCATTGATTGCTGTTTGGATTTAAATTCAGGGACTGTCCGGGTGCCACTGAAGGATTTCGTTTCGAAATGACAAGTTGAAGTAATATATGAAAACTGTTGGTGTTATAGATAGTAGAAGTGTGATGAAATGTGATGCTGGGCCTGCCAGGAATTTTATGTACGGCCTGCCAATAGTAGGGAGCGCACCCGCGTAAACTAAGGCGGACGCAATTCAAAGAGCCATTGATGATGGGCTGAGGGACTGCAAGCGAGAGCTAATTGTAGATGAACGAATCACCTCTATGGAAGGAAAGGACTGTAAGAGAGAGGCTCTTATGGTGATGAAATGAGCAGCTTAAACGAAGTAGAAGGTAGGCAATGGGCTTTCGTATCGATGAATCTAAAAGAGGGTAGATGAAGACACGCTTGAGTTCCTGGGAATCAGATCCAGACAGCTTGCACTTTATATAACCTATTTTACACCGCACTAGATTCATTCATCACAAAAGGCTTCCGGTAAACTGTCTAATGAATCAAGGTTTAGGTATTGCATTCGTCATGACCAGCTACATGAATGGTGGCGCGACAGTGGGGGTGGGGGTCGCATTTCAAGTCCATCATTATGAAATGAAATATGGAAGAAAATCACAAGTTTAAAACGGATTCAACTAACCGCGATAGTGGGAAAAGACTAGCCTGGCTGTATCGGATCGTTGAATGATGATGGTTGGTAACAGTTCGCCGCGCACTCTATGCATTCTTAGATCTTGAGCAATTAGTGGGCATGGGTGAAGCCCATCGATGGAATAATTGCGGCATCTTCGAGATTGAAGAAAGATTTTACCGCATATCTTATTTCTGAATAGAGCTAACAGCTCGGGATCGCCGTTCAACTGAGTCAGGAACCGGAAATTCAATTGACAGGCACTTCCCAACCGCGTCCCCACTCACATAGCTGCGTCGCGCCAGGGCGTTGTTGAAAAAGTTGCACACCAAGTCGTACATTCCAACACAAAATTTAATCCAATCCAATCATCTACATGGCCCACATTACCTAACATAATTGCTTTGACGCGCAAAGTCTGGGAATCTACTGATCATTAATTGAGATTGTGATTGAGTGGAACAGTCAGTAAGAAGCCGTGGGCATCTTCGTTGGGGGTGCTCAGGGCATCAAAGCACTACGTGAGAGCCATAAATACACACCATTGGCGCTGTTATGCGGCATTTCGGCCGCCGCAACGGATCTGCCTCCGCCTTTCCGCCTCTCGGCTCGGTGGCCGAATTCCACCTGGTCTTACTGGACCACGTGCAGCACAGTATGAGGAGCTGCCTCGGCAATTAAAACAACCCCCGATTACGAAATGAATGATTGGGTTGCCTGACCGTACGGTCATGCAGAAGTCAAATATCAACCCCGTAAATGTAACAGGAAAGAGAGTGGTCACTCTCGACAAATATGACTTCATCCATCAGAATCGCTGCATGCCATGCTTCCCCTGTATTCCTCTCAGCCAGGGACACAACGGTCAAGGCGATTGGCCTGATCAAAGCTGCAGCCAGCAACAACGCAAATCTGGTGGTGTTTCCTGAGACATTTATTCCTGCCTTTCCAGTATGGAGCGCCCTGCGAACACCCGCTGAGAACCATGACCTATTCAAGCGCATGGCAAAGGAATCGGTGTATGCGGATGGCCGAGAGATACTTGCCATCCGATCTGTGGCTAAGGAGTTAAGCATCATGGTCAGCATTGGGATATCAGAAAAGGTTCATATGAGTAGCGCAACACTTTACAACTCAAACCTCATCATCGGCAACCAAGGCGAGGTACTGGTCCATCATCGGAAATTGATGCCCACATTCTTTGAAAAGCTAACCTGGGCCCCGGGGGATGGACACGGTTTACGAGTGGCTGAAACAACCCTCGGGAAGATTGGCAACCTGATTTGCGGCGAGAATACAAATCCTCTTGCGCGGTATACTCTCATGGCCCAAGGAGAGCAGGTTCATATTTCTACTTGGCCGGCGATTTGGCCAACACGTATGCCAGCAGCCACAACTCAGAGCGGCAATGAAATGGACATTGCATCTGGCAATGAGCCACAGGCGGCAAATTATGATAATGTTGCAGCAAACAGAATCCGCGCGGCAGCGCATTGCTTCGAGGCCAAGTGTTTTGGAGTTGTCTGTTCCGGTGTGCTTGGGCCCGACGCCATCGAAATAATGACTGCAGGAGCACAAAATCCCCAGTTGGTGTCTCAGGCATTGGACCAAGCACAGCGCGGCGCCACCATGTTTTTGGATCCGACCGGCACGCCGTTGCAAGGATTTACAATTGACGAGCAAACTCTTGAACACAATTCAGTGGATTTTCTTCAACACACTGAAGGTATACTGTATACCGACATGGATTTGGATGCTTGCATCGAAGGAAAACAATATCATGACGTCGTTGGTGGCTACCAGCGGCTGGATGTGTTTCGTGTAGAGGTGGACCGATCTCGAAAGAAGCCCATCAATTTTGTCGAGAGAACGGAGGAGAACTTTTCAACACGGTTTGAAGAGCTGTGACACACTTCGTTAAAATTGATATTGTAACTGCAGCTATATTTGCTTGATAATTTCATAGTTTGAAGAATAGTTTTTCATGCCAGCGAATGTGTCGCTTTAGAGGCCGTAGACATAGATAACTTGGTCAAATCGCCAAAGGTTCACTGTCCTCACTGTCAACTTGACCCAGGACCCTATATGATCCCATTGTCCAGGATCCACACTAGGCCGGACTAATGTTGTGTAAATATTACATTTAAAATGGAACTTTTGGTCTATGTTAGTGTATCTTATTTCACATAGGCTCAATGCTTGTGAAAAGGCTTACCCCATATGAAACACCAGCAGCAATCGAAAAGCTCACTGCCTAGCATGAAAAATAAAAACCCAATGCAAAGGGTCTGATAGAAGGAGCCGTGGTCTTAGCAACACAAGTCCCTGCGGCTGTCTGCCCCAATTCGACTCCAATTCCGATAGTCAGCCTTCCAGTAATAAACATGGCAGTGTTGATTGCAGCTCCTAGGATAACGGCCTCGATAATTTTGACTGCCACTGCCTCACAAAGACCAATTTTTGCGACCCTTCCAGTTGATTAATATTCCAGTCAATGGTCCAATGAGGATTGCGCCAAGAAAGGTTGCAGAGGTGTTCACTGCCGTGGTGGCAGTGGGGAGGTGGAAGTAGTTTTGGTACGACTTCATAACATTAACGGAACCCATCATAAACGATAGTGACAAAGTCCACAACGCAGACCAAAACGACCAATGCGATTATCATTATCATCTGTAGCTTTCCTCTTCGCTGAGTGCCACTGGTCGATAAAGCAAGACCCGTCATGGCTGTAGCTTGACGAAGTGCAAATGATATCGAGGTTCCACTGGATATCTAGGGGGATATTTAGGTGCTGCTAAATGTCAAATAATGTACTCCATTACATGGGTTTGAAACGGGAATTAGACACGGTAATACAGATCGCCAGAGTGCTCTCACTGATATAATGAAGAATGTGCATCAAGTTTAACAACCGAGCACATGATGGATAGATAGCGTCAGTTGGAAAAGTTGTGGGTCATAGATTTCTCAGCCCCATAGACAAGATATCTGGGGGGAAAATCCAACGTACAAAAGCTAGGGAAGGGAGCTATCGTCTATCGATGAACTGAGTTCTTGTTGCATGACCACTCGCTACATCACGGCGGAGCCAGTGCCGCCTTTCCGCCAGGTTCTGGGTCGGGTTTTTTTTTGGTGGCCACAGTCGAGTCAACGATTGGCCATTGAGTTCTGTAGCGTCTCTAGTTCCAACCAGGTTCCCACCATTCCAGGCCAGCCCCGTGCGGGCGCTGCACAGGGAGGAACCAAAAGACAAAGCTCGGCAATTTCCCGCCTATTCCGCCGGTCACATTTTCATCATCCTCAATTCCGCTTTTCCCGCCGAGTCCTTGTCATGTCATCTCCAGATACTAAACCTATTGAGCCTCCGGCTAAACGGAGGCAAGCCGCTGTGGTGTGCGAATACTGCTGAAAACGGTGAGTTTGGAACAGGTCATTTCGATGTCTCGGGGTTCAAATCAAGCATCTGATCAGTCACAGTCATCTAGACTGCCAAGAAGAAGATTTGCTGATTCCCTGTTTTTTATAGAAAACAACAATATGACGGGAAACAGCCCATTTGTAATCTGTGCGAAGAAAACAAGCACTTGCCGTGTGAATATCGTAATTCCGAAGCATTCATGTCTGTTGGCTAAGCATCAGCGCAACTACCGGAACTAATAACTTTATATAGCGACAAATCAACATTTGATAAAAGCAAGGTAGATGGAATACTGAATCGACTTGACGTTCTCGAGAGTTCCGTCGGCAATTTGACGTCAACATGGAATGCCGACACATTCCCCGCGTATGGGTCCCTGGTGCCCATTGACTCTGTGCTTTCCAGGACGCCTAAAACTCAGGGTCTGATGCCACAGTTCACCAACCCTGGATCTGACGTCAACACTACTATGGATATCCCCTTTTCACACTCTACTACAATGGGAAATCTTCTTTGCTCCCCGCCAGCAAAGGTACTGCTAGACCAAATCACAATGCCCAGCGTCTCACACCTCAAGGCCGATGAACTAATCCGAAACCTTTTTACAAGTGTCCACAGATTCTATTCTATCATGGATGAATAGGAATTCGCTCAACTGTGTAACGATGTTCTAAATAAAGGTTGCATCCCAGATCTGCGTTCTGCTCAGGTACTAGTTGTTTTATCCCTTGGCCAAGTCTCAAACGAGAAGCCAAATGTTGCAGAGTCCTGATGGCACCCAGGAGATTATTTTAAGGCCTGAAGTAAGTATTCTGTTGACAGAGGGCATCCGGTCATTTGGAAGAAGTCTGATCCTCTTTCAACCACTACTTCCAGCGGGATTGTATTAAAGTTTTTTATCCAGACCGCTACAGGCTTGGAGACTAATTCATATAGCCTCCATTCACGTGCAACACTACTGGATCCGGTAAGCCCGACCGTTACAAAACCTTGACTGCTATTTATAGCAATGTTAACACAGTGTCTTCTAGCTTTAAGGCGCCTTAAAGTTTTGCAAATTGCTTCCGGCTCCTCGCGAGATCAATCCATTTTGCGCCTCCGTTGGGATATTTTCCTGTTAGAATGGCGAGCTTAGTCTCAGAAATTGCTTATCAATGTAGCCGCTGACAATTTTCGTTTAATGACATAAGTGCTGAACACCACCTACCCAGAAGTGGTATTGAACACGTGGTAGAAAGGCTACCGTCACCGCAATTTGGTAATCCGGCTGATCCTACGATGCTTCGGTGGCTCGCCAACCTCTCGTCTCGCCGGTTGTTAAAACGTATACACCATGTACTTTACGACGAGAATCCAGGCGGACTTTGCTTTCAGCCAAATTCTGAGGATGCGGCGGAATCGAGACTACATATCAGCTGACCATAGCCCCCCTGCTCAGTAGACCATAGCGCTAAGAGTTGACCTGATCTAACCTTTAATTTTTATAGTAGGTTATAATAGGTAAGCTTTTGTATTAGCTTTAATAGACTATAATAATAAGCTTTAGTAAGCTATAATAATAGGCTTTAATAGGCTACAGTAATAAGCTTTAGTGGGCTATAGTAGGTAGGCTTTAGTCCTAATTTGCTTGCATACAAAATGAATTGACCCTGTAGCAATGGTTAGGTCAGGTTGACTCTTTTAGCGCTATGGTCTACTGAGCAGGGAGGGGGCTATGGCCAGTTGGTCCATATCCCCTCATTTTTCAGCCTTTTCTACTTTAGCTCTGCGCGCTACCCCGCGATTCCCCGCTGTCGGAATCTCTTTCCGCAAACGCCAAGCTCTGTTTACAACATTGTCGTGGTTACCTGTCAGCTGTGGAACGCGCGCTGCAAGCATCATCGGGATCCTCGGATATTTTCCTTCACTCGTATGTCGCCCTCTATTGTCATATTACACAATGAATTAAGCTGAAATTTGCTTTCAAGAACAACTGCCGCAATCCTCCTGCTTACCTTCGCATCATATTGTCCTACCATTGCCTCAAGTGTGAGTGACATTGCGGCTCTGCAGGGAAAAGGCGATGGCAATTCTCAAACCGTGGGCATTTCCTAGTTCCAACATTGAAACCATGCTGTTTATTTTACAATCCTTGGAAGCAAGGTATATGGTTTGAGGCTGATGTAAACCTGCTGAGCACACGCATCGCTTGTCCAATCTTTGGCATTGGAAACGGTGTCTCAAGCGAAAACACAATTGCTACCCTATAACTTACTGGCCTCTATCAGACTTTCCACGTCATCCAACGGTTCAATTGTTTGAAGGTTGAAGCTAAATTCATAAATGGCAGTTCCGCTCAGGATGTACCGGCCCCGTAGTCCATTATAGGAATAGTCAGGCGGACTCTTGAGCCGGAAAATATGTGTGACGTTTTATTCTTTGGAGGGGCCTGCATTCCCCGCATCTACAGGTGTGATAGATCTCATTCTTTATCATGGTCCATGCTCCAACTCGTCATTCCGGTTCCATTCCTGTACTAATTCGGAAGCTTCCCTTGATAAAACTCCAAGGGTACGATGCCGATTTGATCAAAGGTCCGAGGTGCTGAGGTAACAAGACGGGCTATTCGGCTATCAGAGCATTGATACACCATGTCAGCTGAGCACCGCCGCCCATTTAGATTCCATCTAGCGTCAAGTCTTCGTCTCGCACTTTTAACCCCGATGCAGTTTAGCGTACCCCTCATATCAAAGTCACGGTGCGTCTTCGAGGTTGAACAAGGAAGAGCGATAGTAGCCGCATTGTATGTCTTTGGCAGAATAGCTAGTTCTTGACAATATATATTCTCCCAATGAGCCGAGCTTCTGTTCATCTCTGGCAATTCCAAATCCCATGACTGGGATTTTCTCTCGCAGCTTCCACAGTCCAGTAAATTCTCGGCGCCAACCACAGCAATGTCATTACCACCCGATACAGAACGCAACAGCCAGCCGGTAGGGGAAAATGGGCATCCAGATGGGCTCAAGGTACTACGCCCCGCGAAGACGAAGGAGATGGTATTGACGGAATAACGATAGCGAAATTTTTCAACAACTTCCATGTTGGCTCTATGTGTATCGTTGATGGCAACCTGGGAAGCACTGTGCAGGTACGGATGACAAGATGCTCCAAAAAATGTCAATCTTGACCAATCTAACCAGCCGGTAGCTCAATGGTAACGGGATTGGTTAGTGGGGGGCCCGTGTCATTGTTATACGGAGCTATGTTGGCATTTACTGGCGCGGTTTGCTCAGCAATCTCACTTGCCGAACTTGCATCAGCGTAAGTTTGCAGGGTTCGTTGTCAAGCACCGACGTTAACCTTGTGTCTTCTCAGCTATCCTACCGCAGGCGGACAGTACCATTTTGTCGCGAACCTGAGCCCGCCAAGTATTAGAGGAGTCAGCAGCTGGTTTGCTGGGTTTGTAACGTAAAGATTCCCTGGGCTGATGGAGAATTGTCCAACCCACTAATATCTCCTGCAGCACCTTCGGATGGATAGCCGTTTCTGGAAGTGCACCATTCCTGGCAGGTACCATGGTCCAAGGTCTCTTGGTCTTAAACTACGCCCCGGACGATTATACATTTGAGAGGTGGCACGGAACCTTTTTGTATTGGGCAGTCCTCATGACAGCAGCTGCCGTCAGCATCCTCGGAAGCAATATACTGCCTCTGGTGGAAAAGGTTTCCATGACATTACACGTCGTGCTATTTTTGGTCATACTTATAGTCATGTGCGTCATGTCACCGACCAAGAATTCGGCAGAGTTCGTTTTCACCACATTCGAAAACAATTCAGGCTGGTCAAACGATGGAATTGCTTGGTGCATAGGAATGCTCAGCTCATGCTTTGTTCTGGTCGGCTATGACGGAGCCACACATCTCAGCGAAGAAATGACGAATCCTGCAACTGGAGTGCCCTTGGCCATGGTCGGGGCTGTTGTCTTGAACGGGCTTCTTGGGTTCGGATTCTTGGTTGCCTTGCTCTTCTGCATGGGCGATATTGCGTCGGCGCTGGATACGAATACTGGCTTTCCCATTATAAAGATCTTCCAATACGTCACCAGTAGCAACCGAGGCGCGTCTGCTCTTTCTGCAGCAATTGTGCTCATGGCAACTCTGGCCACGATTCCACTCATCACATCTGCTGCCCGAGTTATGTGGGCGTTTGCAAGAGATCAAGGTAAGCGAGCCCAAGCTGTAATTTGGTCATCTAGCGAAACGAGGAAGCTGACAAGTGACCAAAGGATTACCATTCTCGAAGTTTCTCTCGGTTGTTGACAAGAAACGGGGGATTCCCACCATGGCTGTGATTACCACCACAGTCATCCTGATGCTTATCGGACTCATCAACATTGGCTCCACTACTGCATTCAATGCGATGCTCTCCATGGCTGTGGTTGGGTTGCAGACATCTTATCTGGCACCCATCATCCTTGTCCTCTGGCGCCGGATCGCAGTACCCGAGACGCTAAAATGGGGGCCCTGGCGATTGGGCAAGGCGGGCATCCCGATCAACATTTTTGCAGTCTTGTATCTGAGCTTTACGAGCATCTTCTCGGTATTCCCTCCAACTCAGCCCGTCACGGCAAAGAATATGAACTACGCGTCGTTGATCCTGGGATCCGTATTGCTGTTCGGAATCTTCTATTGGCCATTCCGGGCGAGTCGGCGATACGTGGGGCCGCTCGTCGAGATAGAGGCTGTGGGGACGGACACGACTGCCGTTGATTTGGCGCTGGCGGGAAAAGATGATAAGAAGATGGGCTAGAGGATGGCTGTGTAAAGGGGATGATGTCTGGCTTAGTTGTGATAGCGATTTCTTTAATAATCCTTGAAGCTGATACTGCACGTTCCGCTTGCTGCACTGCACATACACGATGCTACGTAATCTTTCCCCAATCCATCCATAGTTCCCGGCTCTGACGCGCTACCGCGTCTCCACAGGACCACAGGACCGCAGGACCGCAGGACCACAGCACGCTCGCGTCTTCCTCACCAGCGCTGGCACAGCCATTACTCATTGCCCCAGGGGTGGTGTAGGCTCTAGTCTCCACCCCCGCATTGTTCGGCAAATGCGACCTCCTGACTTGCAGGCCATTTTTACCCTTGAACCTCACATCGCATCACTTGAGGCCATCATGACGAAGAACCCTCGCAAGACACAGAAATCTAGATGTATATCTCCCGAGTCTGCGCCTGACTTGCTGAAGCTAACCATGGATTGCTAGCCGGCTGCCTCACCTGCAAACGCCGCGTATGTCCATCGCCTCCCACATCTTTTTCCGAGCCCGTGACCGCCACTAACCTCATGCACAGCGATTAAAATGCGACGAAGAGGTGCCCAGCTGCCGTCGCTGTGTGAAACTGGGTGTACAATGTCCTGGCTATACCAAGCCGATGAAATGGTCCACAAAATATGAAAAACAGCTCGTTATCCCCTCGATTGACGGCAATTCGCAGACTAGGTCGTCCGAGTGGTTTGAAGAGGGGGCCAAGAAGGTATCGGAAGCCATCAAAAGCAGTCCAAAAACCAAAGGAGCTGAAAAGCCGACCACTCCGAGTGCTCTATTGCCCTGTGCCATCAACTCTCCGTCAATATCAACCTCATCCACGACCACACCCACCCCCTCAGAAGTCGAAGACGGATGTGAGAATGATGATACATCGACAGATGACTTTTCAATGGCCTTGTCGGATATTTCCTCATTAATCAACGTGTCGCCCGGTTTTTCTTTCGCCGATAACACTCCAAGTCTCGCATCTCATTTACAAAATCATGAGCTACCTCGGTTATTGGACGCTCCTGCTGACCAGTCATCGATTCTGCTTGATCACTACTTTACATTCATTTGCCGAATCAACTCTTGCTTTGATTCAATTCACAACCCGTTCAGGTCTGAAATTTCCGGGATGATCGCCCAATCACCGCTGTTATACTACTGTATCCTGAGCATGTCGGCGGCACATCTCTATCGAAACGAAGCCGACGGCTTTTCAGTTTCCCTCAAATTTCAGACCGAGGCCATATCGCATCTATCTAATGAACTTTCAAATATCGATATCCAAAAGCCTAAGCTACAGAAATCAGTGTTTGCATCGATTGGGGTCGTTTCAAATAGTGCCAATTTAGTCAAGGATGATGTATTGCTAGGCATAATCCTACTTGGCATGACGTCAGTAAGCTTCCCAGACTGTTTTTTTTTTTCTAGAGTTTCCTCACGTTTCAATCCTAACCTTTAGTAGGCCTGGCACGATTCGTCATCATTAGGTCTGTCCCATCTTCGTGGGTCACGGCCACTTTTCCAAAGCTGGATGTCTGTGAACAACCTCGACCGAAACAACACACTGTCTTTTACCCCAAGACAAAGCTTTATATTATCTTCCATGGTGTACTGGGAAGCATTGACTTCGTTCTTGGTAGACCAAGAAACAGAAGCGCTATCCTACCTGGACGTGTTCCTCCGTCAGCACCCACTGTCAACCGTCTATCCATCTCCCTGGACCGGTGTTGGAACTACCATCTTCATCTGCCTGGCAAAAACGGGTACTTTGTTACGGAAAAAGAGACTACTAAACCGCCTTCGCCTATTCAAGTCCAGCAGGTCTCATCGAGACCAGTTGTACTCGCAACTCGCCAATGAAGCTTGTAGTTTAGTCCGAGACATTAACGATATCCGACTTCCATTCATTAGCCTAATCGAGGAAACTGGTGACCCACACGCAACCCCAGACCACTTTCTTCGGACGGCACGTTGCTATCGACTAGCTGCTCTTCTGGAACTCTACCGGGCATTTCCAGAGATTATTGGATCCGCCACCGAAATAGACCAAACAGAATATCTCGGCCCTTCTTGTCTTGGAAAACAGGCTCAAATAGTGCTCGGGTTGACGGTTTCTGCTTTGGATATGTTGCAGAGTATCCCCGACGATTCCAACACCATCTCAACCCAAAATCTGCTCCTTCTGATAACTGGTAGTGCGTTAGCTCAGGTGTCTTGTGCTGGAGATGACACATCTCCACTGGAACAGAAGCTAAACCACGATGTGATGCGACAGCGGGAGTTTGTGCGCAATCGTCTAGTGCAGCTGCATATGTACATTGGGCTGCGTCCAATAATGCATGCTGCGCTAATTCTTGAAGAGGTCTGGGCACGGATGGACCTGGCTGCGGAATCTGGAACCGGAACAGATTATCGGGACAAGATATTTTCCGACCAAGTGCACTGGATGGATATCATGTCTGAAAAGAGATTAGAGACCATCATGGGCTGACCAGAATGATCCAAGGCGAGGGCATACCCGGGGATATTGAGTGGAAAGCAAGGTGCCTATTCCTCAACATGTGCTGCGGTGGTAGGCCTGGGCTTAATTATATGATAATATTCATGACTGCGAGTGATGCAACGTTTTCTCAAATCCCCATCCCTCCAAAAAATAAATATATAAAAAACAAAAAATAAAAAAACTACTTATAAGATGATGTTTTTTTTTTTTGCCGTCTCAATAACAGAGCATGAATTCCTTCAGCCTCGACATTTTACTTTCGTTTGTTTCGAGTGAGGCTGAGTCCTGGCATTGCTACGTAAGCATGGAAGCACCCGTCTGGTTGAGAGAAGAGAGCGGAAATTATACCCCCCCACAGCCATGCGTCTCAGTGTTGCCTTGTCATCTCGATAGCCCACAGGCCTGTATTGATAGTTGGCGGTATGGCCTGTGCGTGTGAAGTACGTCACCTGAACACCTCGCACTTTTTATCCGCAAAGGGTAAGGTGTAGACATCGGAATTGGAAGGCAGGGATTCTGCTAGGACAGTCCGAAACGACGCGCTTCTATTGGTCTAGCGTAGGGGACACGATTGCCACCACCCACCCCATCGCACCAAATCTTCCAGGTGGCGGATAACCTGGACAATGGGGAGCTCGCACTACGTGACTCGATTTGGGAAATGTTTCTGATTCGGAAATATCCATTCTGTTCCGAGCTTGCCTGTCGAACAGTCGGGTCCTCCCGTTTGTAGGCTCGCACATCTTATCCTGATTGGGGATATGTCTCGTCGTGCCAATAACATGAAGCCCAGTTAAAACAGCTGTTGCAGCCACAATAACGCCGGTTGCGCTGTTTCGCAATTTTCAACTCTTATACTCGACAATGCCAACATCTCAAGAAGGATACTTGTGGACGCCTAGTGGCGAGACTGCGGGTCTCGCCACTGATGCTGTCGTGTCCGGAACCCCGATTTCGGCAATCCATGATAATTATGATGTCGTCGTAGTCGGGACTGGATTTGCAGGTTTAATTGCAGCCCGGAATCTTAGTAAAGAATCCAACAACAAGGTTCTCCTGGTCGAGGGCCGTGACCGTATTGGCGGCAGGACATGGACAGCAAAGGCACTGGGAGAGGAGTTTGAGATGGGTGGAACTTGGGTCCATTGGTATGATTGATTGATTCCAAGCATACGTGTGAGAATCACTGCTGACTGTAAACGCAGGAACCAGCCTCACGTATATGCAGAGCTTCATCGCTATGGTCTTCACCGCAACCTGAAGCAATCTGCTGGAACAACAGACGCAAAGAAGAACTATTACACTGCAGCATTGGGGAAATGCAGCGAAATTGATGGCGCTGATCTCGGTGCGGCTGTTCAGCGCGCCGCCGATGCCTTCTTTTCCATTGACGGTTTGTCAAGCCGCGACCTCATGCCATATCCCCACGACCCGTTCAGACAACCCGCGCTCTGGACAAAATATGATCATTTGTCCGCCAAAGACCGCCTAGACCAACTTGATATTCCGCAAATCGAAAAGGATTTGTTCGACGGCATGATTAGCTCCTTTGGAAGTGTCCCTGGCAATGGGTGTGGATTTACCGAGGTGTTGCGATGGTATGCCTTGGGAAACCACAACATGGCCGGTGTTTTCGAGCTGGCGGGCATGTTTAAGCTTGGAAATGGGGGAATGACCTCGTTTGCTAGAGCTATTTTGTCGGATTACCGCGGGCACTTGGTTTTTAATACGGTAATTGACAGCTTTGTGCAACAAGGAAAATCAGTCATTCTTTCGGCCAAGAATGGTCTCAAAATCAGGGCAAAATACGTCATTTCGACCATCCCACTGTATGTTGCCTCCACCTTGAACCGATGGCCTCGCTAATTTGTGTCAGCAACTGTCTCTCCGACATTAATTTCACGCCGCCACTCTCTTCACTTCGCCAAGAAGCAATCCAAGCCGGTCACAGTAATCAAGGAGCCAAAATTCATTTCCATCTTGCCAAGTCGGAGCCTGGGTGGTTTTCTATGGCTAGCGGCTATGGAAATTCCCCGTGGTGCTTCAGTTTCTCCGATCACAATGGCGTATCGAAGAAGGATGGCACATATTGTATTGGGTTTGGATACAGCTCCCACTTGACTGACCGACGTGCGAGCGGGGACATTATTTCCACCTTTAAGCAGTTCTTGAAGCCTGATGCTGAGGTCAAAGAATATCTGACTCATGACTGGATGAATGACCCATTGTCAAAGGGAGTCTGGGCTTGCTGGGGTCCAAATTCCACCACCAAGTGGCTGAAGGAACTCCAGAAGCCAGATGGAAGAGTTTTCTTTGCCAGTGGGGATTGGGCCGATGGATGGAGGGGGTTCATTGATGGAGCCATTGAGAATGGCAGTATGGTAGGAAAACAGGTAGACCAGCTCCTGACTACTGAACAGCCGAAGACTAAGCTGTGAATGCCACACCAATGGCGCATATGTGTACGATGAGATAAAGAGATATCAGTCAATATTGTGTTATATTCAAGCCTACTACAGATTACATTTTAGGTTTATTCACGCATATGTGGCAGAATTTGACATTTGAATAAACAAGTACCACTAAGATTTACGCACATCACAGCCCCAGTCCCCTATGTGAATACGTGTGCTATGCTGCGGTCCTAGCATTTGACCAACCGTCATATTTGCACGTTTCTAGATACCAGAATATAGAAAGAAAGCCAACCAGTATGTAGTTAGGACGTGCCTTCGAATTCATGCCTCGGGGCCGCGGGACCCGCGGCTCCCGTAATCGCGCCTTGGTTATAAATGTGGCTGAGTAGCATACCCCATCCAGGTTTAGCTCCATCCATACCTGTCATTGCAAAAGCCAATCAAAGTTCCCACTAATCTGCTTACTGTGCGCCAAAGGTATTTAATGTAAACTCTAAGCTGAAACGGGGTATTGAGTGCGAGAAGGTAACATATCACGAGTGAGCAATGTTTTGTTTAGCAAGAAGCTCGTTGCTAGATGCTGTATATAAAGTCCACTTGTACTTGAATGAGAGTCAATACAAAATACGAGACTGTTAAACAAACATATCAGACATATTCTATACAAGGTTTCGTCATGTTTCGATTCTTCAGTCAGGATACTACTACAAGCGAGGCCCCTCGTGCCCTGCCATCATCTTGGTACAGAGAGCCGGCCATGTATGAGTTGGAAAGACGAGCAATTTTCTCAAAAAGATGGTTACTTGTCTCGCATCGTGCTAGGTTTGCGAAACCAGGCGACTATGTGCGGTACGACGAGGCTGGCTTCGCATTCTTCCTTTGTCTAGACCGTCAGGGAAATCTGAACGGATTTCACAACATTTGCCGTCACCGAGCATATCCAGTTGTCACAGAGGACAATGGAAATGCTAGCATACTGGCCTGCAAGTATCACGGTAAGATTGAACATTTAATCGATTATTCCTTGTGGACTCTTGATAACAGTTCCGTCTATTAGGATGGTCATACGGGCTGAGCGGGAAGCTGGCCAAAGCACCACGTTTTGAAACCATGGAATCATTCGACAAAGATAGCAATGGCTTGTTCAAAGTACACGTTCATGTGGACAATCGTGGATTTGTGTGGGTGAACCTTGACGCTGCAGATACCCCATCAATTGTCTGGGGATCCGATTTTCAGGGGTCGGACAAGCAACCTCGCCTTGATGAGTTCAACATGGACGACTACCATTTCGATCATGCTTGGGATATGGACGGGCAGTACAATTGGAAAACACTTGTAGACAACTACAATGAGGTTTGTGATACTTGCATCCAAAAAATAATAATAACTTTACTAACCAAAACCAGTGCTACCATTGTGGCGTTGCCCACCCAGGGATTGCGGCCGTGTCCGATCTCAAGTCATACAACGTCGAAGTGACGGGTGGCCAGATTCAACATTATGTCCAGGATAAACCAGAGCATGAATCCGGTCTCAATGCGGCTCCAACATTCTTATTCCCCAATGCATCTGTTACAATGACGTGAGTGATGAAGATGGTCCGGCAAATATTTGCACAGATGGGTTCAGAAAACTAACCGTGGAACCTTTCTTCACAGCACTAAATATTTCTACTTAATGCGAGTAGTGCCCACTTCGGCAACCACGACCTCAATGCAATATGAAGTGTATCGCCACAAGGATGCGACGGACGAGGAGTTCCAAAGTGTTGACGAGTTTTTCAAGCAAGTTGAATCGGAAGACAAGGGACTCTGCAATGCTGCACAGAAGAATCTGAATGCTGGCACATATGTCAGTGGAAATTTGCACTCATTTAACGAGAAGGGGGTGCTGTATTTCCAGAAGCGATTGAAGGAGGCAGTCATGGAGCACCGCGCCAAGGAGCAAGAGAAGGGGGGCGAAATTTGGCCTTCAAGGCGGGTTAACGCAAATGCCAAAGGGCTGAAAGAAGAGATTGAGTTTTGTGAGGGACTGGCTTGCGGACCCAATGGAAAGAACATTGAGTGGTAGGATGGGGGAGCGCCTAGTTGTTATTGAATTCTCTTTACCAATTTTTTTTTATTCTTAGCAGTAGAGCAAGCATATACAATGTCAAAGAGCCGTAAAACAAAGCAAAAGCAGGTCAAGTTCATCGTGTTCCATGGTTGATAGATCCCGGCGTGTTGGATCAACCATTTACTGCGTCGCAGCAATCAAGTCACGTTGAATTAATCAATATACATATACCATACCTGAATACACGGTCTGTTATTAGTGCTTTCCCGCAGATAAGAGTAATAAACACTTGATAACTTTGGCTTTCATCATCTCCAATGCCTGGGCGAATTCTGAAACCTGTGTGATTTTCGATTTCAACGCCCTCAACGCGGCCTCAACTTTCTTGAAGTCTGGGTCATCTGCCCCATTAAATTTTGTCATGTGAAAGTGATCCTTGTCGATATGCTGTGTCGTCTCAATTTCCGCAATGCCAAGGTACGACGACCCATCTTCGACAACCTTCTCAAGCATAGTCCGCCTCGATCCGTACCGCTCTTGGAAAGAATATATCTTCCAATTACGTTCTTTGGCCATTGGGTCAAAATTATCGCTCAACATTTGCAGACCCGCAGCTCCCGGTACTAATGCATTGGAGATTTGCGAGTTTATAGAATAGCCCAAACCTTGGAGTATCATTCGAGCAAAGCTGAGCAACAAGCTTTGCGGGTCGGTACCAGTGTGGGGAACTCCAAAAAAGATGATACCAACTGTAGACTTGAAGATCTTGCGGGTGTTTTGGCCCTCGGCAGAGTTGGAGCATGAGGAACGATGGAGCATTTGTTTGAGTATGATTCCTCCTAGACTATGTGCAACGAATATGATCGGTCGGCGCGGCTGCGCCTGACGCTCCGCACTCAGGACTGACATAAAATCATTCGCAACATCATATAAAGTTTGTTTATCAACAGGCGCTGTGAGCCAATGTAACATCTCGATGTCGTATCCGTATGTCATTACCCGTGCGTTGGGAAATGTTGCCGGGAGCAAGTCCCGCGGCCAGAAACAATCAACAGGCTTTCTTGAACGACCTCGAATGCTTCCAGAGGAAATTCGGGGCTGTAGATTCGGTGTTGTTGGTTCAAAGTTTTGCGGAGCAGCTGGACTGCACTGGGTGTAGTATCTTTCGGTCCACGACCGCTCTGGGCCCCCTTTAAATCCGTGAATGAACACAATGCTAACTTTTCTTGAGACAAACTCTCGACCCTTTGCAGTATCAGAACGCTTACTCTGTGTCAGGTTTATCGGGGTTGACGACCACTGTCAACCCACGGCTTGGGATGGGCCTCGATGTTGACACCCTTGGAGATTCGATAGCAATTGTCGAGTCGCCAGAAGCATCGATTGATCCGAACATGGTGGGATCAATTAGTCAGCTCAGAATTGCCTGAGTCGTATATATTTAACTTGAAGGCACCGAAAAGATGAGGATTTATTCAGCTAGAATCAAGTCAATAAATGCATTTTGTCGGGCTTATTTTGTGATGGCGCATTTCAGCCATGGGTCAGATCAAAAGGAGCAGAGTTGTCCTCAACTTCGGCAGGCTGCCTAATTTTGGGCCGTTGTCCGTTTTCTCACCACGGAAACCAAAAAAAAAAACCAAAAAATCATCGTGTCTGGAAGGGTGACAAGCATAAATGGAATCATCGAGCTGAAAGCTGATTCGCATGCCCTCGGGGCTACCGAATGTGCACCCAATCCACTTCGGCCTTGGCTCTTCTTGACTTTCAGTCTCGCGCTAGATCCAAGAAGATTACGTCAGTTTCTCAGCTCATTACGTGTACATAATTGCCACAATGTCGAGATTGCCTGAATGCAGATGAGATTGCTCTCTTATCGGCGCCCACGATTCGTTGCTGAGCTGCAGCTTGGTTTGGGGGCAGACCCGGCAAAGCCTCCTCGCACCATTATTGGGGCTGAGAATGCCAGAAACTCTCCGAAGAAATGCCCCCATAAAGCCACAAGAATCCCACAAAAAAAGCAAATGTTCATGGTTGCGCCTTTAGTACCTAGAAAGTATACAGCTGTCGCCATCTTAACATCTGCGACGCACATCTGCGACGCACATCTACGTTCTCACAGCGTTGCCTGCTCAAGCCATGGCGAACGAGCAAAATGTCGTGCTTGCATCACTGCAGTCGAAGATTAATTCCTTGATTCAAACCAATCCTTCGGGGAAATCCGCAAAGAAAGCATTCCTCGAGGCTATTTGGCCGAAACTCGAAACCGACTATAAAACAATGCTGGAGCGGTTGATGGGATTTTGCAACTCTCGACTTCAAGAAAGGAGAATTGAATGCCGGGTTGAAGGGAGAGTCAAGTGTCTTAGCTCTATCAAGAAGTCTATTGAGCGCCGGGAGGCAGATCGCCTAGAAAAATCGCAGCAGGAGTACCAAAGCTTACCCGAGATCTTCGAGGACCTCCATGATCTTGTTGGCCTAAGAATTGTTGCGAATGGCCCCTCTGATGTTGAAAAAGTTGCTAATTTGATTCACGACACGTTTCGTGACAAAAAGGCCCCAAATGTATTTGCATCTAACCGCAAAGTCGGGAAGAGATGGAATCCACTCTTTGGGGCCTACAAGTGCACCAACCACCATGTCGCAGTACGTTTGCCGACGGCCGACGGTCTAGTTGTGTATTCCGACGTCACATTCGAAATACAAGTCACGACCTTGACGGAAAATCTGTACAATATATTTGCGCATCCTTTACTCTACAAAAACCTCGTACCTACCATGAGGAAAGAGGACGAGATTTGGGTAGACATCACTCACGGTGTTTCACTGTTGATGGTTCTTTGCCTAGAATACAAGAAAGTCTTAATTGGAGGCGACAACTCGTCATTCCCCGACATAACAAAAATGGTCTCTCAACAGGAAAATCTAGAGGGCGTCATGAATCATTTTCCGGGAGCTGCAGATGCCCTAAAGAAAATTACATCTGCCCGTGGAAGTAGCATGATGCCTCTAGGAGAAGTCAAAAGTGTGTTTCAAACCCCGCCGCAGAATTGCTCCAGTCCAGACGATATTCTGAAATGGGTCGTCGAAAAGTTGCAGCCTTCGCCAGTTGGTATGCATGTGGTCGTTGACCCTCCCAAGGCCGAGATAGAGTGGGTGATGACTCTGCATCATGTATCAATAAGGACCTAGTTAACCGTTCCAGTATCGTATTCATACACGGATTTAAGGGACACCATACCCAAACATGGACTTTGGAAACGAAATCAAAGTCCGGTCAAAGCAGCAAGGGAACTTTTCAACGAATTCTCGCAAGAACGGGCACTCTTGAAGAAAGGATGATTTTTTGGCCAAAGCAACTACTCCCTCATATTTGGCCTACTGCTCGTGTATTGTCTTATGGTTACCATATGGAAGTCGAATACCGCTCCAACTACCCAGTTGGAAACCCCACAATTTACAATCTGGCAAACGACTTTCTGGTCTCACTAGAATCAGAACGGAGGAAAAAGCCTCGCAGACCAGTGATTTTCATCGCACATAGCCTGGGTGGAATCGTTGTGAAAGAGATGTTGTTGATGTCAAAACGGCGCCAGGACCAGATCCATTTGCACCAGATATTTCATTCAACATTAGGAATTCTCTTTTTTGGAACACAGCACCAGGAAATTAACCAGCGCCAGTTTCATTTTCGAATATCTGAACTGGTCCGTCGCGTAACAGGCTACACCATCAATGATCAAGTATTGAATACTCTAATACCCGAGCCTGGGGAGCTGAGGATGTTGAGAAATGACTTCAGTTCTATAGCATAGGCACACAATTGGATAATCTACTCTTTTCAGGAGGAGCAGAGTTCCATTCTGAACAGAAAGGTGAGATCTTGGGACAACTACAAATCATACTGCTAACTAAATACCAGATCGTCGAAGATGTATCATCACGTTTGAATTTGTCAATTGAAACCACCCAGCACATCAGTAGAGATCATTTAAACATGACTAAATTTGTCAGCCTGGATGACCCAGAGTTTAGGAAGATCGCCAGTGCTCTCGAGAGAATTGAAATGACAATGGGTCCCCGGCATCAAGGGCTAGTTCCGAAACTAAAAAGCGCCATGCAAAAGTTTTCCGCTTAGCATTGCAATGCCACTAGTTGTATCCAAAAAAAAAAACCCCCGGCTATACTATAAAGGTGCTCCTAGGTCTACTGCCTGGTTAAGCCCACGGTTAATTTTTTTTACAAATAAATATGCGCTTTCTCCTTGAGATTATCAATAGAGAAGACCTCGAGGTCAATTGTTTTTCCGCGATTGGCCATATTGAGATGCAGTGCGAATGCAAAAAAAGAGAATAGCAATGATTCAAGCATCAAGGCGGATTGTTCTTCTTGGCCCAAGGGTCGGTGTCTGGCGACTTAGTTGCCTGCCATTCTAGTCTTTACAGATACAGTCCAATGTCTATCTATTATATTTCTACTTTGGTACATCCAGCCAGCGGGTATACCCTCACACCCCCTACGAAACGTTTAGTACTCAGCCCAAGACGCTCTCAACTGGGCCGAGTCAGATAAGGGAGAGCTGACAAGGTGGAGGGGCGGGCCTCTTTAGTGTCCTCTTTCAAGAATGCGGAGGTGGGGGTTTCATCTCCACTTCGCTGGGCAGTCAAATTGAGTCCGTAGTAGGTCGCATAGAACAGACGCTCGGATATTGATTTCCTCCCTGTCTCGATAAGTTTCCTTTCTGCTGTGTATAATCGTATTTGTATTTATAATTACCCGGCTTGGTATGTAATCTAGCCGAAAATATGCAGACCACGCCAACTCCTGTATTTCTACCGCATCCCAGGTTCTCCGTCATGAATGCCTTACTTCAGCTTCGCCTTCTTGGACCCAAACTTCCACGATGTCATCTTCCCCCAGCGTGAGGTCGTTGAGCCGCCATCCTTGACTTTGCCAACAGGAGCTTCCAACTCGGCCCTTGGACCACCAATCAAAGTGTCACCTTCAAGCTCAGGTGGCGGCACCTCAAGCTCTGCAGCTTTACCTATTGATGGGATCGTTATTGATGTAGTTCCTGTTGTTGTTGTCCCTAAGGGACTTCCACCGTGGCTAGTGGGTGACCTAGGCACGTGTACAGAGTCCAACTCAAGGATTGACTTCTCAGAGCCCAACTCAGAAATCGGTCTCTCCGCGTCCAGTTCCTTGACAATACTAAGGTTGTACATGTCGCCTGGTAGCTCAGCAGCGCCCGGTGGGCCAGAGAGCTCTGCGGGCTTCTTTGGAATGCCCAGAGCAAGGCTAGACGAACTCCTAATGGACTTGTAATCCTGCGACGATCCATCAAACCGATTCCTGGAAATGATGTTCTCAATGTCGCTTCGTAGCTTGTTGAACTTGAAACCTATCGTGATCTTTTTGAGTGGAATCAGCTGGTCAATCTCTTCGTGGACTACTTCTTGTAGGATTTTCTCTTTATCCGCAAAGGTCCTGACGGTAGTTTTTGTGTAGTATTTCGCAGCGTCTTCAATCTCCTTTACCGAAACATACTTGCCTCCGTACCTAAAGGAGCGCTCCAAGATTAAAATCATGTCGCAGGAGCATTTTAGAAGCATCCTCGCAGTTGGGGGCTGTCCCCATAAACAGCCAACAGCGCCGGCAACGACACCGATGCCCGCAGTCGGGATCGCAGCACCTATGGTTACGGCGCTGATTATGGCGAATTGCGTCAGGGATACCTTCAAGAACTTCTTCAAGTTCCCCATGACAATTTCCGTCATGATTCGTTCGACCTCGTCAGGGGTTGTTTTGGGGAAACCGAAGCATTGCAAGACGTGCTCGCAGATGAGCCTTGATACTGTTGGTGTTCCGATCATGCCCGAAAATGGCAGAGGTACGGCGGCGGTGCGAATGGCGTGCGTTCCCAGTCTCATGCATTCCGTTATCGCCGAGCTTATCTTCTGTTCAACATCAACGACTTGTGCCGCGACGCAAAACAGACGTACTCTTTCGTCGACAATAAGTCCAAGGGTTTGGGCGAGGAGGTCTTTGATACCGGCCTCGTCATCTTGGGAAGCGTTAGAGGTGCCGAACAATGTCGCATCAGAGCAATATAGAACTCACTTTTCGAAAGACAGCAAAATCCATCAGCCTTGTAGTGTTCGATCTGGGACAGTTGGTTTCTGAGCTCGGCAAACTGCTCGTCTGCCACCTTGTTCGCCATTTCCTCTGCGAGTCGCTTCGCCTCCTTGTAATCATCTGTCTTCTCCATAAGCTCGTCCAGAAACTGCGCCTTGCGATAGCCCGTAAGTTTGTCTTTTTTGGTTCCAATCACAAACACGGGGACTTGGTTTGAAAATTGGGCAATGGTTGCAAATGTTCGCTTATCGGCTTCTTCTATTCGACTCACATCCGCATCAACACAGAACCTGGATCAGTTGCGTCAATTAGTAAACTGAGGAGGGATATGCATCAGCACATACCAAACTACGTGCAGAGCCTCTGCGGGATCTTGTTGAAATGCACGATGCCTCAAGAATTTTGCAATCAATTCGAGCTCCGTATCGCTACCAGCTTGCCAACCTCTAGAGTCGTGAATGAGCAGCCCTGGGTGTTTGGGGGATTCGAAGGCGACGTTGATGTCATGGACTCCCTGGTCATACGAGAGCGACTCTTCGGTCATTTCAACGCCAAACACTTTGTTAATTAACGTCGATTTACCGACACCAGTCTTGCCGCACACCAGGATTCGGAATGCCTTGACACCGCTTGCCTGCAGCTGCATGTCCTTAAGCCATGGTGCGATGGATTCTTCACCGTCACAAAAACCCAAGTCCTGAAAATCCGAAATTTGCTTCGTCAGGGGCTTCAGGCTGGGGAGTTCAAGATATCGTGGGTATCGATCAAAAATACAGAATACAGAGGGGTGGATTATTATACCATTAGGGTCTGCAAGAAGTCAGTCGGGTCACAAAACACGCGTCACCTGCCTTACTGTCTCCAAGCCATCCTTTTAGGCCACCAGGGCCGAAAATCTTGCGACCGGAGCTATGAGAGTAACGGTCGGGGCTGAGCTTTATGCTGTGAATGTCGCCTCCCTTTGCCACGTGGGTGCTCTGGATGTCGAACATGCTAACTTTGATGCCGTTTGAATACCGAATATGCCACTCGATCTCTTCGGAACCATCTAGATCGGGCTGCCTACCCGCATACTGGGGAAACACAAGAGACATTGGGTTCTCACCCGTACTTGGCTTCTCCAAAGTAGCCAAACTGAGCCCAGCAAAGACACTCTCCAGCACAATCCATTGCAGCGGGTATAGGGAAAGCCCATCTTGGGCGGTGCCGCCACACAGATCGTCGGACGTGCCCAAGAACCAAGCCTGCACATGGGACTTCTTCTCCATGTTAACATCACCAGGCACCTCGACAATCTCTGCTGCTCTGGCAGAGCGGTTTTCGTTCAACGCCAGAGCGTGTCGCAGCGTTTCGATAGAGGAGACAAACGAAATGTCGAAAGGCGTCTTGGATGAGGTGAGCTTGACAGTGTCAAAGAGACCAACAAAGGGAATCCGAGGAGCGGCATCGGCCTGGCTCTTGATTTTCTGCTTCAGTTGTGGGCCATGCCGGTAGTCATCCTCCAGCTCTGCCTTGATGAGAGCACATGTGGCGTCGAATAGCTCATCAAAGTCAGCAAGCTCCCTCCTGGGGAGGCCCATCCGATGCACGACCCCGGCGACTGCGCGCGCCACATATGCACCGTGGCCGGATCCATAGAGCCATAGTTCGTCTTGGGAGTGGTCCAGCGTGTAGCAGACGTCCTTGACGATGGTTTTGATGAGATCGGTCGTCTCATCGACAGTGCCCCTAACCTTGAACTTCTCGCTCAACTTGGCCGCGCTCGCGGTAGCGACATAGTACTTTGGAATCTGTACAAGAGACCCTCCAGACGGGCAGGCACCCTCTCGAACCAGCTGCTTCAGTCTCTGGATACTTGACTGGTTCTGGCTCGCTTCCTCTGGATACGAAATTTACTGTCAGTAACATCTCAGGTAAAGTGGGGTTTAGTTGGACCTACTCTTGGCCTCCCGCTGCTCGGCCCCGTCAATCAGCACCACCAACCGCTTCACTGTCCTCATACCAGACATGTCGGCGCTCGATATTCAACCAAACGCGACCGTTGGGACAGGATCGGTAAACTCCAGGCAACTGGGTTCGAGGTTGAGCCTGAGCGGGGAAAAGGAAGATTGACTGAAAAGGGCCCACTCAACTAGGGGAGGCTAGAGGAATGTCCGCTTTGCCGGCGGGCAGCCTGTTTGGCGCTGGGCTGACATATGACATGGGCTACGTCAATTAACCGATTTCTCTATCCCATGCCGTTTGGCCTTTGACTGCTGCTGAAAAATACCCCTGGTAGGCTCAGCCTCAAGCGCTTACTCTGTTCAACAGGGGCACGCATCCAACCAAGCGTCCGGACCCATCTTTAATAAATGTATCGTTGTGCCATGGTCGAAATCAGCATGGTTGTCCCCGTTATCCCCCGATAACCCTTTTTGCCTTTGCCACGGTCCATTGTTGCACATCAAGTCAATCTTTTCCCCAATGACGCTCACGTTGAATCGTGCAAAATGGCGCCAGATTTGCAGTCCACGACCCAATTCACCTGTAGGGCTGCAGGGATTCACAGAAGGAAGCCAATCACGGCTCTAGCGTCAGACACCATTCAGCCCTTATGCAACATAAACCGGATTACGCAAGATAAGACACTATACTCAATTGGTTGGTCGTTATCCAAATTGTGCCAATAATGCATAGCTAGGTTTCATGGGCGTAACGCTGCACAAGATGGTGACGAAGCTGCCGATCACCATTTTAAAAACAAACCTTTTTAATAGGCGTGTTTAATCTTCTAATCACCTACAGGCGTTGACACGCACCAGCCTTATACTACTACTACTGCTTGTAGGGTAGGTGAGCTAATTCAAACTCTCTGGTGTGTCCAATCCACAGCGGCTCGGACCACCGACGTCCTTGGGTTCCAGGGATGGTAGATTCCACCTAAACCGAGATGAGCTGGGATGATGGTATACATAATTATTGAATTATTTGCTTAAATACTGCAGTCGTGGTTATTCGGGTATATCGTACAGGGAGAGTGTACTGTATGCACCCCAAAAGCATGTAGCTGGGCAAAAGTAGGCCTCAAGAGGCTAGCCAGATATTTCGCCTATTCATTCCGTGTGGGGGCAAAAGTACAAGAGTATTGACGCTTTAAACCACAGATGAGAGAGACCATTGAAGTGTATATGGCGGGAGCATGTGCTCCAAACAGCGAAAGGGGCCAGTGCCGTCCTATATGAGCAGGATGGATCGAGGAGCGGGCATCTATGGAGCTTCTCATGTGATAGCACTTTGTACCACATTTCATGATTATGGTTGAAGTCGAGAGTTGTACGGAGTACCACTTTGTGAAAAGTCTATCCATTGAACAACATTGCTTCCTCCAATTGTCTCTCGCAGAATATCCTGCACGCGGCTGACGGGGAGTATCCTTATAAGTTACTTTTATCAGGCAACGGAACAGTCAAGACAGCGGCTTCGTGGTCTAGTGGTATGATTCGTGCTTTGGGAACCCTCAGCTGCACGAGGCCCCGGGTTCAAACCCCGGCGGAGCCCTCATTTTTGCGTTTTGCGCGCCCGATAGGTGGGTCCGCAAAACCTTTGCGACCAATTGTTTCTTGAGAATGGGCGTGGGCGAAGTAGCTGTGAGCTATATTTAGTGAGCTGCGTGTGCCTGGTTGTTATTCTCTGATGTGATATTTTGAAGGGACGACGGGACGTTTCACGATGGAAAATTATTCCAATAATTCAAACCATCAAAATAGTTTAGAAAATGATCTGTCAATCGATTCATGTCATTTCCCTAATGCTTCCGTGCTGCCCAGCTTTCCAAGTGGGCTCCCTTTGGACCAATTCGCTTTGTCATCAGACCGTCTATCGAAGAAACCAACAATGCAACGCTGGCACGGAACCCAATGTCGGGAAACAACGAGATCTGAGCGACCAACAGCGCAATAAGCGATACATTTACACCAGAATTAAACCAGAAAAGGACGGAAAAGGCAATGATGCCGGCCTGTGTGCTGCAAGGGATCCAAAGTGCCAGGATCCAGGTAGCCGACAAATAACTGGTCATATGCCATACGAATCTCAACGTTAAGGATTTCCTTTGTCGTGCAGGAGTTGGAGCTGATGCTGCTTTAACCTGAGTTATAACTGAGCTGCACCTGAGCGCCTGAGCAACACCCTAAGCCATACTAGAGTTATGCACGAATAGTGCCTGAGCGCCTAAGTAGAATAGATATTAATAGAATTCTTTGGAACGTAAAATAATGATTTCTAATTAAGATGCATATTGTAGTAGAATTTCAAAGTTCGTTCTTTTATTAATATAATTATTTGTATTTAAAATTAATTATAATCCGTCGAAGCCCACAAAGAGAATAAACATCTAAAGACATTAGGCGATGATTCCTTCCTCCAGAAGAGCCGCCTTTAATTCCTTTATGGTTTTAAGAGGCTTTGAGTCCTGGAAGACTCCATGGGTGTTCTTCTTAGGAGAATACACATCGTTGCCCTTGCAAGAAATGATCCCATCCTCTCCCACCTGGAAGAACCCACCCGTGGTAATTTGTGCGGGTTCAAGACCGAGGACATCCTTCGTGTCCATCATCAGAGTGCTCTGTGGCCCAACCAGAAGTTCAGTGTTGGTCCGCTCCCTTGGCCCATCCAAGAGCTGCAGCGCAACCAAGCCTGCGAGGTTATTGAGGTGGAGGAACTGAGCAAGCTCTTGAAAAAATACCTTGGGTATCTTTGTTGCCTTATGCGGAGCTTCACCTTCCTGGAACTCATAAGGAACGAAAGCTCCGTTGGATTCTAAGTGAAAAACATGCCCATGAATGTCCTTCATGGCCAGCTCCTTTGCAGAAACAGGTTTTGTCCAACATGATTCCGAATTACCCGAAACCTGGACTTGGACCCCATACAGGACATTGCCTTCAGGAACCTGGAAATGAGTATGTAGGATATGAATGCCAAAGGCATCGTGGGCGCCGTGACGAACAAAGAGCTCACCCAACTTCTTAAGCGTGATGTCAGGTATCTCTGATTGTTCCTCAGGCCGTGGGAGCCGGTTGTAGCTGCGCATAAAGTGACTGTTAGCACAAAGATTAAGGGGATCCAGGGAGCAGTCGGGCATACACGCTCCGGGACTGTGCAAAGTTGTTGCAATAGGCTGTTATATGATTGTTTGTAGCAGCCCCACAACGAAACTCTGCTCTATTGTGTTCTTAACCCATAATACACAAACCCCTATTCATAGAAAAAACAAGGCTCTTTTAATACTTCCTTCCATTGCTAGATATGACCAAATAGCGCTATGCAATAGTTATGAGCCCAGGAGGCCCCGCTAGGTTAATCACTAGCAAGGGGACCTATAACTTTCACTGCAAATAGGAAGACCGGAATAGCCCTATATAACTAATCAGGTTAATCGTTCGAATCCCAGTATATTTAGCTATATATAGCTACCTCGGGGATATAAAAGAACAAGGTGTAATGTAGGCTTGCGCTAAATGAAGCCTATATAGTCCTTAAGGTCTATACCTGAAGAACTGGGGGGTATATTGTATAGTATATATCTACCAATATCACTAGTACCTTGTAGTAGGGTACTTTATACTTTTGCTGGTAATATAGCGGTATTTAACTTGTGACAAAAGTCCTTTGCGGTTGGCGAGTGATGAATGCCGGGAAGGTCCACGAACGTAAGAGTTTGAGCGGTAGCCATTCTGATAAATTGATATGTCAAGGAGGTAACTTATTGGTATGCTGGTTATGAGGATTGATGGTAAAGGAGCTTGTGGGTTGAACTACCATTCGAGAGGATATGGCCCTTTTTATACATGGATTTCTCAATGTCCTGGCAGCGGCGAATTCTCGGTCAAACCGCCGACTGCCGGTTCCTGTCCTCAGCCTGATGACCAGATCAATACCCGAGGGGCAATTGACCAAGTAACTTTTATTTCCACTTTAGAAATACTAGTAACGACTGACCCGGGCTGTATACGCTAGATGAAAGTGTAACCCCTTCTTGCATAAAGGATGACTGAAATGAGCAGTTGCTGCCTGGTTTAATGCATGTTGGTTCTTGAATGGGCAAATAGTTGGATGTAATCGTGAATACCCCGCTCGCCAGAATTGCAACTTTTTACGCCAGCCAACGCTTTTCATACTTCAACCTCCTCCACTGTCGGGCGCAATCCAAGAACAAAAAACCACCTTTTCGATAATGACTCAGTCTTCTTGGGCTCAACAGGCAACCAACCGCTTCTTTAGCGGCCGCGAATCGCCATCCCAGATGCAATGTGACGAAATTGCACAATCTGTCTCTGGCGCATCGACTGTTAGCCTCGTCGACAGCCCAGGCTCAATGAGTTATACCGTGATCTGTACCGGGCGCCCTGGGCCACAGGAAGATCTCATTGTATCCTTCAGAGAACAGGGGGCCATGCTAAAGGATGAGATGGTGAAGTTGGCCAAAGACACCCACGGTGACCTTGTGCCTGAGTCAACCTATCACGGTAATGTGGAGGGAGTTGATCCGCCACTATCTATCTACTCCATGCCCTATCTTCGGGGCACATCCTACATTGAAATCCTGAATTTTCAAGTGCAAATGGATCCCGACGAGGAAGATAGACATAGAGTCTTTGTCAAGCACCTGGCTCGGTACTTTGCACGATGTTGGTCCAGCCCTCAGTTAGTTGACCGTCAAACCCAATCAGAGAAGCAAGAAGGAATCCGTAAAAGGCTCACTCGGCTTGATGAAGAAACAGCATCGTCTATTCTGCCGAACCTGATGTTGTCCAAGCTAATTGAGAGCCTTCCCTCGCTCTTCAGTGGAGATTACCCACAAGTGCTCACGCATGGCGACTTCTCAGTCACGAACATTCTGGTTGATAAGAGCGAGTTCGACATCACAGCTATTGTCGATTGGTCTCTAGCAGCGGTTATGCCATTTGGAATGGATTTAGACATTCTCTTCTTAACCACAGGGTTCATGACCCAAGATGGCTGGCACAGCTATGCATGTAATAATATGCTGCAAGAAACCTTCTGGGAAGAGTTCTGGACTATCTCTGGGATAGAAGGGGAGGAACTTCGAGGTAGAATATATGGTCTAGCTAAAGCTGCAAGCCAGATTGGCGCAATTCTCCGATTAGCATTCAGGCGAAACACGGATGGGTCGCCATCTGAAGAGACTTTGGTGTCGAAAAGCAGGATGAACCAACTGAGGGCGTGGTTTGGTGAATAAGCAACAATAACTATCTGGGCAACGACGGGATCGGGCCAAATTAGATAAGATATACCTCTTACACACATTGTACCGTGGCACTCGTCGACCCATGTGCTACGTTGTTTTGATCTTAGGAGAGAATAACCAAATCATAACCCAATTCTTTCAGGTGTTCATCAAGATCGGTTCGCAAATACGTAAACCGCTCTAAGCCGGTACAAGTTCATGGCCTGCCCCGATGGTTTGCAGGCCATCCTTAGATGATTCATACATAGTGGCAAGCTTCTTCACGCGCATAGCAACGCGGCCATATTTCGTCGTCTATTAGCTGGCTAATGGCATTCACCTTATCTTCTGGTCTCCTGTCACGCGCTATATAGAGCACCTTACTGATCCCGCAAGGAACGAATAGTCATTGGTTTCTCGGTCCTTACCACCGTTGCCCTGCAACAGTGTGCAAGTAAGCCTCTATTCTAATTCATTGATACCTGTTGTTAAAGGAACACCGTCACCATTACCCGGATTAGGATAGCCACTCATAGAAACATTGTGCAAGTCATCCGGTCTTTCGTGTGTTACGAATACCCATTTAAAAAAAATGTTATAGCTCTAGGATAAGTACTTCAGCCTTTCCAGGAACCAGAAATGATATACAGCAGCCATTGTCCCCATAAATACGCAGCATATCCCTATAATGCAAACCGTACTAATTGCCATGACAAACCACTCTCCGTTTTGTACTATGTAGATATTGAGTAAGCATATGACAAGCCTCATCACTAAGTAAAGTAATCCAAGGCTCTAGATTCTCAGTCAAAGTTATTTTCTAATAAGAATATAATTTATAGGAAAATACAATAAATTAACTGTTGCGTAGCGCTATTTGGTCACATCTAGCAGTGGAAGGGAGTATTGAAAGAGCCTTGTTTTTTCTATGAATAGGAGTATGTACATCAACTAAGGGTGTGGTAAGCAGGTCAGCTGAGGGTAAGGTAAATTAAGTAGGTTTTTAGGCAATTAAGCTAAGGGTAACCTAAGGCCTCTAATTAGCTTGCTTAGCTTAATCACATAGACCTACCCTTAGCTTAACTATTTCTAATATATCTATAATTAAATTTTTTTCTTCCTCTTTATATTACTACTACTTACTATTACTACTATATTACCTACTACTACCTTAGCCTAATTTATTTTTAATATATTATACTTTATATTTATATTAAAAGATTTAAAATATTTATATTATATCTTAAGTATATTAATAAATAATCTAATAATACTAATAATATTTTTAGTAAATATTAGTCCTTAACTTAGCTATTTAATAAAAAGATAAGTTTAATCTAATATATTATTAATATATTATATTTATTAATTTTTTTCTTTAATTAATTAAATAATTAAGTAATTTTACTTATAAATAAAATATTTAATTATTAGCTTATAATTAATAAATAGCTTTATAATAATATAAATTTAATCTAATATATTATTAATATATTAATTTATTTTTCTTTTTTAGAACTTAGCTTTTTTTTATATATTTAATCTTAAAGCCTATATAAGTAAATACTATAGTACTAAGTTTATTTATATATATAAAGATATAAGCTCTAAGAATAAACTAAAGTAGGCTAAAGGTAATATATTACTAATATATTAGATTATTCTACTTATTAACTTTCTTATACTAAATTATTATACTAATATAATTACTTTCCTAAAGGATAAATTAACTAGCTATATTAATATTATATTATAAAAGAATTATTTAATATAATAAATTATTAATATATTAGCTTATACTAATTTTTTCTAGGCTATTACTATTACTATTCTTACTCTTTTAATCTATATTACTATAGACTTAAATATGTTTTAATATAAATTAAATAGTTATAATTATAAAAAAGGTAATATATGTAATTATTAATTTTTAAATTAATTAATTACTAATATATTATAATCTTTCTATAAAAAAATAAAGTAAAATATTAAAATTAATATAAAGGAAAAGTATTATATATATAATATTACCTTTAATTATAAGTAATATTCTATGATTAAATTAATATATTATTAATATATTATAACTATCTATCCTCCTAAGGAGCTTACTTATAAATATATAATCTAGGCATATTATATTTATATACTAGAGAAAAATAGATATAAGCCTTAGCTAGAAATTATAAATAAGGAGTTAAAGAAGGATAAGAAAGTTAATAATAAAATTAAGGCAAAGAATAATTAATATATAAATAATATATTAATCCTAAAAACTTATTTTTTAAATAAATTATATTATTATTTTTTAATAATATTTAAATTAAATTAAATAAGAATTCTAATTTAATTTTTATTTTTATATATAATTAAAAAAAAGAATTATAAAGATAAAATATTAATTACTAATTAATATATTATTAATATATTAATTCCTCCCTTAATTTAGTTTTACTAATTCTAATTCTAGCTTTAATACTTTTACTTTTACTTATTATACTAATTAAATTTCCTTAAGCTTAGCTTTTTTTACCTTTATAAACTTAAGCCTAGCCCTTTATTCTTCTATATAGCTTTAGCTTTTATTTAATTTTCTAAGTAAAATTAAATTAATATATTTATAATATATTAATAAGCTATTAATTATAAATACCTTGGAATACCTAATAAAGAAATTGATTAAATAATTAATAAATTTAGTAATAATAATCCTATATTTATATAGCTTTTTATTATAAATAGCTATTTTAGTAATTTACTATAATTACTTTAGTAAGACCCTAAATATATTATTAGACCTTACTTTATTAATAATTTTCTACTTAAAAATAACTAATTATAAAAAGATCTTTATAATTTAAATTAATACTTTATAGATTTTTTACTACTTAGCAAGAAATTTATTATTAATCAAAAAAATTTATATTATAATAAATTAATAATATATTAATAATAAATTATAAAATTTATTACCTTTTATAATCTTAATAAGGCTATTATATTAATTATTAGCCTTATAAAATACTTTATATATTTACTTAATTATATTTATTAAGTTTTTACTATAATTCTATTACTCTTTAATTATTTAAGAACAAAGAAAATATAAACCTACTACTATTATAGGACTAGACTTATAATTAGTCTAATTTATAGTAATTAGATATTTTATAATATATTAATAATATATTTAAAATAAATACTTTTAAATTATAATTATCTATTTATAATACTTAATAAATTTAATAAAAGATTATCTTAGAGATTACTAATAATAAGGAAATTATTATTTTATATATTTAGCTTATATTATAATTATATTATTATTATTATTATTTATAAGTTTATTCTATAATATATTATTAATTTATTCTTTATATATAAGATAATTAAAATAAAGTACTTACTAATACCTCTTTTAAAGTAAACCTTATAAAATTAAATATAAGATATAACTTAATCCTCCTATATAATATAATAAGAATTAACTTCTTAACTTAAATATTTTCCTAGGCCTAATCTATTAATAATAAATTAATAATATATTAAGTTATATACTTACCTTTTAAATTTTCTTAGTCTTAATTAATTATAATACTATAAATTCCTTTTCTATGAATATGGAACTAATAAATAATAATACTATATTTTAATTATATATAATTAAATACCTTACTATATATAGCTTAATATGCTTTAGCTAACTATAAATTTATAATTATATATATAAGTAGAATACCTATAATATACTAATAATATATCTATAATTTATTAAATAAATATTTACTTATTTTTATATTTTAGCTATATATAGCCTAAATGATTTTATTTTCCTATGAACCTTAGATATACTTAAAGTTTATATTAATTTAAAATAATCTTATATTTTAGTATTTAAAAAGCTAAATTTACTTATAATAAAATATAGCAATAAAAAGCCTAGTTTTATTATCCTTAAAAATTTGAATATATTATAATATATTAATAATAGATTATTAATAGATTAAATAGTATTATATTCCTTAAGTATTATCTTTATAGTATAAAAGGTATTTATAGTAATTGCTAAGCCTTAATATCCTAAGTGGAAAATAAATAATTTAATATTATTTGAAAATAGATTAAAGCCTATTATTATTTATAAGGCTTAGATGAATATTAGTAAGGCTAGTTATATTATATTTAGTATAAAATGCTTAGATTTTTAGTAATTATAGCTAAATATCTAAAAAAGAGAATCTATTAATAATATATTAATAATTTATTAAATAGATTATTTACTTAAAGTATTTAATATATAATTTTCTTTTTTTAGTAATAATTCTAATTATATAAGAATATTACTAGAAATTACTATTAATAGTAGGAGGGAGTGATTATAAGATCTATATAATATAAATAAAATATATAGAATATTATAATTAATAGGTAAAAAAAACCTTTATTTAATTATATAATAATTCTATATAATATAACCATACCTAATAGGAATATAAATAAAATCTTAATATATTAGTAATAAATTTATAATATATTATTAAGAACTAATTATAATAATTTTATTAATAGATAAATTAATTAATAATTAAGTAATAATCTTCTATTATATTAAATAACTATTATTAAATAATCTTATATATTAAAAATAAATACCTATAAAAGCTATATTATATAAAAATATAATAATATTTATTATTTAACTTCTAATATTTATATTAAATAAAATATTAATATATACTATCTAAGCCCTAATAAAATATTAATAATATATTAATAATATATTAATATAAAATATTTATAGGATATATTAATTAAACCAATTTAAGATAACAAAAGGTTAATCTAAAAATAATTAATTTATTATATACTTAATATTATTTAAAATCAAACTAAATACTCTAAATCTATCTATAATATATTAATAATATATTAATAATTTATTTTAAAAATACTTATAAAATAGCTTATTACCTTAGATTACTTTTATTTTCCTTTTATTAAAGTTTTTACTATTTAACCTAATAATCCTTTAAAATTTTAAAATAATTTTATTATTTTAATTTAGGATTTAAATACTTATAGACTTTAACTTTAGTATATTAATATTTATAATATTATACTAGAATTCCTTTAAAAAAGGTAAAAATACTTATAATTAGAGATTAAATCTATTTATATTAATATTAGAACTAATAATTAATTATTAATATATTTATAATCTATTATAAATTTTTTAATATTTATTATTAACTAAGGCCTTTCTCATTATTCTTAGCTAAAGCTCTTAATAAAAATAATATATCTAACCCCTTTAATAAAGGATTTAGGATAATCTAGTATTTTAGGAATATAATAAAGCTCAAAAATAAAAATTACTACTTAATAGATTAATTTTTAACCTTTACTTATATTTACAACTAATATTAGCAATAACTAATTAAAAATTAAGATATTAAGCTTAGTTTAATAATTTTAATATAATATATTAATAATATATTAGTAATATATTATCCTAAAATATACCTTAATTTAATTATTAATTCCTAGAACCTTTTTAATTATAATATTAGATTCCTTAGAATTATATACTAGAATAGGATCTTAATAGGAATCTTTCTATTTAAAATCTTAGATTTAATAATCTATAGTTAATATATTAATAATATATTTATTATAATAAATATAAAGAAGGAAGTTTTATAAATTTATTTTTATTTAATTAAGGTTTATATTTAGCTAATATTAATCTACTTTTACCTTAGTACTAAGCTAATTAGAGGCCTTAGGTTATCCTTAGCTTAATTGCCTAAAAACCCACTTAATTTACCCTACCCTTAGCTAACCTACTTACTATACCCTCAGTTGATCTAGGAGCCCTATGAATAGGGGTTTGTGTATTATGGGTTAAGAACATAATGGAGCAGGGTTTCATTGTGGGGCTGCTACAACCAATCATATAACAGCCTATTACAACATTAACTAAAAGTAATTATACTTATTCTACTATAACCAGGAAATTCCAATAAGACTAAACAAATATAAGAAACCACTAATATATAACAAGGGAACATTTTAGATAGCATGCTATACTACTGTACTAGCATCTAAACTATTTAATATACTAGTATAATTAAGAGATATAAATATCCTTAGAAAGACTATAAATCCAGTAAAGAGGAACTAATTAGCTATAGCTATACTAATATTAAATCTCTTTTCTATCTTATATAATTATAATACTATTGCATTATATAGGGAAACAATATGTCACGAATAAAGGCGGCCCGCAGCCCTAGCCGCTGCGGCAAAAGGTCTACCGTGCCTTAGTTGCCCAAAACACAGCTAACTAAGCCCTATAGCCCTGGTACCAACAGGGCTCACAGGGGCAATTCATAGTAAATCCCCCCTTCCAGGGAAAAATACCACTGCCCTTAGTACTAAAGGGGAACCTTCCAAGGGTTATTAAGCCCTATAGCTAGCTTACAAATAGTCCCTTGCCTCTTGTAATAAGGTTATATAACCACTAAAGAATTACTATAAAGAGGTTACTAGTCCCTTTTTCAGAGGGTTATTAAGCCTCTGCCTAGGGTTTAAACCTAGGCCTCTTTAAAATATAATTACTATTATTTTATTATAAATAAAGGTAGCCCATAGCCCTAGCTATTGTGGCAAAAGGTCTATTGTGCCTTAGTTGCCTAAAATATAGCTAACTAAGCCCTATAGCCCTGGTGCTAATAGGGCTTATAGGGGCAATTCATAGTATAATATTACCAGGGAAAGGCCTATCTTTAGAAATAAGCGAATTATTATCTTCTTTTTTATTTATAGCCTTAATACCTATATTAATTATTATATAGATAATATAGTTTAAAAAGCTTCTTATTATATTTTTATTATATTATCAAGGTATAAAAGTGATTTATATCCCCCTAAGGAAAAGGACAGCTTAACAAGGTAATAATACTAAGGAGCATATTAAACCTTTAGACTTTTAAATCCTATAGTATAATTACCCTTATACCTATAATTACCTTAGAAGCCCAAAGGTAATATAAGATAAAAACTATAAAGCTTTCTCTAATAAAAATAAAATATAATAAAAAAATAGCTTTCTTAATAACTAAAATTAATATATTTTAATATACCTATAAATATACTTATAAATAATATTAATTAAAATATTTATATTTTAATATTATCTTATTTATAAAAATAATATCCCTTTTAAATCTAATTTTATAAATAAATATATATATTAAAAGATCTAAGCTATTAATATTTAGTTTAAAAGATTTAATAATAAATTTATTAATAAAATAAAAAATAAATTATATTTAAATAATAATCTAATTATTAAAATTAAAATTAAATTTATTTTATAAGAATTTAAATTATTTTAAAAAAAAAAACTTAATTATAATAATATTAATTTTATTAAATAATAATAAAAGTTAATAAAGCTAATATTAAAATATTTTAATATATAATTTAAAATTAGCTTAAATTCTTATAAAAAAAGGTTCTTAGAGAATCTAAAAATATATAAAAATTAGCTTAATAATATAAAATAATATATAAGAAAATAGAGATTTTAAAAATAAAGAAACTAAAAAAGGAAAAAAGGTTCTATTAGAATCTACAAATTACTATAGGATTATAATATAATAAAAATATAATAAGGTTTTATTGTATTATAATCTTATAGTAATTTGTGGATTCTAGTAGGACCTTTTTTCCTTCTTTAGTTCCCTTGTTTTTAGAATTTCTATTTCTTTATATATTATTTTATATTATTAAGCTAATTCTTATCTATTTTTAGATCCTTTAAGAACCTTTTTTTATAAGAATTTAAGCTAATTCTAAATTATATATTAAGATATTTTAATATTAGCTTTATTAGCCTTTATTATTATTTAATAAAATTAATATTATTATAATTAAAAATTTTTCTTTAAAATAACTTAAGCTCTTATAAAATAATTTTAATTTTAATTTTAATAATTAGATTATTATTTAAATATAATTTATTTTTTATTTTATTAATAAATTTATTATTAGATCTTTTAAGCTAAATATTAATAGCTTAGATTTTTTAATATATATATTTATATATAAAATTAGATTTAAAAGAAATATTATCTTTATAAATAAGATAATATTAAAATTTAAATATTTTAATTAATATTATTTATAAGTATATTTATAAATATATTAAAATATATTAATTTTAGCTATTAAAAAGAATAATTTTTATTATATTTTATTTTTATTAAAAAAAGCTTTATAGTTTTTATTTTATATTATTTTTAAGCTTTTAAAGGAATTATAAGTATAAAGATAATTATATTATAAGATTAAAAAGTTTAAAGGTTTAATATACAGTGGGGCAATAAAAGTTCCAAGGAGTTACCAAACCCCTCACCTTAATACCAATATAACTAAAAACACACCTCTTCTTTAATCTTAAATAAATTAATAAATACTATACTAAATAGCTTATATTTATAATTATTTGCCTTATAAGAGAATAAAGATTATAATAATATATAAATATAGGCATACTATGCATAGAATTAAAGCTAATAAAGGGCTTTCTACCTACGCTATTTATTTTATTATTAAGTAATATATATATTAAAGGAATACCTAAGACTGCCCTTGGTTAGGGAGGCTATATACACTAGATATATATAATAAAAGGCATATATTTTAAATAATTAAGAGAAATCCTTTTATTTAAAGCTATAATATAATTAAAAAAGTAGGTCTTTATTACTTAATTATAATATTAAACTAATACCTTAAAAAGGAGGATATTTAGTACTAAAAAGTATTATAGTAACTTAAATTAATACTAAAAATAGCTACTCAAAGGCTTATATTTACAAAAGATTATATTTATATCTATATTTAATATTAGAAGTATTAGATTTTTATAGATAAGGTTATAGTTATAAGAGGTCAAGGGGAGAGGTAGAAGTAGGTTTTTTATCATAGGGTTTAACTTAATAATTCCCTTATTTCTTTATAACTAATAATAATATAAGGAGAATAACTTTATTAGAAGAATATATAATCTCAAGAGAAGTTATTATGCTATTTATAGATATTTTAGGGCAGAATTAAGGGCTTAAGGCAGTCTCCTTTGGTAGCCCTATTTAGCAATCCTAAGGCATCCTATGGAGGTATTATAGGCTGCTATATCTAAGCCTACCTTAAAGAAAACCTCCTAATAATAGCTTAACCTAGTAATATCTTTATCTAAGATAATACTCCTATATATATATTAAATATAGTTTAAAATTAGCTATATAAATAGGCTAGAAATAGAGGTATTAATATTATTAATTTCCCTTCTTATAGCCCTAACCTTAATCCCATAGAAAATATCTAGCCCTTAATAAAAGAGAGAATAATAAAGGTATATTACTACAAATTACCCCTGTGAGCCCTGTTGGCACCAGGGCTATAGGGCTTAGTTAGCTATATTTTAGGTAACCAAGGCACGGTAGACCTTTTGCCGCAGTAGCTAGGGCTACAGGCTGCCTTTATTCATAACAAAATAATAACAATTACATTTTAAAAAGGCCTAAGTTCAAACCCTAGGCAAAGGCTTAATAACCCTCTAAAAAAGGGACTAATAACCCCTTTATAGTAACTCTTTAGTAGTCATATAACCTTATTACAGAAGGCAAGGGACTATTCGTAAGCTAGTCACAGGGCTTAATAACACCTAGAAGGTTCCCCTTTAGCACTGAGGGCAGTGGCATTTTTCCCTGGAAGGGGGGATTTGCTATAAATTGCCCCTATGAGCCCTGTTGGCACTAGGGCTATAGGGCTTAGTTAGCTGTGTTTTAGGCAACCAAGGCACGGTAGACCTTTTGCTGCAGCGGCTAGGGCTGCGGGCCGCCTTTATTCGTGATATATATCTAAAGCTTATTAATATACCTTAAAATAATAAGACTAAGTAGCTATTATAAGAGGCTACTATTAAAGCTTAGAATAGTATTAAAGATAGGATTATAATTAACTTATATAAGTCAATAAGGAACCAGCTATAGGCTATTATTAATACAAAAGGCTAGTATACTAAATATTAATATATACTCTATAAAAGAGCTCTTTTTTACTAACCTATTGGTATATTTAATAAAGAAATTAGGTCTTATTTAGCTATAAAATTAATTGTTAAAGTTTATATATTATAATGAGGGCATGGGCAGATTCGGCAACTCCTTGGAACTTTTGTTGCCCTACTATACTCCTTAGTATTATTATCTTATTAAGTTATTTCTCTTTTTAGGAGGATATAAATTATTTTTATATCTTAATAAGCTATTTAAGAGAAAAGGCTTTAATAATAATAATATTAAATTTTTTACTTGATAATAAAATATATTAAAATTAATATTTTAATTTCTTTATATTATTTCTATTTACTATTTAGCTATAATATAATAATCTTTTAAAGGAAAAACCTTATACTTAGATTACTATTAGTATTAAAGCCTCTAGGAGATCTATATCCCTAAATTATATCCACTCTCTAATATAAAGTAAGCTACTAAGATTAGCATTTAATATAGCTAGCTAAAATTTGGCTTTAGGTATTACCAGATTTAAACTAACTTAATTTATCCCTAACCAAGGTTCCCAATCTTAGTTACTAACTTAACCATACCAGCAGTACAGCTAATATACTACTAGCCCCCTTAAAATTAATATTAATTTATTAATTATTTATATAAAAAAAATTTAGCTTAAATAACTTTTAAATAAGATTTATATAAAATATAAATAATAATAATAAGTAGCTTAATAATTTAATATAAATAATTAAATTTAAATTATTAATTATAAACTAGATTTAATAATTATAAATAAACACATTTTTAATTTCCTAGATATTTAAAATCTAGCCTAGATTACCAATTTTCCTTGACTTTTTAATAACCTCTATATTTCTTTTTAGCCTTACTTCTATTATCATAATTCTTAATAAACCTTATAATATCTATAATCCTTTCTAGCTACTAATTATACTAACTATTATTAATATCTTCTAAGAACCTCTTTTCTTTTAGCTTTATATCCTTAAATTTACTTAAAATATACTTATTTATTAATAATTATAAACAAACACACTTTTGATTTCCTAGATATTTAAAATCTAGCCCAGACTATCAATTTTCTATGACTTTTTAGTAGCAACCTCTGCATTTCTTTTTAGCCCCACTTATATTATCGTAGTTCTTAATAAACCTTATAATATCCATAGTCCTTTCTAGCTACTAATTATACTAGCTATTATTAATATCTTCTAAGAACCTCTCTTCTTCTAGCTCTATATCCTTAAATTTACCTAAAATATACTTATTTATTATCTTATTAACCTTTATATATTCCTTTTAAATAAAATCTTTATTATTAATATTAATATTATTCTTTTAGAGTAATTAAAGCTTAAAATTAATAATTTTTATCTTTTAAAATAATATAAAATTAGTAATTTTAATCTTAAATAGTATAAATAGCCTATATTAAAAGAAAATCTATTTAAAGTATTTAACTAAATCGGGAGGGTATTTAGTATAGAGCTTACTATTAGTATATTTTAAGGCAAAAGGGTATAATAAATTATAAAGAATATAATATTTAAAATATAATTTAGATTTAGCTATTTTTAATAATATTAAAAGTAGGCTAGAATATATTAGTCTTAGTATAGTAGGAAAGCTATCTTAAATATTAGGATAGATCTAATAGAGTTTACTATCTCTAATAACAAAAGGGTATTAAGATTATAAAATATATAAAGTTAATTATTTTATTAATTAGGGCAAAAAAAGACTAATACTATAATTATTTAAATACTAATTATATCTACTCCTAGAATTGCCTAGTTAAGCCTCCTGCTTATATTTTAACTAAATATAAATACTTATTTATTATCTTATTAATCTTTATATATTTCTTTTAAATAAAATCTTTATTATTAATATTAATATTATTTTTTTTAAAATAATTAAAATTTAAAATTAATAATTTTTATCTTTTAAAATAATATAAAGTTAATAATTTTAATCTTAAATAATATAAATAGCCTATATTAAAGGAGGATTTATTTAAAGTATTTAACTAGGTTAAGAAGGTATTTAGTATAAAGCTTACTATTAGTATATTTTATAATAAATAAGTATAAAAGATTATAAAGAATATAATATTTAAAATATAATTTAAATTTAACTATTTTTAATAATATTAAAAGTAGGCTAGAATATATTAATCTTAGTATAAAAAGCTATCTTAAATATTAGGATAGGTCTAATAGAGTTTATTATCTTTAATATTAAAAGGGTATTAAGATTATAAAATATATAAAGTTAATTATTTTATTAATTAGGGCAAAAAGAGACTAATACTATAGTTATTTAAATACTAATTATATCTGCTCCTAGAATTACCTAGTTAAGCCTTCTACTTATATTTTAACTAAATATAAATTAAATTTAAAATAAAATAAATATAATAAAAGGAACTAATAAAGAAAGAAAGGTTTTATTAGAATCTATAAATTATTATAGGATTATAATATAATAAAAATATAATAGGAAGAAAAAAAAAGCTTTATAATTTTTATTTTATATTATATTTAGATTTCTAATATAATTATAAGTATAAAAATAGTTATATTATAAGATATAAAAATCTATAGATTTAATATACTCCTTAGTATTATTACCTTATTAAGCTATCCCTTTTCTTAGGAGGATATAAATTACTTTTATACCTTAATATAATCTAAAACTCCTACTCTTAATTATACTAAAAGGCACTTAAAAAGAAAACTTTTAGTAAATAATATGTATATTAATTTATAATTTATTCTAAATTAAAGTTTTTTAAATAACTTACTTAAATAGCTTATAAAAATCTTAGTCTTTTATTTCTTTTAGCTTAGCTTTACTTTTACTTATAATAAATAGTATTTTAATTAAATTAATAATAATAAAAAAAAACAATATAATAAGAAATTAAATTAATAATAAATAAATAATTTAAATAAATAAAACTCTAGAAAATAAGCTATTTTTATCTTTCTTATAAAAAGTAAATAACAATTAATTATTTATTACCCTAAGCTTTTATCTATAATCCAAGGTACCCTCTTTAAGCATTATAGTACTATCCCTCTTAGTCTCTACCACAGCCCACCCACCTTATTACTTAACCCTAGTACATAGCCCCTCTGCTCAATCCGCCTAATAAGGGTATATACTACTGCTTAGGTACTACTCAGTGGGCTCAGTAAGCTGGGTAAGCACTGGCTAAGCACTAGCTAAGTAGCTCCGGATCTTATACCCACAAAAGCAGCAATAAGTTATATCGAGATTCGCATGGCATAACACACTAATGAAGATATTATAGCGATCAATTCTATCACCCAAAATGCTCGAACTAGTGGAGGTGATGCCGAAAATGACGCCCTTTCTCTTTTCGTACCTTGGTGTAGTATAGCCAGACCTGGTCACGTTGGCAATGAAACGGCGGCGAATAGAAGGTGCGAAAAAAGCCCTCCTGGCTGAAATAGAGTCGCGAATGCGTCGCCGTCTATGGTGGGACTCTATTGAACAAGACGGAAGAGGCGCAGAAGACTATGATCTACAGAATATGGCGGGCCCTATCAACATGTCTGGAGTTGACCTACCTAGAAATCTCCACAAGAGCGATTTTTCACCGAAGATGAAGGAGCTTTCACCATCACGACCCGACTGGATACGGATGACACTGCCGTTGGTTAGCATTCAAATAACCCGAGCCTGCATCAGTCGGAGGATCCAGACTGGGCCACAGAGAAAAACCTGCTCGGAGCACTGGTGTTGCTGGAGCAGCCGAACAGTATCTGAACCAATTAAGACCTCCAGCCTTATAACTGGATCTTCAGGGTGTACCCTCAGTAACATCTAGATCGAGTTAGCACTGTGATTGTGAGCCTATCCAATGGTCACATTTTGTTGAATTTGGGTCGGCACATCAAGGTGTCAAACTTTGAGACTACAGAAGAGACACCACACCCTGACACAAAGTTTGTGACGTGTCTAGGGAAAGCAATTCATAAAAAACAACCACACTTCATAATCGAGCAATGCTCAGTCATGCTGGGACATTTCAATATCAATGACTGTTCCCAGGTCGCAAATGAAATACACAATGATAAATCAGGGGAAATATTTATCAATATAATACAATCAAGTGTCCAAAGCCGACGCGCCGCCGAAATTATCGCGCAAGCCAAAAACGACAAGGTTGGCATGCATGGACGTCAAACAGCAATCACAATAGCACTTGCGGAGGTAGTTTGATGGCAAACCTTCACCCTTTTTTAGTCATTTCTAACTAATGCGTAGTCGGGCCTCAGAATTCTGGCCAACATTAACGTCCCCCAGTCACTCGCATATCAATCAGAATGACGGCATGGGCTCCAATCAAGTCAGTATCGGCCTTTTCCAAAGACATGCCCGATTTTACACAGATATACGGTATTCCATGACAGCTGATTGTTCAACACGAGAAATCTTCAAAGAAATCAGGCGAGTAAAGGGTTGGGACAAGGTGGAAATCGGAGCCCTCTGCCAGAAGTTGCAGAGATCCCAAATTCCGTCAGCGTACCTCAAATACACAGAAACCGCAGCTGGGGTTTGTAAGGATGGTGAGGATTTCTAGTAATGGCCTATGTGTGTAACGTATGGCGAATGAAGCTCCCAACGAAGGCTTTATTTGGCTGGCGTATGAACTATTTAATTCTTGTACATTATAATTTTAGGCATATTCAAGTCGACTCTTATCCCATTTTGGCCTCAAATAATCGCCATCGAAGCTCATATCATAACTAGTAGAATGCACATAGTTGAGAGTCCAGTCCGCCTTCATCTCCACCCCTTCAGCTGATTGGCTCCAGACTGTGACTAGAATGGTATTGTCTCCATTATAGTTCAACACTCCGGGAGGGACGGGAAAATCGATCTGGTGTCCAATGTGTGGGCTGAACCGGCCATATTGATAGCCATTCACGAAAAGTAAAGCTCGTAGACGGTTTGAATAGGCTGTTTTTGTAGCCGAGAAGGTATCATCGGCGGTTGATGTGAGTTGGAACGAAATAGAAACGTCGAGACCCTTGGGAACGTCCAGGGATGCGACAGTGCGGAATGCACGAACGCCGGCATTTGGGACAATGAAAGTTGTGGCATTACCTGAGGCGTCTGTCCAGCCATCATCAGGATATCCCGGCAAATGCATACCAACTCGTTCTGCATACAGCCCCCCTTCATTCATAGGGCCTCGCACGGGATCAATATTGTCCTCGAGTCCTGCATTGCCTGCAATCTTCCACTCGGTGAAGGCGTAATTGCTTCCAGGACCGATAAGAGTGGCATTGTTAATTCCCCGCGGCTCGACTGCGGCCTCACGCAGTTCATGACCACTTTGATCCATAAGTACAACAAGAACATTGTCACCCTTTTCATTCAATGTGGCGTTTTTGAAAGAAAAGGTTCCAGAGTGTGAATTGAGATATGAAAGGCCATAATAAGAGCCCACGTAGTCCGAATTCAACCAGACAGAGTAGCCAAAAGCGAAGCCACCCGTGAGGTTAAGGAAGAGGCCGGTGGGCGCATCATCGGTAGAGGCGAATGTGGCTCTGTAGATGTGGTTTCCGTAATGAATTTTGTAGTCATCAACATAGAGAACTGGGTTGTTATCGGCAGGCTTGGACGGATTTGGAGTCTCTGTATTATTCGCAACTGGAAATTGTAAGAGTATGATCCACACAGGTCGACATCTTCAACTCACCAACCCAAGCCTTTGCAGAGGGCTTGTAGTCCTTCTCAATCTCAGGAAGACTGTCCACCCATTCCCAGGGGCCCAGAGAAGGGAGCTTGAAACTCGAGGGCCCACCCACTGACACGGTGTACCTTTGGCCCTTGCGCGATTTGATAGTAGCATTTTTACCATTCCAGGTTATGGCACGAAGATTCTTTGTGGCATACACGATTATGGTTGTTGCCTCTTCCTCGTCGCCGTTGAGATTCAATGCTTGCTTCTTCTTATCGTATTCAGCAGACCGGACTAGGTAGGAACCCTGGACAAAAACTTGAAGAAATGTTAGCTAGTCTACAAAGGATGAACTGTCAGTCTTACCCGTATTGTTCTCGGGCGCCAATGGGTTATTGTCCAGAGTCGGTACCCAAAATCTGTGCGCTGCCTTTCGGCCAAGTAAGAGGATGTGCGCGCCATCGCCAAGTTGGATGACGCTGGTTCCCTCGTTTTGGACGTACGAAATCGTGATCCCTGAACTTCCCTCGTGGATCTTCACAGCATCGTCTCCAGCAGCGGTCAAAACCTTGGCTTTTGATACGCCCTTGATGCTAAACTCTCCGGCTTCTCCCTCGGGTAGCCACAGTGCAAGAAGCTCCTTGTCATCAATAATGGCATAGCTGAGAACCTCAGCGGTCGAATAAAGCAATGTCTTCTTGCCAAAATTAAAGTCTGTGACAAGGATCTTGGCCTGATGGCCATTGATAGTGATGTCATCGATGTATTGGGGGATGGTGAGCTTTCCCTTGGACGTGTTGACGTCGAGTTTGAATTGCTCCTTGGTACCTGACGAAGATACGTTGTGTCGAACTACATAGAATGCAGCATTCGTGTCAGGGTTTCTGAGCTCAGCAGCAGTGATGGCACTGTTACTGGTGTAGTTTGTGCCCAATCCCACCCTATCGGTGTGAGTGAGATCGTGAGCGACCCTGGTAAACAGGACAAGAAGCTTCGTCTCGTAGTACTTGTCCCAGAGTGCCCGATTCTCGGAAACTGGCGAGGAGTAGTCATAACTGGTCGCCACCACTGGGCAAGCAGAATGCCCCCAGTTTGTTCCGCCAAAAATCATGTAAAGCGAAATGGCGGTGACTCGTTGGTAGATGAGATCTCTATAGAAGATGTTGGCAAAATCAGCACCGATATCCTCTGGACACCCGCCCCGTGGGCCACCCCATGGGCTATATGACCCTCCTTGAAACTCGGGCATAAAGTTTGGCTGCCTGGGCGACTGCACCGTGAAGTAGTCATAGTAGTTTTGGGTTTGGTAGGCTACATATTCACCATTTGTGCCGGTGCATTCGCTCAGATTGCAACTCCAGCAAGATGGGTAGCTGTCGAGCCCGACGACATCCACATTTCCAGTAGCGTTTGAAAAGTCCTTGGACCAGGAGTATCCTCTCATGTTGGGCGCATTGTGAGAAAGCGGGACATCAATTCCGCTGTCTCGAGCGCTATCTTCCAGCGCTTCCATGTAATTGGCAATGGTTGGATTGAGAGTTCGCTTGCCAATGTCCTTCCATTGGCCGTTGAGTTCGTTCTCGATCTGGAACATGATGACATTTCCACCGTTGGTGACAAGGTGTGGTTTGATAATGCTGGAAATTTGCTCCCAATAGGGCTTCCAAGCCTCCGTGTATCTGTCGTCATCATTACGCAAAGTGCCATACTCTCCAGTCGTGAGCCACAGGGGAAAGCCGCCAGCATTCGTCTCAGCGTTGACATAAGGGCCAGGGCGAATGATTACGTACATGCCCAGCTCTTTAGCCAGGGTCAAGATGGAGGTGAAGTTGTGGCCGCCATTGGTGAAGTCCAGGGCATCTGGGGAAGCACTGTGGTAGCCCCAGGAATTATAAATTGAGAAAGTGTTGAAGCTAAATATTGTTGGCCAAAATCTTTCTGCAAGCTTGTCGTTTTGACTTACCCAGCCGCCTTTATTTTTTCCAGCAAATCTCGCCAAAGCTCGGGACTTGAAAGAAGGAAGAAAACATTAGACGATACCAATCCAAATTTGAGGCAAACTTACACTGGATATCGCCATGGGTGAAACTGAAAAGAATATTAGAACCCCGCAATGCGACTAGCAATGGTGGTCACTCACCTCTCCAGAGAAAACAAAAAGCCTGTGTCCATTGACATAATAGCTATAGTGGTCCCTTGATAGTGTTAGATTCCAATTCAGTTTTTCCGTCATTCATCGACTTGCGGATGGGTTTCTTACCATTGCACAATTTCATTCAAACCATTGTCGAGAACAGGCCATTCATCCGTCTGGGCAAAGGCAGGGTGCGCAAGTAGAGCCAAGCTCCCAAGCCCTGCAGTGAACTTGGAGAACTTCATTTTGAACGGCTTGGACCTTGCAGAGAGCACACGATGGGGACCATGGCCACTCCGACGCGCACCTCAGAGCTTTTATCAACATTGTTGTTTTTGCCAATGTCGGATAAACCGGCCTCTGTCGGATGATGGAATGGTGTCTTCTGGTCTTGCCTATTGACGCCCCAATCACGACTGAGGATTCTTTTTAGCCTCCAGAAAGTTGTACCCAGGCGTAGGATCGACAAGGACACCGGCGGGCACGTCGATTTCCCCGCCACTCATCTTGACGCAATTGACCAGGGCAAGCTCTGTGCGGGGTTCGGTAATGCGATGGGCCGAATACGACCTGTCCTCGGTGGAGTACCAACACCGGAGTTTTTACTGAGCGTAGATGCGTGCATTTAATCTCGTGTGTCGGCAGTGGTTCTCCTAGCGTCTGCTTTACATTGGGCTTTTCCGTCTTGGCCAACAGGTGAAGATTGATGGAGGGAGGGTCTATAAATCTCGCCGGGTGATGGATTATCAAATCGTCCAATCACCCATTTCACAGCCATAACTTCTCCACAACACGGAAGCTCCACTGGAGCAGAGAACATTATCCATCTCATGATGTTATTGTATCCCGAGATAATTATTATTTCAGTTTATTCATATTGAGCTGCATGTCATCATTTCGTATGCAATAGACAAAGTGTACTTTTCTTTGCCGCTGGCCTATTGTTGTATACCAGCCACCGCTCTAATGCTGATTGGAAGTCAGTGCCGAGTAATGTATGATGGTCATCTGATGTTCTAATTGGATACTTCTGGAGATTATATCGATGGCGTATGGAATTGTCTCGTGTATGCAAACAAAACAAAAACCAAATCTTTCAATGGCGGTGCCTCCATTCAATCGTCTTTGAGCTATTTCTAGTTGGAGAAGTAATTACAAAATATTGCCTGCGTAGCTAAATGGAGGCGTTTCAATGGGTTGCGCAAAGTGACTTTATTAATTTCTTGGATAATACTGGGATGAAACATCTTCTACATCCTGCAATTGTTATTCTTCCCTAAGAGGCTAGAGCTTCAAAAAATATCCTAGATAGTAATATAATTACAGGTGCTAATCTGTGCACTGGCGTGTCACTTCGACTCGGGCATGGAAAAATCAAGATGCGGCTTTGCGAAGGGATTCCAGAGGCGAAGTCTTGAAAGAATGGCAGATGGTTGAATCGAATGTATTTATGTATTACTTTAGGACATAGTGCACAAATAAAGCTCAGTTTCTAAACATTCCGATGCATATTACATCAAGATACACTTCTCACATCACCACCATTTTGGATCTGTGGTCCTCCAGGTGTTAGTACCACAGTGAATCTCGCCCATCATTTTATGATGCGAGAACCAGTCATCCTGATAAGTCACGTTGAAGCCCGCCTTTGCATAAGCCACGCTCACCGCCTTTGCATAAATATCCTCTCCATCAATAACAGGGCCCCAAGGGTTCGGAGCCAGAACCAGCGAGTTGGTCAGGACGACGCCGTTGATCGTGCCGGGATAGAAAGCCACAACTTGCTCAGAGGCATTGATTGCGCGCCTGTGGAGTGTGTTATCATCGGGTGTGGATGCTTCGATAATCGACATGGGTTTGGATGCAGGGCCTCCCGTCAGTGGTTCTCTGACGGAAAGCGAGCGGACGTTGGATCTTGGGGTTTCTTCCGGGTTGCTTGGGCTTGTACTATCTACTGTGACACAATCCCAAGTGGATCTTGTGGCATAGTAATATGTTGCGGGGACTCGGATAATATCTTCGTCGGTGATGCCAGTCTCACGCTTGAGAATCTCCAGGTTAGCTTCGATGCGTTTGGCGGAACTCTTGTTGATATCCTCGAATTGGGTAATGTTGAGAACTTCATTGATGGTCTGTTCTGGTAAGCACTGGTCGGCGCGGTCACTCTCCATACGGGGCCGGGAGAGTGCCTTCTTACTGCCGTGGCCGTTGGCAGATGCCTCCTTGAGAATATTGAGCCCTGCCAGGGGATCATCGGCCATCAGAACCCAACCACGCTCATTGTCGGCAGGGAGAAATTGGAGGAACTCATCAACGTGGCCAATATTTAGCCAGGCTGTATCGAGTGCAATCGGATCTTGGACTTCTTGGGCCTGAAGAAACTCAAAGATTTCTGGCTTTCGTCCTTCCCACTCGCCCATGACTAAGACTTGTCAGTACAGCTAAACGCAGTGTTCAAGCTGGTATGCACTCACTGATTCGGCCTGCGGGGTATTTCTTCCCGTTGTGCTCGTATGGAGGGATAGTTTCCAGGTTTCCAGTGGCATCTAATGAGTCTCCTGCACCTGGAGACTGTACAGCGCCAACTTTGTCGTTGAGAAGCTCATGGAAGACATCCCGTCCAGCGATACGGTACATCTGGGCTGATCGGATCATTATTCGAAGGACAATCAGCCCATCAGGGCCAGGTATGCTCGTATAGCCAGGTTCAAAGAAATCTTGGGTCCAGATGTCTCCTTGAGTGAACAAGTACACAGGCTCTTTGATTCCAGCTTTTGAAACATTATCTTGAAGATCAGAGATAAATTTCGCTTGCGAGGATTTATTATAGATATCTGCTGAGCTAAAAACTCGCTCAGTATGTTGCAAGTGATGATGCGCCAACACAGGAGCAACCCGGAATGCAACAGAGTCCACCGCTTTCGCGGATCCATCCTCAACAGTGAAATGAACATCTGCCTTGCCATCCCAAACCTTGGGCCGTCGGACATCACGAGCGTCAATACCCAGCTCAAGACCGCCCTTGAGCTCCTCGGTGGTAAAGGTGTGGTTTGCAGCCACATAAGTCCATTGCTTACCCTCCTTCACAAAGACTCGGACCTTTGACGCAGCCGTCTTGCTTGTGACGTGGATTGAGCCCTTGGCAGAGGCACTCAGCCCCTGGATGGGCAGTGTCTTCAGTGGCGCAAGGTATTTGGGATTCCGCTGAATTTCGTCTGAGGCGTCGTTACATTGATCAAGGTAGGACTGATCGACGACCTCTTTCCCCCCGTTTCGTCCCCATTTCTGGGCACAGCGCTTGCCGGTGTCGCCAATATTGGCAAGAAACAAGGCACCTACTTCAGAGGTCCACGAAGCCTTTCCTTGGATGTCGGCCTCGTTCACCTTACCATCGCGATTCGTGTCGGCGAGAATAGTTACTTGGAGAGCGTGGCAAGAGCTAGACAAAACTGAGTTGTTAGTCGAAAAAAAGAAAGATGCGATTAAGCAAGTCTAGAATCGCATACCCAAGCCCACAGCGGCTAGTTTGTGGATGAAGAGACGCATACTGAAATATGGGAGAGAGCTCACCAAGTAATCCCAAATGATGCATTCAAATAGAGGTGGAGAAGTCTTTTAAGTCCATCATGATATTTTGCTCAGATAAGTGCGGCGCATGAACCTCGTATTCCCCCCAACCAGGGGAACGCAGTGCCAAGTGACCGGTGCCAAGTGGTTTATGATTGGCCCCTGCGTAATTCTTCAGCTCGACTGCACGGATATCATTGGTCTCTTGAAGCGCCTTCATTCGTCCCGATTCTTCAAACAACCAACTTACTTTATGATGAGTCACCTCCCAGTGCGACGCTTCTATTGAAAACACGCCATTTGGTTGGCACCTGTACAATGTGGCGATTGCACATCACAAGCCTCTCATTCATTCCCTCTCACCGCTGAGCGCACTGCTCGCTCAGGGCCCAATCCTTCAAATTCGGCTAAAGTCCTTCATCTCCGTGCACCGCCCCAGACAAAGGGTACGGCCCCCACCTACCTGCCCATCCGCTTATTACGTTTTGAATATGTTGCATTGCAGATTCCAGGGACACTAATTAGACCTAGTGGCGGGGGATTCCGAATGTGCACCACAGTAATACAAATACAATCAAGGGAGTCCTGCATCGATAATCCCAAGACGACATCTAACAAGAGATGATACGATTCCGCTTTTGACGACTAGAAAATGCGCTTCGTGTTTTAATAGGTGGCCCAATGGAACAAATTGTAGTAGACTTTGTTGTTGGCATTTATATTGCATGCGGCGACTTCACAGGAGGTTTTGTAGACGAACTAAATTGTCAGTGCCCTATTATTAACTACAACATGAACACGAACTTTTAACTTTGTGTACTAGACTACTAGTCTTTCCTACAACTTTACTGGACTGCAAAGACTCTAAAAATGTACCCAACTCAGCATATTCTAGAACAATGACCAAATTCTGGAAGGAGGCCGAAGCCAGTATCCATGCGACATGAAGAAAATAACCTGCAGATTAATACGTATTATTTTTTTACCCTATATGCCGGCTTCAATGGACATGGCTGGTATTATCTTTAAGAACGATGTAGCTCTCCCTCAACTACTCACGTGTGAGAATATATTGACCATTTATGGTATTCCATGGCATCCGATTGGAAGAGCGACGCCAATCAGCTCTAATTCACATGAAGTGCAGAGTGTAGATGGCTAGAATGTGTCAAGGATGACTTTTTCAAGTCTTCAATGCACCCATGCTTATTTCCAAGCCCACTGCTGTAACCTGGAAAGGAGTAAAGGGCAGGAACTGAGCCAAGTGGCTATGCAAGGGAATCCTTGTCGGTAGGGCAGAATGTAAAAATAACCTCGTATTTACGCTTCATTAGCCAATTATCCACTGGCGACCGAGCGATCCGTGTGGAGCGGACTACAAGGGAATTTGTCACTGGATATCATTGGCCCTTTTATTGACCAAGGTAACCGATTATGATAGCTTTATCGCATCTTGATATCCTTGTGGACGACGTTGAATGAACGAATGATGAGGGAAAAAGTGATTCGTTTCATTGGCTGAGACAATGTGGTACTTTAATGACGCTCACCTCGACGGCCCAACCTAATGCTGCAATATTATCTCCTACGGCCGTCAGAGAAGCATTAGAGACAGAAAAAAGCAGTTGGTTCTGCTTGTCAAAGCCAAATGCGGTACCACGATAAAACGAGGTTGAATTTAGACACTGTACCCCTGCAGCAAAATAGTCGAGAGGTAGCATTAGTCGGGTCATTCCGATCAACATTGCTGTGGGCTTTGGTAGGATTGGGTGAAAGATGGAAAGAAGACGAGACGAATGAAATGCTAATAAAAATAATTAGTTGCCAGCTGCACCCGAATTCTATTGACTGCGGCTATTAAACGACTAAGAGATGTACGAAATGCCCCCTCGAGACTAGCAAAAGCAACTTCCTCTGCAAAATCAAGGAACGCAGATTGTTCCATACCCTCGGTATATCTACTCCTTTTCGGGATAGACAGATGATGGTATCCGGTCGCAAGCGCGACCAAGGCCACAAGGGGTTCTTGCATGCCGGTCGATCGGTGAATATACTTTTGTGCCATGCCAGGTAGAAGTACGCTAGGGTGCACCACTCCGAAATGTTAGCACCCCACGTAATGCTGATGCTTCACAATTGCGAGTTGGCAGGTTTTCCGTATAGAGGTTGGAACATTTTGTGTAGCTAACAGGAGGTATATGTTGTTCAGCGGGAGTATGAGGATCATGTCTCCATGAGCAGCAAGCCTGTGAATGCTAGACTCTGGTTTAAGCCGCGGTTAAACTCTGTTGCTAGCTGAAGCTCAAAGGCATCTTTCAGCAAGCAATTTCACTGGGGTCAATTGCATAATTGCTATCACAAGTTACAGTCCACCATATTCTCAACGTCAGTAAGTTTCCAGGATATGTTCAGCGCCGAGTCCGATGCAAAGACTTGAAATTCCGCAGTTGTCTAAAAAGAAAGAAAAATTTCGAGTAGATGCTCCATCAAACTAGATGATGGGAAGCAAATATAAATATGGCACTGTCTATACCGGCTCAGACTTGCATAACTAAGCGCCGAATCAAGTACACAGCCTGAATACATGGTTTAATTCTAAATTGAGAAATAGAACAATAAGGGCCTGTTTCAAGTTTCCAAATATGCAAGCTATCGCCACCTATCAAGCTCATCTATTTGTCCCTTGTAGGTGTCTCGCTTGTAAGATTCGAATTATAATCTAATCACACCCAAAAAACTCCTATCACCCAAATAAAACACCAAATCGAGATTAATAAAATCAGGGTGTAGTTTTACACTTCATTCCGGACAAGGATAACATTTTTTATGTATATCTTATAGATGCAGATTCTTCTCATGTGTTGGGGAAAACGAACCAGGCACCGTAAATGACTAGGTGTTGATAAAAAAAACACAAATGTTGAGCCCGTGTATTAACTCGTGATGACCTTACCGGATTCTAATCCGCTAGCGATACTTGGCGTCCAACAATCGATCATTAAGGCGAATGAGACGCGCCGAGATCTCCAACCAACTGATATGATGCGCGCTAAGTCTGTACCGTGTTTCTTCCCGTCAGCATTATAACCAATCTGATCTACAATGCATCTACTACCGTGCCGTCCTATTGTGGAATTTCTTTACAGTGGGGTGTATAAATAGCCGTCTTTGCCGTCATATACTGTTCATATCTGTACCCTTGCTGCAAAGGAAACTACAAGTTTAACTACCCAAGGACCCAGAATTACGGCAATGAGTTGGGTCAAATTTAATATCGCTGCGGCCATATTTGCATATATGGCTACAGCAGCAGCTTCAAGTGTACCGGCTAGCCTCGTCACTCACGCCGAGCTTTACGCCAACTACCCTAGAAATCGGGCAAACAAACAGGCCAGTCGCACCCTCTGTCACAATTCTGGAATTGTTACGTCTGTGTAGAGCTATTTATCAAGCTTAATCGGGTTTATGTAAAGCATTGAACCGATAACTATGTCGACTTGGTGACGTGGGCTGATCTTAGCGATACGTCTACTATGTGTTGTTCATATTATAAGCTGTTGAATTAGAAAAAATCCCGACTATAAACTGAGCTAGCACCATGTAAGTTGGCTTTTTATTTTATTTTAATCCCCCCCAAAAAAGAACTTTGGCGTGGTTTGTGTATAAAGCTGACGTGAGGGTGCCAGGTAGGGGGATCATCTCGATGGCCCGTCTCTACATGGCGCTACCGATGGAGTCTATGGGGTCAGTTTCAAGGGGTGCCAGTGCACATCACATGACACGGGCGCTATATCTCTTCAACATGATGCAGATGAGACACTTGAGATGACGCCAATTAAACAAACCCAGCAGCAAAAATGGCGTCACCAGAGCAGATGCGAGAACAGATAATGATGCAGGCTCGCCAGCGACAGATGCATATGATGGCGGCGGCGAGACAGCAGCATCAGCATCAGCATCAGCAGCAGCAGCAGCAGCAGCAACGACAACAGCAACAGCAACAGAGTCAACAGCTCCAGCCTGGCCAGATGCAGATGCAAACACACACGCAGCCCCAACCAGCCGCCACGGGCTCAACCTATGATGACCTCCCCATCACAGAGCCCAATGATGTCAGCTACATCAATCAATCGCCTTCACCCTTGTCCCCATTTCTATTGGCCTGTCGCAATGGGCCGCTGCCTACTCTCCAGTCAACTATAGCCTCTAACCGTACGCCAACGGCTCTGCACCAGGGTCTCACACTCGCCCTCAGCGCCGGCAACATTGAAGGCGCGCGCTTCCTCCTCGCCAACGGCGCTCCCGTTGCGCGCCAAACACCAGAACAGATTCTCTATGCGCCCGCAGACAGGCAAATCCCCCTGTTTGAGCTGCTCTCCCAGCACGGCTGGGACCCCAACACGCCGGGCTTCTATGGCGCCGTCTTACTCCCCAAAGTCATCTCCAACCTGCCCCTACTCAACTGGTTCCTCACCCATGGCGCAGATCCCAACCTAGGCCCGCAGCGCGACAACCGCGACCGTAACGGCGGGCCTGAGACGGACTCTTGCGTTGCTCTTGAGACGGCGGCATCTCGCGGCAGCAGACAGGCTGTGCAAATGCTGCTCGATGCGGGCGCTAAAATCCAAAATGGAGCGCCACTGCATTACGCTGCGGGAGCCTGCCCGCCCGGCGCAAACCCGGGCCACGACATACTAAGCAAGGAATTCGATACTAGCAGGATACCAGTCATGGAAGCGCTGGTGGAACGCGGTGCAGACGTGAACCGAAGAATGGAATCCCGGTTCATGGAAGCGCAATACGCCGTCGTCCACGCAATCATGGCAGGGGCCGTGGAGCGCGTGAGGTGGCTACTCAGCCATGGAGCGGATCCATACGCCAGAGGTGGGTTTGGGAGCGCCGTCGAGTACGCGAACTTTACCAATGGCGAGATGAAACGGGTGGTTGAGGAGGCAGTGGCGGCCATGGGAACCAAGAGGACAGGGTCGTGACCAGTTTCAATCTGCAACGGCGCTGCATTGCCGATAACGAGTCAATCTTGTCTGTCATGCTCTCCCACAGGGCTGATTAAAATAGTTTGCGTGGTAATGTGTTGGCCCATAAAAAAAAAATGTTTGGCATTAGTGTCCAGGAACCGCAGTCTTCTCGAGGGGGGTTCGGCCATGCTCTTTGTTGTATCAAGGGAGAGAATCCTTTCAAGTCTTTCGTGTCTCAAGTAGATATCCCAAATGGTTATTTGCATTCCTCTTTACACCCACCAGGTGATGTTGCAGAGGTACTAACTCGGCTTCATTTTAGCAGCAGCAATTGATTAACAAGGTCATATTTGGAAAAACAGTTCGAAATCAGATCATCTTTGGACTTTGCAAACACCCAATTCTCTCAAAGCAGAATAGCGCCACCCGTAGCTTTGGTTCAAGAATGATATCACAGGTTGCCGTCTAATCAAATTGTGATGCTTTGACCACTTCGGAGAGAAGGTGAAACCACTAAAATCTCACGTATGTGCATCCTTTGATAAGACGTGGGGGCATTGAAGAATACAGGGTCGACGACATGCTCGACCTCCAGCTTTCCAATTGGCCCTTGTCTCTGTGGCTCCAGGGCCTTGCCTGCGGACCAGTCAGGGGCATGGCTGTGTGTGTTTTTTATACGCGGATTGATTCCCGAAGGATTCACATCGCGACTTTGGCAATTCCTGGGTGTGTGGGTATGGTAATTTTGGCGACAACCAAACCAGGAAACACGGCCCGGGGATGAATCTACCACCCACTTTTTGGTTCCACCTCCCTCAAGTACATACGTGACATGACAGGGAGTGGAGTGATCCTCGTACTCCTCCGCGTAGAGAACTACCGGTAAGAATTAAGCGGGATAATTCAACCGCCCCTGTATACACTCCTTTAGCATCCTCAATGTGTGATATCCTGCGTACCTATCCATTATTTACACACGTCTTTTGCTGACTGATGCGAAGCTCGCATTAGTTTTGACACGACTAGGTAGTTCTATTCTTTAAACTCCCTCAAACACTTACTTCGCCCAGACAGCTCCGTCGACATACAATCATGGCTCCGGGTCGTCCAATGCAATCGACACCCAAACCTCATGCCAAAAATGGCTCCCTAATGATGGCAGATATGCTTATTTATTCATGTGTAAAAAAAAATTCAACCGTGGGCTCAACCAGGCAGTAGACCTAGGAACACCTTTATAGTACAGCCGTTTTTTGGATACAACCAGTGGCATTGCAAATACAGCCCTGTGCCATACAACTAACTTTACTCTTCTAGGCAGAACAACCTTGAGATGCCCTCATGGGAGCATAGATATAAAGCTCAGTAATTAAACCCAATACTTAAGTCGGCTTCCCGGGCAAAGATGCATTCCATCGCACATCACCCAAAATGCCTCCCACCACACGCGCCGCGCACAGCAGAATTGCACATTTCACATCAAGAAACAAGTATTCCAACGGCGAAATCCGCTGCTCTGATTATCCTCGAGCAAAAAGCCGCGCTCCAGAGGACTTTTGACCTGTGTTGTTGAAAACCTAGAAAAGGTCACAACAAACACCAATATCAATGATGTTGAGGGTGTTGAAAGCATTGTATCTACCATCACTACCGAGACTAAAGACCTCACTGATAATGAAGACGATGACTCTTCCAAAACTCAGAGTCTAAATCCTCGGAAACTTCGACGGAGAAGGAAACCTCCTCATTCACTGAGGCCACCGCGCTGCATGTCACAATTCTATACGAACCGACCCCCTTCACATCAGACGACTCCGTTATTTCGACTAGTACCTGCTTCTCCTCGACCACGGTCACAACCGCCGGGTGTTCTGCAACTAATTACACATCCATCCTCTCAACCGCTACTTTGACCGAAACTCAGGTTCCCTGTGCTTCCGATACCTGTGGTGACCCGTGCCCTATGAATGGAGCTGCGCTGAGTGGCGAAATGAGTGTGACTTCGAGCGCGGATTGCGCTGCCTTGTCTACGAGTACAACCTCTGTTCTTCCCACAGGTAGCTACGGGGTTAATTGTAGCACTGCAGTCGCAACCCCCAACACAAGAATTCAACTCTGACTCTAGTTCTTCCTGAAGAAACATATCCCTCAAGGATCGGTCCTTGATTGAGCGTTCTCTCCAGGATGTGAGCCCGCCATACGCCAACTATGTTTCCCAATTTCGGCCTGCATGGGTGAGCCAGGATGGGTTAGCATCTGGAACATGGTACAACTTCCCATCCTTCGGCCATGCATCGGCAGGTTTCAACGGCATTTACAGATTCGCAGTTGTCATGATTGTTTCTGAAACGGGCATATATCTATCGCATATTTGGGAGAATCCAGTCTTTATTGATAGCGACTAGAACCCCACCAGTGATGATGACTTTAATAGTAACTCATTCGAAGCCCTTCGCGATGGAACTATGAATGCCCATAGTATTACTGCCCTTGTCGGTACCGATGACAATCCTGGTGTCGTAAACGCCATCTATTCTCCCAGAGTGTTTGTGCTATCGCCATACACGAGCGAGTGGGACAGGGCGGTGCATCAAATCACGACAACTTTGAGATATCAAGACCGCGCCAGCTCCCTTGCTACAAAGATTGCCGGCATAATTCCAGGATCCGGGACGCCATTCTCCCTAGGTTATACCCGCACAAGTGCGCAGGCCTCTACAGCCGACAGCGGTATAGCTGGCAGGGCGATTCTGGAAGTTGATCCCTTCCAATCATGGTTGGTTTCGAGCGAGGCCGACGCTTCAGCTGACAGCGCCGGCCTTCAGGTTGGCCATTGGAGGCCATGGGTCGAAGACCAGTTGATCACCTATCAGGACGTTTGGGCTCCATGGACTCTGGCTCTTAAACGCAAGCGAGACGCTACACCTGTGCATGCAGTTTTGGTGTTTCTAGCGACTCCCCTACGATAGCTGGCACAAGTGTTGCCAGTGAAATAACTGCGGTAGCCATGTCGGATTCTACCAGTGCTAGTTTAGCTGTCAGAAATTCTACTAGCACCGGAGTTAACACACCAATCACTACTACCGAGGCCACTTTAATTACCATAGATCAGACCACAACAACAAATAGCCCAATGGAGTCTTCAACTGCTGACGCTTCAACCACGGTGATGCCGTCAGTCATGCCGTATTGCAAGAGCTACGAGTGTCTGAGCAGCACTAATGGGTACTGCACCTGCCCGTCAACGACCACGGGAACCGCCAGTGTAGGGTATACAAGTAGTCCCATCCGTGTAAACTACGGTGGTCCTCGAGTTGCCTCGGCGTATTGCTCCTGCTCAACAAACTTTCTTCTTTGGTAAGAAGGAAAATTGACAAGTTATAAAATCCACGGAGCTATTTCTACCCTAAAAACCAGGGTATAACGATATATACCCATCGCCCAATTAAGTTGAGCTGGACACGGGTTTAGGGGAGATATGCACACTTATTGAGGAATTCAGAGCTCACTTGCCTCGCCCTCAACATCCGGAACAGAAAGGACCCATCATTGCCCCATTTGATGCTTAATCCCGGAGATGGGCTTTCATCGGGTCCTAGTGCAGCAGAGATTAATGTATACAATTGCAGCATTTCCCCTGTTCTCTTTAGCTAATTGACAGGGGCATGGAGAGCGCCAAGAAGTATCATCTCAGGCGTTTATGTTTTGTTGACGTTCCTGAATCGCTCTCCCAATTGAAAGAGCCCATCTCGCCCCGACAATGGGCCAACCAGAACCTCTCCCCGCACTCATTCTCCACAAGTCCAATGGCTGGCTGAAATCACGCAACGTTGTGCGGGGAGACGAAATAGCGCTGATCACCGAGCGGGAAAGCGGGCCCGTCTTAACTGCGTGGGGAAATGTTCGGGCATCAACAAGGCGTGTGACCATGAGATGGACTCGGGGAAATTCAATTGCATCCATTGGCGTGTATATCTTTGGCGACAGAGCTGCGTCTCCAACTCAATTCTTACTTTCTCCCTGGTTCATTGCTTCGCTCACCGGACCGGGAACCAACCATCGCCAACACACCAACCAGACCAGCATTGATCCTTAGCGTGTACCATGGGTGCCCCAGTAGTCCCTGTTTCGGCGACGGCCAAGCGTAAGTCTGACACCACAACAAGACCAGAAATAAAATTTATAAAATTTATAAAATTTATTAAAAAAATTACCCAAGGCTGGGCTCAAAGGGAGAATAAATGACTGACTCGTGATGAGGCACAGCTGTTGTTGTGAATGGGCTCTCATTCGCTCTCAATGGAAAGAATGTTTCGTATCGCTTCCATGTCGACGAGGAGAGCGGAGACATCTTCTCAGACCATTTTGGTGGCAGCGTGACAGAAGACCCCGTCATGCCCAACATCGAGCACATCGGAGGCTGGTCCACACAAGCACACTGCCGACGCGAGTTCCCCGACCTTGGAAGGGGAGACTTCCGCTCCCCGGCGGTGCACATCAGGCACGCCGAGGGTCACACAGTCAGCGATTTCAAGTACAAGTCGCACTCCATCATCAATGGGAAGCCCAAGCTGCAGGGCCTCCCCGCTACATTTGGAAATGAGAGCGATGTCACAACACTGGTGCTGCATCTATTTGACGAATACAGCTCCCTTGAGGCCAATCTCGCATACTCAATCTTCCCCAAACACGATGCCATTGCCAGGAGTGTCGAGCTGAAGAACAAGAGCGACAAGGCGGTTACAATTGAAAGGCTCTCCAGCTTCAGCACCGACTTGCCCTATGACGACTACGAAATGATTGAGCTGCAGGGTGATTGGGTTCGAGAATGCCAAAGAGTCCGTCGCAAGGTTGATTATGGAAGCCAAGGGTAAGTCCGTATTTTGAGAGCAAAGTTTAATCTGCTAACTCGAGTCAAAGATTCGCAAGCTCCAATGGCTACTCATCACACCTCCACAACCCATTCTTCTCCCTTGTTTCACCAACAACAACAGAATCCCAAGGCGAGGCCTGGGGCTTCTCTCTCATCTACACCGGATCCTTCAGCGCAGAGGTTGAGAAGAACACGCAGGGTTTGACCCGTGCGCTGATCGGCCTCAACCCTCTCCAGCTGTCTTGGCCCCTTGGCCCTGGAGAGTCCTTTGTGTCTCCGGAATGTGTTTCCGTCTTCTCCAACACCGGAATTGGCGGCATGTCCCGCAAGTACCACCACCTCTACCAGGAGCACCTCATCAGAAGCAAGTTTGTGCGAGAGCCGCGACCTGTCCTCCTCAACAGCTGGGAGGGCGTTTATTTCAACTTTGACCAGGACACCATTTACAGGCTTGCCCAGGAGACGGCAAAGCTGGGCGCAAAGCTCTTCGTGCTCGACGATGGTTGGTTCGGAGTGAAACACCCTCGTATCAACGACCATGCCGGTCTGGGCGACTGGGTTACCAACCCTGATCGATTCCCCGATGGACTGAAGCCCGTCGTGGACAAGATCAAGAACCTCGATGTCACAAACTCGAGCGACAAGCTCAAGTTTGGACTCTGGGTCGAGCCGGAAATGGTCAACCCCAAGTCCAGCCTGTACGAAGAGCACCCCGATTGGGTCGTGCACGCCACCAACCACGCTCGCACCGAGGCTCGAAACCAGCTGGTTCTCAACCTGGCGCTGCCCGAGGTCCAGGACTTTATCATTTCATCCATGACCAAGATCCTCCAGGATGCGCCCATCGACTACATCAAATGGGACAACAACCGAGGAATCCACGAGGCCCCTTCGCCGTCTCTCGACCACGCTTACATCCTCGGCCTCTACCGCGTCCTCGACGAGCTGACCACTCGTTTCCCAGACGTGCTTTGGGAGGGCTGTGCTTCCGGCGGTGGCCGCTTCGACCCCGGCATCCTGCACTACTTTCCCCAGAACTGGACCTCTGACAACACAGATGCCCATGACCGCATCGGCATCCAGTTCGGAACCTCCCTCGTCTACCCCCCGTCCACAATGGGCGCCCACGTGTCCGCTGTGCCCAACCATGTCACCCGACGAACCACGCCAGTTCGATTCCGCGCTCACGTCGCCATGATGGGAGGCTCCTTCGGTCTCGAGCTCAACCCGGAGGAGATGCCGGACGAGGACAAGAAGGAGATTCTGGATCTGATTACCCTGGCAGAAAAAATCAACCCCATTGTCATCCGGGGCGACATGTACCGCCTCACTCTCCCCAACGAGTCCAACTACCCCGCAGCCCTGTTCGTCTCCGAGGACGGCAACCAGGCTGTCTTGTTCGTGTTCCAGATTCGCGCCACCACAGCCCACAACTACCCCAAGATTCGTCTTCACGGGCTGGATCCTTCAGCCTCTTACAAGATGGACGGTGGACGAACGGTTTCGGGCGCAACATTGATGAACGGAGGCTTTGTGCACAAGTTTAGCAGCGACTATGACAGCACAGTCGTATTCTTGGAGAAGGTCTAATTAGGCGCCGGTCGAAAATTGGTAGTAGAGATTGGAATGTTTCAACGGCCGCTGATTCGGTAGTAATAAAAATGCTATGGGGTATTAAAGCCAAGACGCTATCCGTGACTACCACGTTCGATTCCAATATTATTTTACCCGAGTGGTGATGGTTTTTATTTTATCCATGATTATCCAAACCCATGATCGGTCTGTTTCTGAAGGGCAACATGCAAAATATCATGCTCGATCAACTAACCTCTTCAACCCCAACTGATTCTGCACTAAAAGATATGCACGAGTTGTCTGTCTCAATGAAGCCTAGTTCGTCCATAAGTTCCCAATTGATTGAGCCTGCCTGTCCTCCCACAGGGGACGGACTACTGTTGCCAATAGAATGCTCTCCATAGCTTCTTGGGTTTGAGCATAGTGGCCACGGCACATCTACGTGAGCAGCTGGGTCTACACGACCTAAAATGCTCTCAGAGTGCTTCAGAAGCTTGGGTAAAAGATGAGACTCGCAACCACGTATCTTGGAAAGACATTTCACAATGGCGGAGAGCAGGTCTCTGGGGCCAGCCTCAATGGCCAAGTAGCCCGGGACAGACATGAGAGCGCTATCGGTCACGCTGACACCAATGTCGAAGAGCTTTTGTTCCTACCCCTGTGTTAGCAGCATATTCAAAAACCGGCTTGTCCCAGGCGGTCATTTTAGCATACCATCCCAATTCCGTGGCAGTCCTTTGACAATTGGCCGACTGATGCTAACCCTTCCATCACTATCTTGCCAGCGTCCATTGGCAGAGCATGGGGCAGCATCACCCCAGTGTTGTAGGCGACAGACGGCTTTGTGCCGAATGCGAGACGCCACATTGATACGCGGAGCCACTGCTGTGTGAGAAGGGTATCGAATCGCTGGCTTTCAATGACCGAGTTGGCTGGCTGGACAGCGCAGAGGTTTTGGTTTATCTTGTCGGCGAGAGAGACGCCTTCGTTTTGGGAGTGCCACTCATATAGTGATGCCGGCAATTGGTCAAATAGACGGATGTGGTTAATAAAGTCGTTCATGACAACAGGGCTGTCAGAATCGACGACGCGAGGCTTCTCGACACGGCCTCGCAGCATGACTGAGCGTCGATTCTGTAAAGCAAAGGTTCTAATAAGGATAATCAGCGGCCATGGTGGTAGAGAGTATGGCGGTTTGAACAAACCTTTCAGTCACAAAAAGGAGCCAGAAAACACGCCGTCGTGCCTCGCGCTCGCTCTCTGTAAGGTTAATGTAACCGTTTTCGTTTGTGATTTCAAGTGACTGGGCGAGTGTTATGCTCTGGTTCAGATAGAACCACGCACGGCGGATGTTGTTGAGGTTTCCGTATCCCGCGAATATAAAAAACGACGACAAGATCGAGTCCAGGGTATAGTCGTCTATCACATTAAATTGCCGGAGCGAGTTCTCGGCGAGGTTGAGGAGACCCTCTCCGGTCAACCGGGGCTCCGGGGGGATTTCGGCGCCAGGCCCGTTTCCGAGGTTGTTTTCGACATTGTCCAGCTTGAGCTGGATGCGGGTCGCGGCGCAGAGGGCATTAATGAGGGCGTATCTCGAAGGTGGGAGCTCGTCGAGTCGGATTGCATCGGCCAGCAGCTGCTCGCCATCAACTACCGGCATGATGGGGTAGAGATATTTGAGGAAGACATGTACATGGGCGACTAGGGACAGACATAGCTGCGGGCTTTGGGTGCCCAGTACGGGCGAAAAGTGTTCAGGAACCAGGGAAGGGGGCGAGTTTCTAAAGGATTCAGGCTGGACGTTGTCGGGATGCCGCTCAATGGGCGACAGCGAGGGCGGGCACAATTGCGAGTCGGCCGGTTGGTGAGGCTCTTCACTCTTGGCCGTGGCGATGCCGGGCTGCAGCGGCGCGTCCAAAGTAACAACGTCAAAGTAGTCCTTGTCCAGGCTGGTCGATCCCTGTCTTAGCTGGGCCAGCCTCCGGCCGACACCCCGTCTTGGGCCCCTGCGGCGGATCACATGCAAGTATTGGCATTGCAACTCTGTATCGACGCAGTTTCTGCAGGGCGAGCCGCGGTCGCACTTAATTTTACGAGAACGACAATTGTCACAGGACTGGTGGTGGGGTTGCGGCTGGTGGCCAGCCATGGCGAGATAATGGGGGATATCGAGTGAAGGGGAGGGGGGGGGGGGGGGGGGCGGGTTGAAAGGGGGGGTGGGGGGGGGGACGAGGGGTTTTTTTTTTGGGGAAAAAGGGGCGGGAACCGGCCCCGGGTTGCCAGTTATTACATCCATTTTTGGCCAGGATGGGGGGGAAAAGGGGAGGGGGTTGTTTGGTTTCCCCTTTGGGGGGGGGGGGGGGGGGGCAGGGGGGCCCGGGGGTCCGGCGGCGGGGGGGGGGGGGGGGGTGCGGGGGGGGGGGGGGGGAATAGGGGGGGTAACGTGGTGGGGAGGACGGGGTGGGTG